>CM068827.1:73256743-73696743 GCA_028554795.2 Sinohyriopsis cumingii | reverse complement strand
AGTGATTTTAATTTTATTACTTCTGACGTTTGATAATATGTCTGGACCCCAATGAAGGAACCATTAGTAACTAAATTTCCGCGAATGGATACTATACAATAAATAAATTAATTACAGCGCTTCGTGAATTTCCGTCAATTGAGTTAGGAAGAAATATAAAAGCTGACAGAATGACAGACGAACAGTTGTATGTATGTGTTTGTGTGTGTGTGTAAATTCAAATATTTTTCCTAGAGTTTGCGAATTATATTTTTCTTTGATGTCTTTTCCAACAAAATTTTAAATTGTTTCCGTCTTTTGGAAGTATTATCAACCGTTAGTTTCCATTTTCTCATCATGATTAATAATGAACTCCCTATATGGAGCTCTGCATACTCATGTTTGTTATATGACCTCAATATATGGAGTGCTGGATACTCATGTTCGTCAAATGACCTCAGTATATGGAGTTATGGATACTCATGTTTGTTATATGACCTCAATATATGGAGTTATGGGTACTAATGTTTGTCAATTGACCTCAATATATGGAGTTCTGGATACCCGTGTTTGTTAAATGACCTCAGTATATGAAGTTATGGATAATAATGTTTGTCAAATGACCTCAATATATGGAGTTATGGATACTCATATTTGTTATATGACCTCAATATATGGAATTCTGGATACTCGTGTTGGTTAAATGACCTCAATATATAGAGTTCTTATCCCTATAGCTTCTTTGACTTTAGGTAGCACTATAATCTCGATAAAGCATTAAATTGTGTTTATAGAGAATTTTGTGTCTCAGCAGCAGAGAGGGCGAACAGCCTTTAAATGGTTCACCCGTATTTTCGCAAAATAAGCCTTCCTGGGAAATCGCAAAAACAACCCACAAAAAAGCCCGCGATATCCAGCGTAAGACAACTCCGTCGACGACAAATTGGCTTACCCGGTTATCGCCGATGGGTTTTTTCCTTTGCGATACACCGAAGGAAAATATGCGATTGTGTCGGTGACAATGTGGAGGCGCGCCCTCTCTGCTGCTATAAAATAAATCATCGCTATATCAATAATGGCAAATATCGGAGAAGCACATTCCGCTAGATTAGCTCGAGAGCGACTAGAAGCAATCACAAAATTTCTTCCCTTGAGAGATTTTGTAAGACAGAAACCTTGAGAGATTTTGTAAGACAGAAACTTCAAGAACGTCAGCAAGCACAAGTTGAATTTGCTACGGGTACAGAACAGTTATTTAAACCCGTAACAACAGCTACTGAAAAAGTTGCAGCGACTATTGAAAGAGCTATATGGGGAGATGTTAAGGATGAGGAGGAGAGGAAGAAGGGTATTCTTCCAGTATTAAAACAAACCGCTAAGCAGACTGAAAAAATAGCAGCGAGATGATTTAGAATACAGAGGTCTTTTTGAAGAAATACAGAGACTTTATAAAGAGAGTGTGAAACAAATGGAACAACAACTCTCCCAGCAGGAACCTTTATATCAACTTTCTCCACCTCTGCAACAGAAAGAACAACAATCTTCTTCATCGCAGCAAAGGCTGATATCGGAATTTAAAAAGTCTGAGGAGCTACTTAAAAAAACAAAAGGGGAAGAAAGATCACCCTTAAGACTATTTAAGAAAAGCACGGAAACAACAGAAGAGGGAGCAACCGGAAGTGGTTTGGGAAGTGGTCTTATTGCCTGTCCTGATAATATCCTCAATGACGTGTCGCGGTTAGAAGTTCTCATAGGGGGGAAACGAGCTGGGAATAATTCACCAGAAATAATTAATGAAACAGCTGATATCTGTCGACGATTATTTCAAGGCGGTATCATGGACATTAATATTTACCGAGAACTTATTGATGAGATCGTTGATGACTATCACAGTGACTAGTTGTTAGATAAATGAATAATTAAATAAAAATGATCGTACACAATTCTCATCGTAGACCAGTTATGGTTAGGGTGGTAAATTCGCGATTACCAGTATACAGGATGACTAACGGAAATGGATTCGGTGATGTTGTTCGGGATTTATTCACGAGGATGGCCACTAAAGCAATGCCAATTGCAAAACAATTATCTACGAAAGCAGTGGATATTATTTGTGATAAAGCTCCTGGTGCTATTGGTTACGTTGCCAGTAAAGCGTTCTTGGCAATCAAGGACAGACTAGCACGATTAATACGTAAACCACCACCACCACCAGTGAAATTACCCAGTACTGAAGTTATGCCCGCAAATGTCAGTAAAGTAATAAATCAAGCCGCAAATCAAAACCTAGCAGCACTGATAAATCAAGGGGCTGAACAAATAAATACAAGTCTGGTGTCGGGAAGTGGTCTTCGTTTTAGACGATAACAAATTATAATAAAATGTTTAAACGTGAATCCGACACAGCATTTGACATAGACGAACCGGTTCTTAAAAATGAATCAGTGCATGATTTTCAGTATTATTCTTATGACGCACGAATTCCAAATCAACGAGGACGAATTGAATTGCAAGTTCAAGATAGAAGTAAATATTTCTGACCCGCTGAAGCATTTATTGAAGTAGCAGGTGAAATTATAAAAACAGATGATACAGAATACGGAGATGATGTTAAAGTCGGTTTTGTTAATAACGGAATTATGGCCTTGTTTGAAAGCGCTGCGTATCTCATTGACGGAAAAAAATTAGTCAATTGAGAATAATGTTGATGTGGCTACAACAATAATAGGTTTGGCGAGATATTCCGATGATTTCAAAATCCGCTGGTCCATCAATGATGTTTGCTAAGGATACTTCGGATTTTCCTAACAATGATCAGTACAATATTAGACGACCAAGAAATAATGCCAACAACGTTGACGCTGATGTGTGGCCGGTGGTTCATGGTGCTAATACAAAATTTAATTTAGGATTTACAACGCGTAAATTAATGTAGGGTGGTAATCGTAGAAATTTTTCTTGTGTAATTCCGCTGTCGCATATATTTGGATTTTGTAGAGAGGTTAGAAAAGTAATTTTTGGAGCAAAACATACGGTTGCGCTTTTTAGAAAATCTGATGATAATGATGCTTTATGACGACCCATAGGTGACGCTGGTCAAGTAGTGCTGACAAAACTTTCGTTGTCGATGCCGGTAATGACTCTGGCAATTGCTGAAGAACAGCGACTACTTTCTTTTATGGATCAAGGTGGTAAATCGTTGTTATCATGGCTTACAGTAACCACAGATAGTACTTAAAGTAATATTAATGGTTTATTTACATGGCATATAGTATCACAGCAGGGGGTTTCTGCACCGCGACATATTTTCATTGCTCTTCAAGATGTTACACGATTAGACTCACAAACACGGAGTCATATGATATTTGACAAACTCGGTGTTTCTGAAGTTTCCTTGAAAATAAACGGACATCAAGAACCATCTGAGAATATACTGTTAAATTTTACTAATAATTATGTTGTACGTGTATATCATCGTTTGACGAAATATCTAGCGCGTGATATAAATATCGATACTGGCTTGCAAATATCACAATTGGATTTTATGACATATTATCCAATCTATTACTTTTCACTAGAGCATCTTGATTTAACTAGCCAACCTGTCGTTGATGTACACTTTCGAGCTAATGTGACAAGAGGGGCTATAGCTAATTACAGAGCAATTGCTGTTATACTCAGCGATAAAGCAATGCTACTTGAGGGTGTTGGTGGGCTAATGAGAGTTATTGATGCACCAGTGGAAAACATGTAGACAATTAGATCAATCGCATTAATTATAAAAATGTCACACAATTATGTTAATGTCCTCTGACTCCCGGTCAGGTGAAAAAATTACAATCGAAAAAAGCAAGCGCATGCGGGACGACAATAACATTAAAAAATGATCAATTTGCTAGTGGCGGCCCAAACAAGTTATCGTTGACTAAAACTCAACTAAAACATTTTAATAATGCGAAGCAAGCGAAAAATGGAGTTCAACTTGATCTTTCTCCAAGTGCCATCAAAAATATGATTAAAACCGGTGGCATATTTCTTCTTTTCGCTGCCCTACTAGCGCTAATTTCTGCGGCCGCTCCTGCTATTGCAAAAACAGCTGCGTTAGGTGCTGTTGGAACAGCTGCTGGAATGGCATTAAAGAAAGCAACTGGGCAGGGATATAAAAAAAGGGAGCGGGTCTAAGACTTCCAGGAACTCCGCCCTCATGGTATCCCAAACGCCGTTTGACGCCGATGTCAAATTTTGATTTACTCGATGCCGCTAAACAATTAAATATAAAAAATTTCAGAGGTGTTTTTATGAGATATCAGTTACCGAGACAACCGAATAATCCAGAAACTGGAATTATTAATCTCGATAACAGCGATGGTCCAGGAACTCCTTGGGTTGCTTACTCGATACATCCACGTGGAATTGTTTATTTCGATTCGTATGGGTTAGCACCGCCAGTTGAATTCCTAAAATACGTACAACGAGTACGAAGTACTCCCGCTCCCATTCCAGTTTGGTATTCAACGCTACCAACACAAACATTAACCGATCCACCAATATGTGGCCGTGAAGTAATTAATGTGCTTGCAGCGTTATCAAAATCAACCAAACCACCTCACAAAGTCGTGCACGAGTATACCAAGGATAAATTAAACAATCCCTAAAAAATAATGGTTAATATTTACGGAAGATCTCTCAGCACGAGTAAAAGTAAAAAAAAAAAAGCGACGATGTAGATTTATCAAAATATGCGACCAAAGATGAAATCGACAAACTTTTAACCCTCTCCGGAATAGACCCAGATGAGGTTGTTATTTTTCAGGACCGATACAGAAAACTAAAAACCAGCGATATCAAATACCTTGAAATAATTCGTAGGGTTATTGGAGCTACTCCGGGTAACATCCCTGTGTTCACTGACAGCGGAAAAATCAGAGACTCAAGTATGTCAATTGCCGGCATCAAAGATGAAATTGCAAAAAATGTTGCTAATTGCTTAAAAAATACCGGTGACACAATGACAGGTGAACTCAGCATAAATGGAAACAAGATAGTGGTTTTAAGAGATCCAACATCCCTGGAAGATGGCGCGACGAAAAAGTATGTTGACGTTAACTACAGCACCGTTGACGGTAAATTATCCACGTTGCGGGCCGAGTATGACGTTCACGTAAACGCGTTTGCAAATCTCCGTAGAAACTATAGAAAAATTAATGAAACCGCAGAAGAATTCTTTGGTACTCCGCTCACCGTTGACGCAAAACTTTCTGATATCAAAACTAACATTAGCACAACCAAAAAAGCACTGGAAGATGTCGTAAGTGGAATTCCTGAGATCGTTAACAAAATTAATCTGATTAAAATCCCGCCTAGAGTTACTCCCGGGCATATTACCAATATCGTATACGCGGTGTCATCTGGATTTGCAGCATGGTCAAAACAAAATAATACTATCAAATATACCGCAACAGTCACTGGAGTGTATAGACTGTCTGTGTTCAGTACTGCAAAATTTGAGATATTTACAACATATCCCTGGCGACATTCCACCGACAAGTTTTCCGGGGTCATATTAAATAGCGGAACCGAAGAAACGTTTATACTGGAAGCAGCTGATAAGAAATTAAACGCAACATCTTACTGGCGGTGTTTGGAATTCGTAGCTGAAACACTTCAATTGGTTACTGCGTAAAATAATAAATAGCCTTGACAGCGTCAGCAACAACATTGGATGCGCAACAATATAGATACGATCAAGTACGCGAATGGCAGTCAGAGGTAAAAGCCATTATTGACGAGTAAACGCTAAAAGTAAAAAAATACAAGCGGCGTGTAATCGTCGTGGATGCTATAGTATACTCAGTATCCGCGTTAGTTGCATCCACTGGAGTAATATTATCAGCGCTAACGCCAGTAACAACTGCAATCGCAGTAACAATATGCGTTTTATCATCAGCGGCCGCGGCTGGTGTTTTTAATATAATCGCGAAAAAGATATCAACGTGCACGAGCACAAAATTGCACGATTATGTCACGGGGCTAAACAGAGCAACAGCAGCATACTCAAAATTATCATCCCTCATATCATCAAGCCACAAGGATGAAACAATATCAGATTCCGAATTCAGGATGATGACAAACACATGCAAACACATACAAACAAATTCACGTTTTGAAGGAAAATAAAACAAATAACAATGACAGAATTATTTTAGCAGATAGCCGCAAATACAACTGCAGCAATGACCACAATGATAACAGTAAGCTCAACCAAGCCTGAATTCAGTATTAATTTTCCAACTGCGATTCCGGTAAGCGAGATCGCGCTGGCACAGTTGCGAGTATACCACAGTTGACCCAATATCAGATCAAAATCATTTGGCGGATTGCCAGCAAATAATTCGTTTCTGTTTGCAAATAAAAATAAACAAGATGGTACATCCGACTGGAACGTTGTTGGAGTACCAACCGGGTCTTATCAAATCGAAGAAATCAATGAGGAATTACAACGTCAAATAAAAATATCACAGGAAAAGAATCCAAAATAACAATGACAGTCCATGAACCAACGCTGTCTTCTGCAATCGAAATAAACTCCCCTGACTACGCCGTGGATATATATCAATTATCTATCAGAAAAGTGTTAGGATGGCCTGAAATTCAGCCACCGCCGCCACCGATACCACCTGAGCCGAAGTTAGATGAATTTCTGACAAATAAAAGAATTTTTACACAGTATCCAGAATATCGAGAAAAAAGACCCCTGGAGTAGTATAATAGATGGTGTAGAGGTAAAAATGCGTATTGATATTGGCGGTGAAAAATCCCTTTCACGGAAAGACCTAATATATATGGTCCCCGTGCAATAGGAGACAACGATTTTGAATTTGTTGTTAATACAGAATTAATCGAATCATTTTCTAATAATATTAAACCTGAATATACACGTGGATTTAATAATCTACAAAATTTATTTTTAGCTTTTACTCTGAAGATTTAAAACAACAAATTATTGAAACAATTCAACACTTAAATCAAATTATATCGAATTTTTATTTTATTAATAAAGTTTATATTACATCGATGAATGCGTTTATTGATGATATACTTGACTTTCCTAAAAATACAATAACACTTAAACAATTATTTATTGATCATTATAAAATAACAGAAGCAGATTTATCTACATTTGCAATACCAGCATTTGCAAACAAACAAATGAAAAATGATCTCAACGATTTAATCAACAAAAACTTTCCTAAAATACTTGAACAATGGAAAAAAAACACTGCAAATATCCTCTGGCACAATAATGATCTAGAAGGGCAAGGACGGCATGTATCCCCGGAAATCGTAAATATAACCCCAGTGGTCGCGGTCAATCTTGTGCATGATGCAATTGATAACAGCTACATCGCGGACACAACAATGTCAACTCAAGCCCAGCAAGGATTCATTCTTTATTCATTCACGCCAAAAGAACCACCTGGATTTTTTTATTGTGCAAGAGCCAATCAATCCGGTCTATCTACGATGCCATAATCCACTGTTATCAAGAATAAATTTCAAACTAACAGACCAATCAAGCCATTTATTGGATTTGAGGAAGTAAACGGTAAATATTAATTTACTTGTAAGATCCAAGGGATCTGCCATCGTAAAACTGTTAATAGATTCAAGAAAACAGTATAAACAAAATAATTCCCCTGACAGTCAAGGTGGATATTTTTTTACTGACTGTCGCTGATAATTATAAGAAATTTATTTTTTACTGAAAATCTGTCAACACTGTTAATTCTGAAAGCATTTGGGTAGTCAAAATCATACAAATCGTCGAATTTCTTAATTCGGAAAGTATTTAGCTAGTAAAAATCGTGCAAATCGTCGGATTTGCTAATTCTGATAGGGCATTTACTAGTCAAAATCGTGCAAATCGTCGGATTTGCTAATTTGGAAAGTATTTAGCTAGTAAATATCATGGAAATCGGCCGATTTGTTAATTCTGATAGGGTATTTACTAGTAAAAATCGTACACATCGACTGATTTCACAAGCAAGTATAATAATTTTATTTTTGTGCACGAGCAACAGTAAAAATATTTTATTTATATATATTTTGTGCACATCGACTGATTTCTCAGTTCTGATAGGGTATTTACTAGTAAAAATCGTGCACATCGACTGATTTGTTAATTCTGATAGGGTATTTACTAGTAAAAATTGTGCGCATCGACTGATTTGCTAATTCTTGTAGGGTATTTAGCTAGTCAAAATCGTGTAAATCCAACAATTTTCAGTGAAAGACAAAAAAATATAACATTTTACTGTAATCAGGTTTTTACTTTCGATTTCATTTTCACGTACTTACTTGATTTCCACGTACTTAATAAAATCAACTTTCATTTTCGATCGCTTCACGATCTCATATAATTTTTCTTAATTGTATCACACGAGAATTAATTATCTTTTTTGCTTCATATTCGTGAGATAATTCCGACCTAATTTTTTCGATTGCACGAGACAACGAAACAAAATCCTTTATACTGTGGCTAGTGATTGACACATAGCCGTCTGAATTTTCTTTATAAATCTATATTGTGATGGCAGAATATACTTTCCTTGTTGTTTGTCCTCCTGCAGTGTTTCAAAGTCAGAAATAATTTGTTCAGGATTTAGTTCATCGGATAAATTTATGCTGTCATGTTCTAATTTTTTAATAGCACTAATTACATCATTGATATTTTCGTAATTCATTATACCAAATATTATATATTTAAAAGAAAAATATTTTAGACCAAAAAAAAAAAACAGTAGCTATGATGAACGGTTATCAGTTATGGGTCCCTGCACTGGCATGTGTGTCTTTCATGGGGGTTTGAGACTTTTGTTTCTTTCTCTTTTTTTCTTGACGTTGTCAAGGCCACCATGACTGTTTCTTTTAGCCACATTCTTTTTGAATGTTTTCTGTGGGGTACCCATGTGACTTAGAGCTTATACATCTACGCTACTGTTTATTTTAGGGCGCCAGCGAATTTTCTAAGCGAAACGAAATGTTAGAATATTCAGAAGGGCTGTACAAATCCCCCAGAATCAAACCCCGAGGTGGGTAAAACGTACTCATCACGCTGTTTGACGTGACGAGAGAGGTGTACATGGGGCTGCTGCTGGCTCCCCAATTATATAGAAAATACCTATAAATCGGTACCGTCGACAATATGCCCGTTACGAGATTCGAACCGCTGACCCCTTGACTCTCAGGGGACAAGAGTCAGCTGCGCTATCAATGCGCCATGGCTTTAATCTACTGATATAGGATTTAAAAATTATTATGTAGTTACCCACAGATCGGTTTCTGAACACACCGTATATTTCTGCACTCAAGATAGATATAACAGCGGTTTCTGAACAAAATATATAATAGCGTGTTCTGCCTTGATAAAATTGGGTGTGAAATACATGCATCTCGTTGCTGATCTAAAAATAACTCACTGTTGTGCAATGTGTAACCGTAGTTATTTTTATATTTGTGAGTCAGAAACCATAAATATCTTTCTGTGTTGATAATAACGACGTAATTAATTACGACGTAGATTGTTAATTAATTAATTACGACGTAGATATTTAATTACGACTACAACTACGGAGAAAGCTATATTACAGAATTATCTTCCTTGTTTCAGGTCGAAAAAGAAGTAGTATGTAAATAGAATTTTCTGACCAAAAATAAATAAATAAGTCGTTAGTGAATACTACATCTTAGCTCTCTCTTAATGATATTTGAAAATAATTTTTTGGTTATATTATTTTGAGAATGCGGATTTGTATATATTTTCTGCGACTTTTCGTACTGAGGGTACGCAGATATTAAAATATTTGCCGGCTGCATACATCGATTGAAATATTCTCTCTTCGCCAGTATCTAAATTTATGGATACAACTTCTTTGGCGCTCTTATCACTACAGCCAGTATTACCAGACGTACAATTCTGGCTTTGCGTGACAGCTCTCAGATTGGATAAAGAATTATCGAGTTTCTCACTGTTGATGTGATCGATCACAAGACCGTCTTTGATCTCTCGAAAGAAACACTCGTATACGAAACGATGACAGAGATAATTTTTCTTCCCAGCGGTAAATCTAAGATAACCAGCATTACTAAAACCAACTGGTTCTTTCAAACTACAGTGTCTAACCACGACATTACGATTTGCTTCATAATCCTTGATGATGGGATGTTGAACAAATTCTTGATTCATTTATACAATAATGTATTTGTCTGATTTATAATTTGTCTGAAAACTTATTTAAATAATCCTCTTCACACGCTATAACTCTACCTCTGACAGAGTCAGGGTCATTATTTTTTTATCATAATATCTTTTGAGTTCCCTGTATCGCTTACCACCACAACGTGCACATAATTGTGTCTTTCTCCGGACTCCGACACCACATCGTAGACATGATTTTGGTCCTAAGCTTCCATTACGAACACATTGTGAATGTGGCCCGCAGAATTTCTTTACCCATGATTTGCCACATGGAGTCACATATCCTACCCTAAACCATTTACACTGATTCATTATATATAATATTTTTTTAAATGTTTGTCTTAATTATAAATGGATGAGTTTGAGAGATTATCCAGAATCAAGCCCTGGAAAGCTTCTAGATTCGATCTTGACAAACTAACTCCTGACTCGCGGAGGCGAGCTCTGACTGTTCTGATTGATATTATCAGAGATGCCAAAAAAGAATTTCGTGATGATGGAGCATCTCACGTGTGGTCCACATTCAAAATTATACGCAACACCGGAGGTGTCGACTCTATCATTGATGCTACAATGAACGATACACGAGCGAAAACGATTATCCATTACTCCAATCAGAAATATCTTTTCAGAATAAAGTTTATTGTGCAAGCAGATTCCGATACGTGGATTATCCGTGACAAACGTGACCCTGTCTTTGCTAATGGAAAAACCGCTGTGTTAAGTAAAGATTCCAAACCAGGAATGTTAACTGGGATTGACAGACCATAATACGCTCGATCGTATCCTGTGACTGTGGTTGTTTATGGAATTTATCAACTTAATGATAGACCTAACATTAATGATCTTGCCCCGATGAGATTTTCGTCCTTGACTTCTTCAAGGCTGAATTGCGTAGCCGAGCGAGTAATGGAATATTTTACAAATGCGAAGCGCGGAAACGGTTTAACTGATCTGCGACGTGAAAAAATATCGAAGTGGGCTGAATCGGTCAAGGATACAGGAGCGTCAATAAACGATGTCGCTGTCTTATCAAGTAAATTAAAATTTCCAGTGGTAGTAAAAACGTTAACGGGAGAGGTCTTATATGAATCAGCCAGTAAGTCAAAGGGAGCACCAATTGAAATTATTGATCATAACGCTCACGCTTGGACCTCCGCGGTAACAATATTTCCACGAGATCATGTTGTGAGATATTACTAGTCAGAGAACTCTGTGGGTGGAATGTTCGATGCTATCAACCGGATAAGTAAAAACGATTCCGTGTCAGTGTGGTTGTTTAAAAGTTCCGAAGATGGCAAGTATGATCAATTTGTAAGACCTAAGGGCGATTTATATCGTAAAGAATCTCTACACGAAGAAATGAGAAAACTCGCACAGAAATATTCAGAAAATACTGAGCAATTATTAACTAATTGTTTTATAGTTCGGTCAGTTGCTGCCCACGCCGCGAGAGAGAGAGAAACTCATAGAGACCAACACGCGCTGAGTTTCTCGAAGATGTTCAATTAAGTTGCATTGAATATGGACATGGCGGTTTGTGGAATACCGAATATAACCACAAGGATGTCATTTCCGTGGACATGGTCGCATGTTATCCGGGAAGTTTTCTCGGGATGGGCGAGTGTAACGAATATTTTAAAAGATTTGGTCATCCTTGCCATGAGATGGTAAGAGTATCAGTTAATGGTCCATTACCCGATTTTGATCTGACAGGATTTGCTCGTGTAGTGTCGTTTGAATTCGCTGAAAATCTTATCAGTGCTGTTATATTTGGTTTGGTAGACACTTCTCGGAGAAATGTTGGGCACCAATAGTGTTATTACGATATACGCTTGACAGTAACGTATTAATATCGTTGACGGTCAGTGAAGCAATTATATCATATTGGCCGCAGACTTCGGTTTGGTTACCAACACCGGAGCGTATCAGTGTAGATGAGGTCATCGAAGAATATGCGCGGGAATGTCCAAATACTCCTGTTGATGTCATTGTTAATGATGCTCCTAATATTCTTAAGATTAAGCTCAGCAACAGTGAAAAAACGGCAAAGGATCTCGGTAGAAGAATAATCGGTAAATTTACTCAGGATGGTGCATATGATCATAAACGGCATCACGCAAGATGGATTATGGATCCCGCCGAGTATAAATTTGTGGTCGCTGATGCAGCAGAGAAAGATATATTTTGTGATCGACAAGATGTTTGCTCATCCGACGGGAAAAAGTTGGCACAATTGTTAGTTACAGTGATGGAGAATCACCTCAGTACACACATCTAAGATCTTCAATGCTTGCTTATGTTTCTATAAATTTGATATCGATGATAAATAGATTTCCTGACACTGCAGTTAGAGTTGCTACGGATTCATTTTATATCGATAAAGATATTCAGAGTTATTGGCTCGTTTTACAAACACTAATGAATTATGTGGTTCGTGGAGAATAAAACAAGAAATATTACATTGTTATTGTGAATCCGCTGATGTTGCGGTTAAAGATAGTTATTGCAAATCAGAATTATCAGAATTGTCGTTGGCGCCGTCTGTGTATGATCCAGTATCCAGACACAAAACCGTTTATTTGAACGGGCCGGGTGGTTCTGGTAAGACAACTCGAGTGATCGAATTATTTCGACAGAATTCAGATATTATTGTGCTAACACCAACACATACACTCGCCAGGGAGATGAAACAACGAGGAGTCAATTCTTGTACTTATCACAGCTTTTTCAAATACAGCGATGGTACATGGACTCCAGATCGAAAGGGAGAGAAATATATTCCAAAGATCATCATTTGGGATGAAGTGTGCACAGTGTCGTTGAAAATATTAAAAACATTTCTTGATTGGCTATTAACAAAAATACTGCAGTGGTTGTGTGCGGCCATCTCAGTCAGCCACCTCCGTTTGTTGGACCGTCTCCACACGATTGGTTGAAGAATTTTGTTGATTATTATTCGGAGATAACTGATGATCACAGATCTCTTGATGCAGAATTAAAGGAATTTAAAAAAATTAATCAGACTACAACAGAATAAAATTCAATGTGAAATAATGCGCGAGGTGATTTCAGAAACTTCCTTGAACGACTTTTGGGAAACGTGGAAACCAAACGATTTGATAGTGGCAAGTAGAAAGATAGTCAGAGACACACTTCAACAGCAGTTATTTCAGTTACACAAGAAAAAATGTCCAGCGTTACGTGTACCGTTGTGTTATAGACCAACTGATTCGCGGTTAAAGAATATTGACGTTGATTTACCAGGACACTTGACAGAGTCAAGGAAACAGGATCTCGTATTAAATGATGTTGTCGCAGTTGATGTCAATGTTGTTGAAGATGCGTTATCGTTGGATAAATCCCCGTGGACGCTAGGATACGCAATGACGATTCATTCATCTCAAGGACTGACTATTACTGATACAGTCGTTTGGATTGTTGATGATCGCATCGAATGGTCAAACTTAGTTTACTTGGCGGTGTCCAGAGTTAGAAAAATATCTCAGCTACGAAGGATTGTCTTGGACGATTCAGCGATTAATGATGACAGCGATAAATGTCAAGTCGATATAATAAGAAAAAAATTGGCTGGTTATAAACAAAGTGACAAAAAAAATAATAATCGCGACTTTGATCTTGACGATGAATTTATTAACGCACTGAAACAAAAGCAGAATAATCACTGTGCGAGCTGTAATTGTGTAATGTTGTGGCAGTACTCGAGTAATAATCCAAGACAATTTACCGTAGATAGAAAAGATAACAGTCGCGGTCATACACGAGAAAATGTGATGTTGACCTGTCTTGAATGTAATCGACGTCGGGGTGCTAGTTAAGTGATCTGGGCGGTAATTGTGTGTCTTCGGGAATTACTTGTAATTGTTCACGTGTAAATCCACGTTGAGGAGCAGTTGAATCCAGTCTGTAGATTGCGGGTCTACCGTGGATCTTGTTATGTTAGATATCTTGTGTGTGGTAATACTCCAAATAGGCTCAGTTGCTCTTTTTTTACCGCCTTCAAGTTCACGGGCTCATATAAATATGTTACAGTGTCATTGCCCAGCACTGGCTGTGTTAAAAATCAAGTCGTTGTACGGGTATATGTTTTTTGTGACTGCGCTAATGGGCTTCATGTTGGTTGTTCGAGTTATTTCATTATTTAATGCAGTTATCACGCTTGGCAATCTTGCAACCCATTCGCGCGATCTCTTGTCCTGAATGAATTCCTTCGCGTATTGATGTCCAAATAACCGCTCAGCAAGTGTTCGATTAAATCGTTCAACAATTGCCTGATCACGGTGAATTGCAGTGTGTCCTCGTCTGATGGTGACGTTATGTTGTTTCATAAGCGATGATACTGCACCTTGAAAGTCTTTGCCAGGATCAACTTGTAACAGTTGTGGCCATCGTAGAGGTCCTCGTTGATAAATTCGTTTAAACGCAGAAGCTACTTCAGCTGCTGTCTTTGTTGACAACGGCTCTGCTTCTTTGTATCTACTTGCAACGTTAACGACAGTTTTCGCGTACTTGTATGTTTGTCTTTTAACAGTATCATGTGGTAGAAATAATATATCAGCTTGATGAACTTCATTCGGAACACTAACATCAAAATGTGCAAAGTGAATTTGCTTAGGTGGCGGTTGATAAATTTGCCATATTGCCTGTCGGGATAACCATTTTTTAGCAGGAACAAGCGTAACTTTTGCTGCTTCAGCGAGTTTACTAATCGCTGCGGTACCCTTCCAGTATCCTCTTGGGGAATAATAAATCGATTCCATTATAATTAATTACCAGCGCCCAGTGCTAATTTACCTTTCATTGCGGATCTTACTAACCAGTTAGCCAGTGATTCCTTGAAAGATTTATTCGTGATTGAATTTAGCGCGTGAATTAATTTCACATCTGCGAGATGTCGCTGCTGCATAT
Source organism: Sinohyriopsis cumingii (assembly GCA_028554795.2). NCBI lineage: Eukaryota > Metazoa > Mollusca > Bivalvia > Unionida > Unionidae > Sinohyriopsis > Sinohyriopsis cumingii. Next base: position 73,681,577 of record CM068827.1, on the reverse strand, counting down.
CCTTACGTCGGTAAGCTAAATCATGAGCATAACACGCTTTATCAATGGCGTTTATCAGATACTCACTTGGTTTTGGTTGGTCTTGGTTGTCAAATCTGATATCAAGTCGGGTTCCAGGACCACAGTAATTATATCCTGGAAGATGTTTTTCTCCTGGGTATTTAACCCACGGAATCCCTGATAATTTTTCTAATTTTGCTGCAATATCACCTCCTCGTTTTTTTTATAACATTATCTGACTTTGACTGTGAGGGAATAAATTTAAATTTCTTTGTACCGCATCGTTCACACTTACCCGTAACCATTGATCTGTTATTTTTTGTTGTAATGGTTGTTAGATCACCTTTTGGGGTACGCGCCCTGCATTTCACACAGTATAAATCCATATTCTTTTTATATATATCATGAATGTACTTGATTTTTCTGCAACACGAAAACAAGAACCAGTCAAGCATCATGCTGCGCTACCAAATTCTGTCCGTATGATCATAATTGGACCATCTGGAAGTGGCAAAACACAACTGCTACTTAATTTGATAATGAGATGGCTTAGGTGGGATAAGTTGTATTTGGTAGCTCCGTCTGTAGATGACCAGCGGTGCTATGATGTACTAAAGGATTTTAATGAAAATGCAAAGTCGTTAAATGAGAACGGAGACGATGTTGTTGAATTTATCACTGATATCGATGAAGCGCCAAGTATTGATGATATTGACGGGTTTATTAACAATTTAGTCGTGTATGATGATATAATGCTGGATAGGCAATCAAATCCTGCTAGAATATTTTCCAGAGGCAGGCACAACAACACCGATGTGATTTATGTAACCCAGCGGTATACACAAATACCAAAAGTGATCAGGAATAATTGTAATATTCTTGCTGTGTTTAACGGAGTTGATACTCACACGTTACGAAATATTCATCAGACTTGGTGTAGCGGTGATATGGACATAATTAAGTTCAGAAATTTATTTAGTCAGGCTCAGTCAACCCCGCATGGATTTATAACAATAAATTTACACGATCCTCGAGCACGATATCGAGTCGGTCTTGATACGATTTTTGGATAATAGCAGCAGAGAGGGCGCGCCTCGAAATTGTCACCGACACAATCACATATTTTCCTTCGATGTATCGCAAAGTAAAAAAAAAACCATCGGCGATAACCGGGTAAGCCAATTTGTCATCGACTGAGTTGTCTTACGCTGGATATCGCGGGTTTTTTTGTGGGTTGTTTTAGAAATTTCCCAGGAAGGCTTATTTTGCGAAAATACGGGTGAACCATTTAGAGGCTGTTCGCCCTCTCTGCTGCTGTCTCGAAAACCATGAAAATGATTACTTTACAAATACAAATCAATGAGATTATAACTTCCAAAATGAAGAGCTTAGACCCGTATGGATAATTTATAGCTCATCCACAAAAGATAAGAGCTTAGACCTGAATGGTTAAATTGAAGCTCATCGACAAATTGAAGAGCTTAGACCTGTATGGTTAAATTGATGCTCATCAATAAAAAGAAGAGCTTAGACCTGTATGGTTAAATTGATGCTCATCAATAAAGAGAAGAGCTTAAAAATGTATGGTTAAATTGAAGCTCATCCTCTAAAGAAGAGCTTAGACCTATATGGTTAAATTGAAGCTCATCCACAAAAGAAGAGCTTAGACCTGTATGGCTAAATTAAAGCTCATCTTCTCCATACTCAGAATTCAGGAAATACATCAGTCCAAGCGAACACTGAAACTCATATACTGATATCTTAGAATATATAAAATCATTGAATTTCAAGAAATTTGTAATTAGAAACGCTGTTAAACATGTATAGTTTATTTTCGAACAGTCTGACAAAAATGAAACCTAGGACCAAGGCATCTTTACTTATAACATTTTTTCACATTTAATCGGTTAATAATATCTACGCGTACTTCAATAATAAGAATGAACACGCAATTCATGGCAAAACCATCAAAGATGTGAAATTCTTGTAATCATTGGCCAAAGGTATTACACAGAGTATTACATAGAGTATTATATTACATAGAATATTACATAGAGTATGATATTACATAGAGTATTGCATATAGTATTATATTACATAGAGTATTGCATATAGTATTATATTACATAGAGTATTACATAGAATATTATATTACATAGAGTATTACATAGAGTATTATATTACATAGAGTATTACATAGAGTATCACATAGAGTATTACAAAGAGTATTAAATAGAGTATTAAATTACCAAGAGTATTACATAGTGTAATAAGTACTAAGGTTCGCCACAATTGTAATAGAACATTTTATATAGAAAATTATTTATTTCAGTAAAAACTATTAACACATGTTTCTTTTTTAAAGGAGTCAATGCTTTATCCAATTCTAGAAAGGAAAATGACAGAACGACTCTTAATAATTGACCATTATTTGTAAATGTTGTGTCCTTATAAAGCATCAAATGTCAGGTCTCTATTACGTTCGGGTGTAGACCTTGTTACTTTGTTAATAAATTTGGAAAATAAATCTATCTCTTCTACACAAATTGGAGAATTTATCATAACTAAGCTCACTTAAAATTAACTGAAAATATGAAGAATGTGTCGTTTATGTTGCTGGGACATATAAAGGAAATTATCTTCGGGGTTTTTTCTTTTTAACTTGCCAGTAGAAGACAAATTCTGTAACGGTTTCATATTGCTTGATTTTATTTTCTTAAAGTTTATTTTACCTTTTGGATATGTTTTGTCTGTTGGTTGGTTGATTGGACCTTTCTTCAGACACACATCCTGATTTAAAGAGAAAATATATTAAAGGCGAAATGCAAGATATTTAGTATTTAAAGTTCATTGCAAAGTGAGGTTTGGATAACTGCTGGAAAGACTACGATGGAAAAATGAGGATTTGCTAACTATAAGAAAGGCGACGACGACAAAATGAGGACTTGCTTACTGTTAGACAAGCGTCGGCAGCAGATCTCATGACATCAAAGGCTGTACAAAGCACTCTGTGTGTATGTGTGTGATTTGGATTTTTAACGTATCTTTAACGATGTTTCAGTCATATCGCTACCGTGTCTGCAGTGTGACAGTTTATGGTGATGTCTAGCACTGGGGCATCCTGCCGCAGACATGTAGCATGATGCCCCACCCAGTCACGTTATCCTGACACCAGGCCGACCAGTCCTAACACTAACTCTTAATGCTGAGCGCCAAGCGAGGCAGCTGTTAGTACCATTTTTATAAATCTTTGTTATGACTCAGCCAGGGTTCAAACCCGCGACATTCCGCATCCGAGGCGGACGCTCCAACCACTAGGCCACCTGAGCGGTCAATGCAAAGAACAATATGGGTAAGATACAGTAACAATAGCTTTTTTTCGGTCTGCAATAGCTGTTGCTACAATGTACAGTTGTCTTACCAGGTCTATAAAACCTGTTGCTACGATGTACAGATGCCTTGCCTATTCTGCCGTTTGATAACTAAATCTTTAATGCAATTGGCGGTTTTCTGTAACAATCAGTGACATTGTTTGACTATATGTTAGTGACATTTTGTGACAATTGATTAAAATATGCAACGTTTATTTTTAAAAGTTTGCTGCCCTGCTAAAAATGTATCGCTTTCACGATAGGACAACAATCAAAATGTCTATCTGATCCAGCTGTTTAAACTGTTATTCCCTTTGTTTGTGTCTGAGTTTACCAATCATTATGTAATTGTACGCATAGTGTTGCCGGATACAATATTTCATTAGGTGAAATAATCTACTTTTGAGTTGTGTATTTTGCTCATTCGATTCTTAAACCTTTTTGGCAATATGGGCATCAAATAATGTCATGTAGAAACTCTCTTGTATATTGGATCTTCTTCTAGATTCGACCGACGAAAGAAGTTTTCTTTCTCTTGCAGATTTAATTGTGAAAGCGGTTGATGATACAAAATGAATAAACTGGAATTATATTGAACCCAAAAAGACATAAGTAAGGAATTTTTTACTTCCAAATTATAATATGAACGAATTACAGACTGAATTCAAAGAAGATCACATAGCAACAAATAGGGAAAGATCCACAACTAGTTTTTTTTTTCATTTAGATGACGTCTATATTTTTCAGCACTGAGTGCAAGTCTAATAACAATAAACACTGACAAATGAAAGAAATAGCAAAATATTAGCACAGCGAAAACATTCGCACACACACATACACACACACACACACACACACACACATATATATATCCCTTAGTTAATACCGGATATATTTCCACGTGTGGTACCAAAACGTGATCTATTGTCTCTATCGTCGTCGTCTTTATCATTGTCACACCAGCAGCAGCCTCTTCTTGCTACTACCATTATAACTACTGCCACTACCGATGCTCATGAAGATCGTTTGTGATGTTCTTTAACTGTTTTTATATTGTTTTTGGTATACCCTGGAGTCTCGAAACTTTTTATAAAAGAATCTTTGATCAACACTAAAAGTTGAGCATTTCAAGTCCCTTTTATGGAACATCACATGGTAAATGAAAGTTGTATTGAAAACTTGAGAAAAAAGCACAAAGGTGTACTGTACTCCTGCATAGGTTCTTAGTATCTCCAATTATCATCATCGTCATCTTTGCTTCTGTTTCTTCTCTTCCGTCTTCTTTTGTTCACTCAGAATAGTCTTTCAAGCAGTGGAACCGATTTGACTACGCTTTTCCAAACTTTGTGTTCTCTTTACATGAAATTGTACGATCTGGTATCTGGTATTATTAGCCATTTGCAAAAGAGTTTCAACACCTTTGAGGACCTTATTTTGAATTTGTAATTAGCAATGTTAATTAATACTCTGAATATAGTTGATTAATGCACGTGTACAAACTGAGTAAGTACTTACCCGTGATCATAATTGTTATATAAAAAAGACATCTGCACCAAACCCCAAGAAAAAAGCAAGATGTCTTCAGATTTATTTGGTCTTAATCTACCCATCGCTCCTCTCTTATCTCCTCAGATTCTCCATTTATAATAGGAGTCACATTTCTAAGACCAATTCGTACGTTTTAGCAAATAACATCCACCACCAGCAACATCACAACACCATTTGAAATCTTCTAAACTTGATACGAGTTGTTACTCAACACATGCATGGACTCATTACTACAACAGCGGGTAAAGCGACTTATAATTGAACAAATACACTCATGTTTTTCTGTGCCTGTTTTTTAAAGTCACATTTAGTGTCCGGATTACTTTTCTAAACCATTTGTTCAAGCCTGGCGAAGTTAAGTTGCCGACAACAGATTGGTAGTCATTATATAGATTAAAAGAGGAGGGGGTTGATACACACAGACAGAAAGGTGTTGTGGGAATAGATGGAAACAGAGAAAGAGGGGTGACGTAGTTTATTTCCAAAACGTTGTTGTTGTTGTTGTTGTTGTTGTAGGGTTTAACGCCAATTTCAGCACGAGATAGGCGGCCAGATTTAATGGTGGAGGATAAACCCAGGAAAACCCAGAAAGAACCACTAACCCAAGAGAAGCTACCGGCAAGCTTTCTCACATACCCACATAGGCCGAACTCGAGGCTCGAACTCGAGCTTAAAATGAAGCTCAAAAGTGTTACGATCTCCAGGTTAGGTCTACAAAGATGTGATCATCCTAGGGTTTTAAACATGGAAGAATCAGTGGGTTTTTCCAACTAAAAACTGTATATAAAAACAATTTATTCCAAAAACTGATTTTAAAAAACTACTTGCTAAATAAACAAAACACGTATATGGGTATAATACCGCGTATTCAGCCTTCAGTATTTACATGACTCTAATCTGTGTAACATGTCTGCATGTGTATAAGCAGTAAAATGCTGTCATTTGTTACATGTGGGGAAAGCTGTCTAAACGTCTTAAGAACAATTGCATTTATTGTTGATATCAATATTTTTATTTTGATATTGCCCGGATGTGAATTGAGATCTGAATACACCTATTAAAGAGTTCATATAATGCGATTGATTGTACAAAACTGTAGTTTGTTTTAGGTTCAAGGACGTATGATCACTCTGTGGAATGGGAAGTCTGGTTTTGCAATACCGTATATATTCGCGTACAAGCCCGTTCGCGTATAAGCCGACCCCCAAACTAAACAGGTATAAGACAAAAAATTGCATGACCCGCGTATAAGCCGACCTACAACTCCGAGACATCGGAAGATGCACGAGGTAAGTTCTAAATGCGTTTATTTAGGCAAACTTATATTTAAATATAGTACATATATACTTATCTTGAGGTTGGCGTGCATGATTATTAAAAAGAAATGGTATAAACTTGTTTCTGCCTAGTTTAGATATGTGCATAATTGGATAGAACAGTGACAAGAATTTAGCAATCGCGAGTTGCTGTAACACTACCTCTTCCTTTTGACTCGATTGTTTCTTTATGCATTATTGCATTGAACATTTTATCTCAGTGCACCGGCATTTACGTTTTTACTTTGCTTTGAAATTGTAAATACCTAACTCATTCAAATGTAATCCAAGTATGATAGCATAACGAACAAACAATACGGTTTGATGCTAATACCGTAAAAGCCGAGTTGTAGTTGGCTTTGATGTAAGCAACCTTACATCATACCTGTCAACTTTCACGCCGGGAGGAAAAAAATACTTTTTGCAGAGAACTCCCGATTATTACATTATATCTTCCATTATCATTGTTCTAAACAAGAAAAGTCCTACATGTTCTGTTGTATCACCTTGAAATATTGTTGTGACGAAATAATTACTTTACTATAAAGAATTCACTTCTTCACTAAATAGAATGTTAAGTTTAAACATTATTCACGTAAATTATTGATTTATTTTACCTCTACACTAATACAAAAATAAAAATATAAACGAGAATAAAAATTTAAACAACAATAAAATCGTCTACAATTAACTTCAATTCCAAGAATGATCACTACGAATGCTTAACTAGATATGCTATAGTGCCTTTCCCATGAAAGAAACGTACACGAGTGAACACCAGGCATTTGTATACCAGGCAATTACACATCAATGTACTGGTATAGTTACCGTTCAAAATTCCCTCTTATCACATGCCAGTTTCAGTTTCAGGGTTTTAATGATTAATGATTAACTGGCATGTACTGCTGTCGCAAAACGAAAAGACAAAATCGCCGACTATCAACATAGGAGACGATGGAACATCAAACTTTCCATTGTGTAGAAAGTTATGTTTGTTCAGCTAAAACAAAACTAAAATTGATTGATGTTGATCTTAGCTGATCTCTGAGAATTTTAGCTTTTATTATTCCAGTCTTTGTGAACATGTAAATTATGATGATTATGTGCCTTGTACAATTAAACGTGCTTACCTTTTTAAAAAAAATCACCTCAATTTGTAGGATCGCTCATACCATTCATTGAAAATGAGTAACTCGTGCGCGCGTGATTCAACGTAAATGAAATAGCTGTTAAAGTCTTGCTGAAATGTTATCTGGAAGAATGCAATTTGGTCGAAACAATGAATAAAGCAGAATCTGCATCTAATATGTTTGGGAATACGTAAGGATTTAATTGATGCTATGCACGCTTTGCATTGTGTAAATACTATACATTATAGTTCAGCATGGTCTCCCAGGTAAACTCAACCGGCCCACGAATTATGAAGTCTGTATTTACGTTTATTTAACTTCGTGTTGGGGAAATCAGAACATATACACATGCAAAATAATAACAAAATCAATCATAGTACTTTATAACAATTTAATAATTGTCGGGTCACCGAAAGTTACTTTTTTACATGCCTATGGTTCGTGTCCCATGATATACAGCCAATACAGTAGTCAACACAAGGACCTAAAAACTCTCAAGTTTACACACTGGCCCGCGGATACCCCCCCCCCGCCCCCTTCTTCCATGCTTTTATTTTTTTCTAAATTATCCGGCATATACGCGAGTATAAACGGTATGTATTGGTTTAACTACGTTTATACTGTTACAAGATAGGCAAGTTCACACAATATATATTTTTATAACAAGTATCAGTTCTTCATACGATGATTCACATGTCTTATTTCCTTAGCTAATATCCCGGCGCTGCAGTTGAATCCGGGTGGAATGCCAGGCCCACTACTTGGGTATATGGAGGAGGCATGCTCACTATCGCAGGCGCATACCATCCGGTGCCGTATCCCATAAATTCCATAGAAGCCGACTTCATCTCTCCTTCCTCCATCTTAGTGGTGTATGGGGGAGGATTGTCAGGAACGATAGTAGGAAAGTCAAGTTGATGTTTTTCCATCGTTCCTTTGTCTAGGAAATACAAACGAAAGTAGTGAAATTAATACAAAGTGAAACATTGCATGTTTATAGGTACATCTTGATTTCTCCTGACTTAAATGTGATAGCGGTTTGTTATTCAATTTATCGTCGTCATGTTAACCACAGGGATGTCATCGCTTTGTATCGTAATGTTAATCAACTTTATATCAAAGATGGTCAGCCATCGGAATTCATTGTAAAAGTTGCTGCTTAGTCTTATCAGAAAAATTATCAACAGATCCCGTTTTTCTTTTATTTATGACCAGGAATTATTCGGTTGAGCACAAGTTTTTGAAAAATAACTGTAACATCAATAACTTTTGGTATTAATTCATTCCTTTCACAAATGTGCTCACGACATATTTTGTCAGCCCTCATTGCAATATATCAGCAGTTTTTGAAGATGGAGATTAAACAGTATATTCAAGCCTATGATTTGACTATAAATATGTCTACTGAAAGTGGAATCTCGACACTTTGAAAACGCTCTAGACTACGAGAATCAGTTCAAAATATTATATCAGTTTGAATCAACGAGGTTAAAGTAGTTACATATATAATGCCAGGTGAGAAATATCACGCTCAATCGATTTGGAGTGTACGATTCAATCGTGTCTGAGGGAACGAGATTTTATTTTCTTCATCTAATCTAAAAATATACATGTACTACTACTTGGGTTAACATTTCGATTTATGCATGTGTAGGTTGCAAATCTTACCCTGGTAATTCTGGGTTTTAATTTTCTTCTTGTTGTATTTCTTTAAGATGCATATTCCGCAGGTCACGAGGATGATCAATACAAGAACACCAACAACAGGTATGACCACGATCAACATTTTTCCATTCCTGTGTCTTGCAGTTGGAATGTAAAATAATGATTATTGGCTATATTTCTCTCGTATATAAAAATAAATTTAAGAACATAAATCTGTTTCAAAAGAGTTATAATCAATATTGACAAAGCAAAGTCACATAAATATTGTTTGCATTGATTTGAATAAATTATCGACATTCATTTCTTTTTTTTATACAAAATTCATGTTTTTTTTCATATGAGAAAAATGTATATTCTGATTTTATCAAGTTAATCATAGGTTACATATCAGACTCAATATATTGCTTCTCTGCATTTTTGTGATAAACAGCTCTCATTAATTACAAAATATACGTTTCTGACGTATCATCTAATAATTACAGGCCAGAACAGATCACATTACATACCTGCGTTTTGTCGGTACAGAAATATTTATGTAAACATAATTTTGAACCATCTAGGGAAAAGGTGGACGGTGTTGTGTACGTGTAACATACGCCAGATTTGCACTGCTAACTTAATGCAGATAAGTACCTCGAATAGTGTTATGCAAAGGTTCTCGATATGTTATTATTTCCACATCTGCGTGGACCTCAGTCGGGGTTTTGAAATAGTTATATTTACATATAATTTCTTGCTACATATACCTTAGGAATAGAGTCAGAAAATATAGTGGTAATGCATTGCCGATGTTTGCATGAACCTATATCAATATGATCTATATTTGCTTTCACACAAATTTTACTCCTTCTCTTCTATCATCATCTTCTTCATCCTCTTCATTTGCTTTTATTTGTTTTCTCATTCCCACTGCTTCTTCTACGACTGACACTGGTGTTTGCTACTGATTCGCATTATAAGTCTAATTTTGGGAGTAATATATATGCTTTAAACAGATTTCAAGTAATTACCATGTTTTTTCCATCACTTATAGCAATTGACTTACCTCTCTGGATTCTCATCATCTTTTTCGTGGCTGTCTCCGCCTCCAGGACCGAAATGCTTGCCTGAATTATCGTGATCATCATGTTCAGAGTCGTCACAGCAGATGTCTTCTAAATGTTATAATGTATGATTTATTAAACTAATGGAAACAATGGTAATTGATGTATTAAAAGACCATAGAGATCATAGAAATTTGTCCCTTTTGTAAAACTGTCATACTATCTTCTGAAACTGGGTTTTAGTGGCGCAACACTTGATTGCATTAATGTTCGATACTGTGGCTGGTCTTCATACTGAGATCTGGCGGGAAGAGGTTGAGGTGGGAGGGAGGACTTGTTTTATTTACTATCTGAATCTTGTCCCCTTGAAAAGATCACGAAGCTAATCGTCTCTCTACAGTTGCATATGGGAATGGGAAAAGTAGCTTTTGTGATAAAGGTGACGATGTGTCTACTTAGGTAATAGTGGGAGTTATCGAACGAAATGGTTATAACATATAGGTAGCTGCTATATTGAGTTGATCGCTATTGCAATCGTGTTGTTTATGCATGTTAGGATCCAATCAAGCGTTGCGCCACACAAACCCATTATTTCAGAAGAAAGTAGTTACAAATAAATATTGATTACTAGGCGTACTGTCATGACACGAACCTCGTATAACACGAAGAAATTTAATCGAAAGCAGTGAAAGACAATCGAACTCGCGAACTAAGCAAGAACAACAGCACCTGACAAAAAGTTCTAATTTTCATGAACGACCAGAATTGCTGTGAGAAAACCAAACAAAACAGTATTATAAAGTCATTTGAATGGAGAGGTTCACCGGCTTTCTGGGATGGAGCTAGCGATCGATGACTCAAGCTCTGGTGGTAAGCACCGACTGCGTGTGGGAACAAAGTACACTAAAAGTAACTGAACGTGGTAAAGAATAGCAAAACCAAAATTCTTTTGGACCTCGACAAGCTCATAGACTAATGGATAGAAAGCAGGAGCCAAGGTTTAGTGAATATTTGAGTCACTTTCAAATATAATAATATATAAATTGTTTAGTATTTCCTCATCACTTGTGGAGAAGAAGAAAATAACAAAGTACAGCCATCTAGCCAGAAACGTTATAAAGTCTATATCACACAAATCATACAAACATTAACAGATGCACTGAAAGTGCCAAGTATTTGAATTTAGTAAAATGGTTTTTGGATATTTGCATACTGTATTTTGCATAATGTTATTCAAACACTGGACGGGGTGCCTTTAGCTTTGTGTTTGACCTATGATACTTCAGTTATAGTGAGACAAACAGTCCAAAATCTGTCATAGATTTCTGTACAGAAAACAAGCTTTTTGATATTTGGAAAGAACAGAAAGACTTCTTTCTAAACTAGTACAGGAGGCATCGTTGAACTATTTTACATTATATATGAACTATTTTACATTATATATGTATATTATGTTTATTGATATATTCAATGTTTAATATATTTTTACTTGTGTTTGTGTGTGTGATTTGGATTTTTAATGTAGCTTTAACAATTTTTTAGTTATCACACCGATGTCTGCAGTGTAACAGTTTATAGTGATGTCTAGCACTGGGGCATCATGCCGCAGACATATAGCATAATGTCCCACCCAGTCACATTGTCCTGACACCAGGCCAAGCGAGGCAGCTGTTAGTACCATTTTTGTAAGTCTTTGGTATGACTCGACCGGGGATCGAACCCATGACCTCCCGCATCCGAGGCGGACGCTCTAACCACTATGCCACCGGAGCGGTATTTTTACTTGGTAAAGAATGAACCCCAAAACTGACCAAGCTTGGTGTCACCATCCATAACGTAATATTTTGAAGTCACGCTTATTTATTGGGTAAACAGATTCTGAAGTATCACGCCCCAAAAACTAGTCATCTCAAACGGAAAAAAACCAACATATCGAGAAACGTCTAAGTTATCTATTCTTACGTTTTGTTATATTTTGTTTAATATGTTTCCTGAGGAAATTTACCGTTTTAATTACACATTGATCTTTTTCACTGATACATTGTCTCTCTATCCTTTATAACATTTATTCTCTAAAGCTTCTGCTTTTATCTGATTGGTGTTTACCAAAAAATGCTGTTTTGTAATAAAAAAATGAGTATATTATTCTATTTAAATATCAAGTAGATGAGCCATTCAAATAATTACATGCTTGCTTACCTGTGAAAAAACACAATACAAGAAACAGCAAGTTGATCCGACTCCACATTTTCAAGTATAGGCTCCGTACATTAACTAACTGCCGTCCACGTTATAGGCATTCCTTTACAAAGCCTGCGTGTTTCGTTTTTAAATTGATTGATATTACGTCCTATCTGTATATGAAATGGAAATCAGATGTTGACTTTCATATACGTGAACTAGAAATCAGACATCGATTTCTTTATGAGTAAATACTAATAATCCTTTTTTGTGCTGTGGTTACAATAAAACTGAGAAAGGTTCACGACTTCCTTGTTTTCCACGATATACTATTTCATGTTATGCAGGCAGGCAGCGAACCTATGTATGTTATCTCTAAGTTCTAGCCCTTTTAATTTTGAATGGATATCCTTGTCGTTAACAAAGAATATGGCACTCTTCCAGATTAAACTTGTCTCAAATGACCTCAGCATAGGTAATATGTAAGCGCATATCGTTCTATAGTTAAGGGGGCATCCATAAGGGGTGGGGTGTTGGTTGGGTGCCGGTTTGTAAAATGCAATGAATACAATATTTGTCATGCCACTGCAACTCATTGGACAACATATGAAATAATAATATCTCCCAACCCATAAGAACATGACACGTTCTTTTGATCTCCCCCAACTGACCAGTACTATCGATGAATATAATACCTGCGCCAACGTTTGTAAGGGTTATAGATGTACGTTTCTTTCTTGCACCGCTCCGGTGGCCTAGTGGTTAGAGCGTCCGCCTCGGATGCGGGAGGTCGTGGGTTCGATCCCTGGCCGAGTCATACCAGAGACTTAAAAAATGGTACTAACAGCTGCCTCGCTTGGCATTCAGCATTAAGAGGTTAGTGTTAGGACTGGTCGGCCTGGTGTCAGGATAATGTGACTGGGTGGGACATCATGCTACATGTCTGCGGCATGATGCCTCAGTGCTAGACATCACTATAAACTGCCTTATTGCAGACATCGTAGCGATATGACTGAAAAATTGTTAAAGCTACGTTAAAAATCAAAATCACATCACATCACTTCTTTCTTGCAATTAGTCGCAAATTTATGACGACAACAAATACAGGGGTTCTAGTATCAAAGATTTAAATAATTAGTTTAAACAGAATGCCTATAACGTGGACGACAGTTAGTTAATGTACGGAGCCTATACTTGAAAATGTGGAGTCGGATCAACTTGCTGTTTCTTGTTTAAACAGAAACCTCTGTATTTGACATAAATAACGTGGCGGCATCTAAATAGCTGAAATGTTGGTTCGTAATTTCTCCAAGAAAAGCGAATTTTATGTATACACAATTTAAATATGAAATTCAAAGCTAAATACGTGATTAATAAGTATTGCAAAATTTCTTATATTTAAAATAAAATAAAATATTCATTGTGAATAATTGCTTGTTTTTGCAGAACACTTCGGGCTTTTATGATGTAGAATAGGCCCGACGCGCTTTCCCGCATGTCTTAAGGCCCAACGGGCTTTCCTGCATGTCGTAGGGCCCGATGCACTTTCCCGTATGTCGTAAGTGGCTAACGGACTCAGATCACAATTAATTTTTCTTTATAGTCTCATCATTTGTTTATCAGTACTGAATTTTCTAATGTGTGCTAATCGGTACAAATCCTATATTAATCTAAAATACTTTCAGAGATGACTTCTTAGTGAAGTTCGTGTCATAGTTTCACCGGCATTTCTTTGAAAGGCTGGACTGTAAACAAAAGATTGCGCAGTGAAACACATATTTCACTTCCGGATCATCACTGTAAGGATGCAAATTTCTGTAGATCCAGGAAGAGCGCATTAACTTGGGGCCAGAGAACAATTAATTAGATTTATGGCGACAGGTGCTTGTTAAATCGTTATACTGCAATGATTTCTAATGTCTGTGTCTGGAGAGCAAGTGATTCTTAAGTAAGCCTTCGTTTATCTAACCGTTAGACGACTAGAAAAGGGAAGGCTAACTTCGATTTTTATATCGGAACTGTCAGAAGCTGAGTTTTTCCAGATCTGTTGTTTGGAATTCTATAACTCATGTTGACCGCAATTTTGGCGCTAGGTTATAAAAGGCGGTATATATATTTAATCCTGATCGGTTACGCTAAATAATGGGCGTGGTTCCCACACGAAAATTTTGGGGTTAAATTGCCCTCATCGTAAAAATCTAGTCAGTCTGTTTTTTCCTGCAAGAGTGAAAATATAAGGGACTTGAAGAAAAATATGGACGAAATTTTCTCTTAAAACATTTGTCAAAGGGACCGGATGTCTGGAAAGTCAACGGACACAATTTTGGAGGTAGAAGCGAACAAAGCTTGAAAGCACAAGGTATTTGCGTTCATTTATGTAGTTCTTTGATACCAACATAATGAATTGCTTGAATTTAATTGTTTATATTTGCATGAATTTATTTGTCTAAATCCGTAGATCAGTTCTCTTGAAATGAGTGTAACTGTGTTTGAGTTAATCTATCTGAATTTGTACAATGATCTTCTTTATATAAGTTTGACAAATTGTTTGAATTTGTCGTCTTGATTGTTATAGGAATCTAAGAATTTCATGCATTACTTTAGTTGATATGAGTTACGAGAATACGTTTGAATTCACTGATTTTAGATGATTTCATGTATGCTAAAGACTTGAAAGTGTGTATTCGCTGAAAGTAACATGGTTAAGCATGTACTGAATTTCATTCATTCATTTGTGTTATTGAGACGAGAACAGAACTGTTATGTCTCGTGTAATGTTAACGGGAATCAGTGATGAAATAGTAATTAGGAAGTACATTAATCTTGTGAAATTAGGTTTGTTTATGTTCTGCCATGTTTAGCTTGACCAGATAGCCTTTGGTCTGTTTGAATTCCGATTGAACGATATATGACATAGCAAGAGGGTAGTAATGATCTGTTCCCAGTAGGACAACTGACAAAATATTTAGGTTGCTTCTCTGTTCACTTTGAAATGGGAAATTGCTCCACGGACGTATCCATGGACGTATTTACGAATTATCTACTGACGTATCCACGTACCTATTTATCCAAGTATCAACGTAGTTACGTATCCACCTATCCACACAAAGTTTGAGGGCCGAAAAGAGGCGAGACAGTAAAGAGGTTGGAAAAGGAAAAAAGCGAGAGGACCTAAAGGAACCACCATAGTGGAATAGGAGTGGACTGGAATAAGCATGTTATGAAATTTTACAAGGCAATTACTTCGATCGTTCACTCGATTATATGATGAACTAATTCTATCATCTAAAACAGACAGGCTATTTATATAAATATATTTGTATTTGAAATTTGAAGAAAGATTTATTCCAAAAAGAAGTGTATCTTCATAATTTACTGTACTATCTCAGTTGTTAATGCAATTTAATAAATTATTTTGTTTTCCATGTACGGGGGTTCGTGTAATTCTGTTCTATATATCTGCTCAGATATCTATTTATTCCATCTATAAGTTTCACACTTTATTTTAATATTTATTCGATCCGGGCAACACTACCGAGGGCGATCACCCTCAAGATAACGATATCCAAATAAAGCGTACACCTTGTAAGAAGGTACAACCTCATAATACCATACCACCAGTAGCAACCGCTACAATCACCATGGCCTTAGTACTCACTGTGCACTGTCGCCGAAACACAAACAACCACTACATAAGCTCATATTCTAAAGAATAAAACAATTACGTTGCTGAAATCTAACTCTTGTATAACCGCCAAAAGGAGAAAATATACATAAAAAATAGATTGGGACTACATTCTCGAATCCTGTACCGGGACTAATAATTGTGATCTGATCCCTAATGGCTTAGTGAGCTTGATCATTTACATCATGATACAATGCTGTTCAGCCTGTCCTTTACCCACAGTCAGTAAAACTGAATTCAACACTTGCCAGTAAATAAAATTTACGATGACACCATGCACTCGCATATGTTCGGAAATTATTCTCTTTAGAAAAGTAAATCTCACAATAGAAAGTGCAAAAAAAGGCGTCTTTTAGGGTTAGTTTTCATTGTTAAAGCTTTTTCATTTGATGTGCAAAGATAAGAAAGTGCATTGGAAAAATTACTTATCCCCTGTGAAAATAATTTGATATTTTTTAAATAAATGACGCTTTAGAGCTGTTAATGGGCCATTATTACGACGCTTTAATTAGCCCTGTCCCTACACGCCATCACTGGGGCCCCGAGTGGCCGAGTGGTCTAAAGCGCTCTCCATTACGGATCACTGCCGTCTCACCTCTGTCTGCGTGGGTTCGAGTCTAGGATTCGGCCAATGTGGGTATGTGAGAAAGCCTGCCAGTAGCTTCTCGTGGGTCGGTGGTTCTTCTCGGGTTCTTTCTCCACCATTAATACTGGCCGCCATGCATAGCCTATCGTGTGCTGAAAAATGGCGTTAAACCACGCCATCATTAAGACTAGCATAGTGAATGGTATCATCATTATAAATATCCATTAACTCTCATGCTTATTTACATGTTTATGAGAACTACTTTTAAGGAATCATTATTATAATCACTTTAATTTTTTTTATACCAGACTATATTAAATTTAAGATGTCATATAGGCTTGATGCCAAAATCATAGATTACAATATAGGCCTATGTCTTTTTTTTTTTACATAAAAGTGGAATTGATTTTGTTAGCATACTGTATTTGAAATTAGCAACGACACCCATACTCCCATTAAAAATACAAACTTTACTTAAACTAACATCGTTTTATTTGTAACACAAATCTGAAAATACCTCCCACTCCAATAACGTTTACTAGGTAAATAATGAGAGCTTCTTAAATGCATAGTACCGTTTGAATATACTGGATATTGGACAAATTTATTATTTAGTCTTTCTGAAGAGCTCACAACATTTCATTTTATATGACCGTACTCTCTAACATAGAAGATCGTTATTATCCGACAGGTTATCCGTTGATTATTCTTACTCTCCTAAGAATCGTACCCGGGTTATTGCACACAATTACTGAAAAACAGATGGAAATGTTTCGTGAATATTGCAATTCATACATAGCAGACACAATAGCATAAAAATTCAACAATTATCTCACTCCAGAATCCTATGATCAAAATTTATATGAGTCAACAGTTATCATGGAAAGGCACACATTTACACCAAAACAGTGATCAAAGTGCTATCCCTGGATAATTTGTGGGGATGCGTGATAATGAGATAAATTTACATAGACGAAAAGTATTATCATACAGGTTAGAAAGTTTGAAATCGTACCCTACGTGTGTAGCGTTCAAATATTGTGAGTTGTCATTAACAAATGGTTAATTTGCGTGGTCGATACACTCGAGTGACCGTAGCGAAAAGCAAGCATCCATTGTTAGGCTAGGAAAGACCTGGTCGATGACTGCAGAAAGCAGTTTAAAACATTACTTTTTTTACGGGGCAAACAGGATTGATTGTTGAGACTTGGTGACTCTACTAAAAGGTGACCGTTTGGCAGGTTTGATTATATAATTATATTTCCACGTACACCTAGACAAAAATTATTTATCTCTCGTTTTAAATCTTTAGATAAAAACAATTCTCATTTGGCCTGATGTCAGGATAATATGACTGGGTGGGACATCATGCTACATGTCTGCGGTATTATGCTCCAGTGCTAGACATCAATATAAACTGCCATATTGCAGAAATCTTAGCAATATGACTGACATTTTTTGAAAGCTACGTTAAAAATCCAAATCACATGCACACACATTCACCGATTCAGTGTAAAATTTAAATAAATTAAAAAAAAATCATTTAAATGAATTTAGAACAATTTTGTTTCCCTTTATCTCAATTTATATTAGTGTATAATATTAATATTATTAGTTATAAAATCTATATGAACAGTTTATCAATAATTCATATTTAAATGCATGTGTTACAAGGCTACATTTTAGTTTGTTCAATACGATTTTAGTCGAAAAAAATCTTTATCCAAATAATTGAATTATGTACCCGTTACAAACCAACACTTCAACGATGCTGTGGAGCGTAACGCATATTTTACGGGAAGCTAAATGCATTGTATTCATGAATCAATATGATCTATTTATTGCTTTCTAATTGTATACCAGGTTTGTTTGTAATATGCGCGTATGTGCGTCTGTGCGAGCGCTAGATAAATATCAGTACGTGCTATTTAAAGAAATGTGAATATGTAAGCTATAAGGATGTACCAATTATAGTTGTAATCATTGCTATGGTTGTTGTTGTCATTGTCATTGTAGTTGTAATCATTGCTACGTTTGTTGTTGTGGTCATTGTCATTTTCATTGTGCCTGCAATAGTTGTTACTGTTGTTACTGTCATTGTCATTGTAGTTGTAACCATTGCTACAATTTTTGTAAGTCTTTGGTATGACTCGGCTGGGGATCGAATCCACGACCTCCCGCATCCGAGGCGGACGCTCTAACCTCTAGGCCACCGGAGCTGCTTTTGTGGTTGTAGTCATTATCTTTGTATTCGTAATTATTGCTACAGTTGTTGTTGTCATTATTTTTGTACTTGTAATCATTGCTAATGTTATTGTTATGGTCATGGTCTCTTGTACTTGTAATTATTGCTACTGTTATTTTTGTGGACATTGTCATTGTTATAATAGTTGTAATTAATGCTGTTGTTACTGTGGTCATTTTCATCGTACTTGTTATTATTGCTACTGTTGTTGTGGTTATTGTTATTGACATCGTACTTGTAATTATTGCTAATGTTATTGTTGTGATCATTGTCGTTGTACTTATAATTATTGCTACTGTTGTTCTTGTTCGCTTCCGGATCATCACCAAGGCCTTATAACTCACTGTGCACTGTCGCCAAAATACACACGGACAACACACACTGAGCTCATATTCTCAAGAATAAACAATTACCTTTAAATCCCTACAAAAAAATGCATAAATATAACTCTTCTATCACCACCAAAATGAGAGAGGAAAAAATGTTCTAAAACTAGACTAGAACTACATTCGTGGGTACTGAACTGAAAGTACTAATTGTGACCTGATTCCATTTTGAGTTTTTATGGACTTTTCGAAATCAGCCGCAACTATCATTAACTATTTCCATGTTCATGTCCTGCTCTTGCTGATGTGGCAGTGGTAGTAATGACTGCTGATGCAGCAGTTTCATAGATATAATTTAGAATACGTGAAGACGGGTTTACTACTCGACTGCTCCTAGTCTAATTAATTTTAAGAAGACTTTAAGAGTTTTTCCCTTTTTCTTCCAAGTCAACTTTGTTGTAACGGTGGTCATATTTGAATCATGTTTTGAAAGACCTATAGGATGGCATACTTTCTTTCTGTCAGCATGATCTTAATTAATTTAATCTTTATTTTGGTTTGAAAACGTTGGTTGTGTTAGATGGTGTTTATATAGCCCTTGATGTATGGATATAATCGATCAAAGCACCCATAATTAGGTCGAATAAACAAACAAGTTGTGAAGATATTTGCTTTGAAATAGCACATTGGAATCGCAGAACGACTAAATGATTTAAAACAGATGCAGGGCAATTCAGTAAGATAGATTCTCCCATCGTCGTAATAAGCTAGGAGCTGGATGGAACTGAAGGCAACATATATGACAGGATCATTTAAATAATAGAAGCGGCATAACCCATGTATGCCTTACTGAAAACAAATATGAAGGTAAAGACAACTGAAGTTAATAACTAAGATGCTTAATGAGGTAATGGGTATGGGTATGTGAATTTAAAAACCATGGGTATATATCTGCTTCCATATCAACAGATTATCTGAAATATTTATCCTGCTAAATTTATCCATTGACGTTGTATAATTAGGCTTTTGATTTTGAGATGTGATTTTCTGTGCTGTTTATCAGTATGTACTTAACATTTATTTTATATGAGTGTGTCAAGTCTAACATCAACAGGGTTCAAACAGCACAACAACACTGTAAAAACATACAGTCTCATTCATGTAATGTTTTCGGTTTGCTTACGGAATTTAATTCTTTCCATGAAGTAAATGCCTGTACCTTATGCTGTTGTGAACAGTATATTCCATGTAACAGCGTATTTATCTAAACTTTGTATCAAAATCCAAAATGAAATACCTGTACATTAATATGTAAATATATCAGCATGTCAACATGCTGGTTTTTCTTTAGTTTTGTATAGCTGGTAGCTGCACTTACTCATTTGGTGGAGCATTGGAGCGATAATCTAGAGGTTATGGGTTTGATTCCTGACCATGCTACCCTGGGTCAACTGCTTTGGAGTGTCTTTGGGAAAAGCACAAAGCTTACATTTTCTTAACGTGATACAACCAGTAATGTGTTAAAAATTCATTTAAAACCAAGCAATCAAAATGTTTGTACAGCTATCAAAATTAAATATCAAAAGTTCTGTCTTATTTTATTATATGCTAAGTCTGCAAGATTAGTTTTTTCTGTTTGTGATCATACCATAATCCTCCAAAGATAGGAACTAATTTGTGATAAGCCAATCCCCATTTTAAAAGAATTGTGGCAAAATTTATTTAAGAAATCTTTCTCCTGTTATAAGCCCATCCCTACACTTCTTAAAAGTTTGTGCAGGGATTACCTTGTTGGGCTTATCATGGCCGAAAAATGGTTACTAGAATAATTATATTTTATTGTTAGAATAAAACCAGTATAACACTTACATAGAAATTTTCTTGTTGAAGCATGCAATAAAGTTTTTATTAGTGACATTTGAATAATTTTTAATAAAAATTACCACTATTTTAACACTTGCTGGCGAAATTTAGTTTTTTTATTTACTAAAGGATATATCTTACGCATCTTACATGGCATGCTTATTTGGTTATATAACACAGAAAATGAAACATTGATTAATGGTGTAAGATGGATTTCTGTATCTTAAAGAAATACATATTAATTGAAGTTCAGTGAAAGTATATCAACCATAATCAATTCAAAGTTGTAATAAAAAAAAGTTACAAATGTCTGGCTGGCTACCTATTAAAGTGACTTTTAAGAACAAATCATGAATCACCCAATACGTATTATGTAGAGAGTTTTCTTTATCACCATGATAAAAGCTTGGTTTAAAATATTTTTGTCGAGTTGTTTCTTGATTTGATTCCTTCATGAAGTTTGGTAATTGCTTGTCTTCAAGATTAACTTGCATTTCCATAATGGAAATAAATCACGGTACGAGCTGTCATTATTCTTATTCAAACATGATGGGGTTGGTTGGGGAATAATGATTTACGAACTAGTTAAATTGCTTGGTGCAAGGAGACAGAACTGCGTAGATTAGTAGCCAATCTGCTGTTTGGGTTTAGTTTCCTTGATTGGAATTTCACAGTGAGGTTGGAGATTACATCATGTCCGTCATCAAATAAGGATGTCTACACTAAGTAAAAACTGACTTTACATGCGGAAAATGCAACATTGTTCAGGATGAAGTACTCTTCCATCTCCCACAGTTGTAAACTGGGTGTTAACTATATTTTTAAGGTATGTTTGCAAGCTTAAATATTATTACTGCATACATTTAACTGGTCCACACTGCAAAGGTACAATCACTGATCACACACAAGTCTGTCCCCGTTCTACAGAATTCAGTATTATCTCTCAGCGTTTCAGTGTTGGATGTATATTTTCAAGATAGCATACCTTCGGTGGTGGTGGTGGTGGTGGTGGTGGTGTGTGTGTGTGTGTGTGTGTTGGGGGTAGGTAATGAATATGTCATTTACATATACGTACATAATACGATTGAATCTCATCCTTCTTAAATGAATTTATTGCATTGTGGTAAATTTTTAATGTTTACATTGGGCACCATCACTTAATCCTTATCACATTTTTGCACAGCACACGATGTATAAGTATTTATTTAAAAATTACATTGCATTTTTTAAATTCCAGGTCTTAAACAGATTGTTAACACACAATTCAACAGATATAGTTATGAGCATAACTCGGAAACATATTCAACTTTTCAATTAGTAACCCAAATCTGGTCTCCTCCTGTTCGTCTAGCTCGCCATGTATATGTTTGTATTTGAGGACTGGCTAGTATTGCGTCACGGGACCACGTGATCTGTCGTCTCATCAAAGCTCGGAAAAACTCGGCAATTTACGGAATCGTGGTATCTTCCGCGCAATATAATCACTACCCGCCTACGATATTTAATTTATAAATATCACAGTCCAATTAAAATTTGTAGAGAATTACATGCATAAAAGGAATTTTTTTTTGTTTCTGGTCTCCTTTAAGCAGACGCTTGCTCCAAATATTCTCATGTATGAAGGACCCATGTGAACATTCACAATAAGTGGTTACATGATGATAGCTGGTAGCCAGCCAAGAAATACAAGAGTATTCTTCATTTCCAGACATTCTGTTAGTATCACTTAAGCTTAATATGCAAAATATATTTGTCTATTATAAACTACAATATGATTTTTTAAAAACATTTTGCAATGTCTGATGCCATACTTTTGCTTCAGTGTTTGACGCTGTGGAACGTAGCATAAGTTCAAGAAAGACACATTGGATCTTATATATTTATGCATAATCCCCAGCTATATGTAGGCACCATAGACTAATATCTACTGTCAATTATGTGCCAGCACACCAATATCTGTATTAATCACTTGAGACTGAGCAGCATATATTTGATCTGCTGGGCAGTATGTGATGACAGATCTGGGTTTGTATTGATCACTTGGGCAGTATGTGATGATCTCTCTGGGTTTGTATTGATCACTTGAGATCATATGTAGATTGAATAGCATAGACACTAATCTGCTGTGCTTTCTGTGCTGACAGTTCTGGGTTTGTACAAATCACTTGTGCATATGTGATGACATAGGTATCGATAACACATTTTAGAACCTCAAAATCCACACAGTACTGTTTGGAAGGACAGCAGGTAGTTAGTTTCAGTACCCTATCGATTATATCCAGGATAAATTCCAATACTTGGTTTATTGGAATGTTTGTGCTATTTTCTGTGGTCTGAGGGCTCTCTACAGAGAAATGATCTCAATTTTATATCGCAAATGTGAACTGATGTCGTGATGACTTCACTCGTGCTTTATGTATCTATACTACAAAAAGTACCAGTCAAATGGAACATATAAGCTGGTCCATTATATTCTATACCATATTAAGATATGGTGGTGTATATATATATCCATTTCTAGAGATGGCTTGCACCTGGGGTATGGAAAATATTTGGGGTCAAAAGGTAAAAGATCGAGGTCAATGACTGAGAGAAGAAAAACGATTTCCACACAATGACATCAGTTCTACATTGCATATCTGGAGCGAAACTCGTGGATGGTTTGCACATGGGGTAAGGAAGAAGCTTATTGATTTTGGTGTCGAAAGGTCACGTCCAGTATGGCTCAAAGAAAAATTACTTTTATAAATAACATTAGTTATATATTATGTCCATTGACCAAATTTTATAGAGGCCTTGCATTTAAATTATGGGTAAGGCCGGTTGATTTTGTAGTTTAAAGGTCAAGGTCATTATTACAGAAGGACATATAGGGTTTTGGCAGAATATCCTTCGTTCTAGAGTAAGTTGCTTGGCCAAACTTTATGGATGAAATTTTATCAAAAAGACTTACGAAAACATTATCAAAGATACTGTAAATATTCTGAAGAGGTAAGAATGTCGGTTTGACAGAGAAAGAAAGAGGTCGGTAATATCTGTTGCTACGATGTACAACTGTCTTACCAGGTCTGTAAAACCTGTTGCTATGATGTACAGTTGCCTTGCCTATTCTACCCTTTGATAACTAAATCTTCAATGCAATTGGCGACTTTCTGTAACAATCGGTGACATTGTTTGACCATATGCTAGTGACATTTAGTGACAATTAGTTAAAATGTGCAACGTTTATTTTTACAAGTTTGCTGCCCTGCTAACAATTGATCGCTTACACGATAGGGGACAACAATCGAAAATGTCTATCTGATCCAGCTGTTTAAACTGTTATTCTCTTTGTTGGTGTCTGAGTTTACCAATCATTATGCAATTGTACGCATATTGTTATCGGATACAATATTTCCTTAGGCGAAATAATCTAGCTTCGAGTTGTGTATTTTGCTCATTCCATTCTTAAACCTTTATGACAATATGGACATCATATAATGTCATGTAGAAATTCTCTTGTATATTGGATCTTCTTCTAGATTCGACGGACGAAAGAATTTTTCTTTTCTTGCAGATTTGATTGTGAAAGCGGTTGATATGATACCAAATTAATAAACTGGAATTCTAAGAAGAGTAAAACAAAAAAGAAAAAAGAAAAAAAACAAAAAAACACCACATCAGTAAGGAATATTTTTCTTCCAAATTATAATTTGGACGAATTACAGAGTGAATTTAAAGATCACATAGCAACAAGATGGAGAATGATCGACTAGTAGTTTTTTCTTTCTTCTCATTTAGTTGACGTTCACATTTTTCAGCACTGAATGCAAGTTTAATAACAATAAAGACTTAGAATTAAAAAATAGAAATATATTAAGAAAGCGATTTTTGTGTGAATACGACAACATGAACAGATAAGATAATGGCTAAATAAATAAATACTTGCATATGTTCCTTTAGTTGGCGCAATAACCTTTTTGCTGTAAGTATCTTATATATTTATAATTTTTATTATTTGTTTTTGTTCCATGATTACATGCTATGTACAATTGTATTAATTGTATTTTGGACGTAACCTTGTCCAAAATTAATTTCATTTATTATGTAAACAACATAATGCATAGATAAGATTTCTCTATTATTGTGGATTACGTATTTAGATCATTATTAAAATATACATATTTATCTTAATCTGGGTCTAGAACATTGGTATTCCCCAAAGGAAATACCTAGTGCACCTGATGTTTTCCGTGTTCTTTATTATAATTTTAGTAACGTAGTTTATCTTGCTGACAACTTAGAGTTTTCTACAAATGAACATTTGACCCTTATCCCAGTTTTACATTTGTGTCTTATTTTTATATGATATTATATACTTGAGAAATTATTAATTCTTGCATTTAACATCTGAGGCAGAATCGGTCTTATTGATGAGTTCAGTATATTATTTGGGGTGAAATAGTTCATTCAAATTCACTGGAAATACAAAGTGCTCATCAGTAATGTTCTTGGATAGAAACATTAATATGGAATTATTGTGAATTCAGAGACGAACATTTTTGGATTATACTATTATGATACATCCAGAGAATGTTAGCTCATGGCCACACTACAGGCCACAGGCACTTTACCATATTCGAAACTTGAGGCACATCAACAGTCAATACTGAAATTTGATTGAATCCACTGCTAGTACTATAACTACGGCAACTACTGATGCACATTACGATTGTTTGTGCGTAATGTTCTTTTACTTTTCCTATACTGTGTTTGGTATAAGCTTGAAGTCACGGAACTTTTTCTAAGAGAGTCATTGTTCAGCAATAAATGTTGATAATTTCAGTACCCTTTTAAGGAACATAGCTTGGTGAATAATGATGGCGTTTTATGAAAAACTTATGAAAACTGCCCAATGGTGTACTGTACTACGGCTTATCTTCACAGTATCGCCATTATCATTATCGTCATCTTCGCTTTTGCTTCTTCTTCGTGTTTCACGTAGGGGAACCAGTGTGATTGCGCTTTTCCATACCTTGTGTTCTCTTTGCATGAAATAATACAGTCTGGTGTTACAGTATTAGCCATTTTTAAACGATTTTCAACACCTTGAAGGACCTTAATTTGAATTTGTAATTAGCAGCGTGAACTAATGCTGTAATTATAGTTGAGTCATGCACGTGTATTATTGAATAAATACTTACCGTGATAATAATTGTTAAATCAAGAAGAACCGTGTAAAAGAAAGCAAGATAAACAAGATGTCTTCAGACATTTCTTGGTCTGGACCTACCCATCGCTCCTGTCACATCTCCTCAAATTCTCCATTTATGATAGAAGTAAAATTTCTAAGACCAATTTGTACAGTTAAGCAAATAACATCCACCACCAGCAACATTACACCACCATTTGAAATATATTAAACATTATTAATCTTGTTACTTAACACATGCACAGACTCATTACTACAATAGTGGGTAAAGTAACTTATAATTGTATATATACACTCATGTTTTTCTGTGTACTTTTTTCAAAGTCACAATTAGTGTCCAGGTTACTTTTCTAAATCATTTGTTCAAGTCTGGCGCATTTATTAAGTTACCGACAACAGAATGGCAGTCATTACGTAGAGTAAGAAAAAGGGTTGATACAGGCAAAGAGGTGTTATGGGGATAGATGGAGACACAGAAAAAGAGCGATGTTGTAATTTATTTCCAAAGATATATATATATATATATATATATATATATATATATATATATATATATATATATATATATATACAATAAACCGAATATAATGCATTATACAATTTAACAACACGTAAATTTTCCACAGAATATCATTTTATTTATTGTTTTTATTACGAAAATTGATTTTAAAGAAGCACGTGCTATATAAGTAAAATGATGTATAATACCGCCGTCAGTATTTGTCTAACTCTAATCTGTGTAAAATGTCTGCATGAGTGTAAGCAGTACAATGCTGTTACATGCTACACGTGTGGAAAGCTGTCTACCCTTCATAAGAACAATTGCATTTATTGTTGATATGAATATTTCTTTCGACACTGACATTGCCAAGATGTGTATTGAGATCTGAATACACAGATTAAACAAAAGGGTTAATATAATGAGAATGATTGTATACAATGGTAGTTTGTTGTAGGTTCAAGGGCTTATGATCACTGTGGAATGGGAATTCTGGTTTTGTAATAAGTATTGGTTTAACTGAGTTCATACTGTTACAAGATAGGTAAGTTCACACAATATATATTTGTAGAATATGTATCAATTCTCCATACAATGGTTGCACACACATTTTACTCCTTCTCTTCCATCAGCATCTTCGTCTATATCCTTTTCATGTCTCTTGTTCTCTTATTCCCACTGCTTCTACAACTGCCACTGATATTCGCTGCTGATGTTAATTAAATTCATTCGTAGAAACCTAACTATGGGAATAATACATACGTTCTAATCAGAGATAGCAAGTAATTACCATGTTTTTCCAACACGTACCCCTTGTAATTCTCATCATCCTTTTCGTTGCTGTCTCCGCCTTCATGACCGGCACGCTTGTCTGAATTATCGTGATGATCATGTTCAGAGTCGTCATGGTAGATGTGCCCTAAAAGTTATAATGCATGATTTATTAAACTAATACAGATTGTGCCCTTGAAAAAGATGCTTTTCCCATTCTACAAAGGAGAATGAAAGACTGACTCTTAAAAATTGACCATTATTTTTAAATGTCGCGTCTTTATAAATCATCAAATGTCAGTCTCTGTTGCTTTCGGGTGTAGACCTTGTTACATTGTTAATATCTAAATGTCTGCGGCATGATGTGCCAGTGCTAGACATATTGCGATATAAATGACAATTTGTTAAAACTACGGTAAAAATCCAAATCACACACACACACAGTGCTAGTCATCACTATAAACTGCCGTACTGCCGGCATTGTAGCGAAATGACTGAAAAATTGTTAAAACTACGTTAAAACTCCGAATAACACACCCTCTTGACGTATTTGGAGAACATTCCACACCTTTTTGCCGATTTAGAACACCAACTTTGACGCAAAAGAATATAGAAGTTAATTACTAAATGTCTGTGTTCGGGATAGCACTATTGAATATTTGGACAAGACAAGCAAATTTCAACGATTTAATGCCTATTATATCCAGATATGATACCTGAGAACAGTCATTATTAACCATGTTGCATTGGCTCCAGCCAAGAAGAGAACATAGAAGCAAGACCCTTGTAACAAAAAGTAACAAGAAAAAATGATTACATGCAATGTGGAGATGATAGTTTAATTTCCATCTTTGCCGACTGATGTAAAACACATACCACGTATTTTCCTGGTCAGGGTCTTTGACCAGCATGGTGCAACTCTGATATATAAAACATAATTTGCTAAGTGAGGGGCCTTCACGTTACGTTTCTGACATGTCAGTGATAACCGCATTCTGTTCAACATAAACCTGACATTACATGTTATTTCACTGGCATGCAATGATTATGTTTACGATTATGAAATACAAACATTCCATTTCGCAGAGAGATCTGACACCCCAAAGATCAACCTCTAAGTCCCTTGCAAAAACCTTCACTGGATTCTCTCCAGGTGATAATGTCCGTTTCATGCGACTAAGTAGCTGTTCGGGTGCCATGGTTACATCTCTGCAAGACAGAAGTCGGGTTCTAGACAACAGTGAAAGTACTGATTGCAACACTAAATTAACTCATAAACAGAACATCCGTTCTTTCAAACTTAATTACTTTACCTTTCATTTTGCACATTTATCTTCCTTGATACGGTCCAATATTTGATAAGGATAGGTAGATTTTGATTCAATTTATACAGTTAAAACTGTCTTAAAAGACCACATTGTTAGCCTTAAAAATCAGTAAATAGGTGTCTTTAGAATCTTTGCTTTCAAGACAGGCTATCTTTCATAGAGTAGACTTTCTAGACCGGTTTTACTATATTTACCTTTAACTTGGAAGACATCATAAATTCTGCAAGTCATATCAATCCCATAAGTTTCACAAATGATTCAAGCCTTTTAGCATGTTATATATATTTAATTTAATTATATCTGATTGAATATATATATTCATTTCAATTTAATTGTTTGTCAGTTTTTAATTTGTTTTTATATTTCATTACATGCTATTGTAATGTAAATTTATTCACTGGAGAGATACTTTTTTTCCAGAAAGTAGTTTGACCTTGACTGTTTTAGTAAACACCAGGTGCTGAGTTACATCCTGACCTTGATTCAAAATTAGTGGCAACCACGTAAGTAAGTTCTATTTTTATTTTAAAATGATTAGTTGTTGTCGAGGTCATGATGGGACTACGTGTTTAAGATGTAAACCAATTTTTTAAAATTGTATTTCTTAGAGTAAAATGATTGGTTTTCGTCAGGGCCACACTGGATGTACCTGATCTTTAACAAGTACATATTTTCTACGAGGTTCTGGAATATGATCACGTGACCCCCTATTTGCGTTGTAGAGTACGATATAACCTTTGTTTTGGAGAGATATTCGCAGTGTTAGTTGGGCTGTTACACTGGAAGTTATATGTTGTGCTGTTTGGAGTTACTTGGATTCAAAAGGATTAATTCTTTTTCCCTGGAAAATACGTGTCATATGAAATTCCTGAGCAAAGATAGCTCTTATAAAAATTTATTCAGATTTCCAAAACTGGAGTGATTTTTCTTGTTTCTACAAGGAACTGTAGACTTCAACACTACAGATTACAACATACGTCATCGTCTTCCAACCTGGATTATTCGTCGGGACTAGAACTTATAATCATTAGAATATTTTGTTATTAGGACTTCTAAAATTTTATTTGTGGATTTTGCATCTGGAATTTCCTCAAAATATACTTTCTTAGTTCTGTAAATCCGTATTCCACGAGCTAAGTCATGAGTTCTGTACTATAATTTCGACTATATTTCCAACTGCAACATTCTCTTTACTGCACTAAAATGAACGTGATATTCCGTAGCGTCCTTTTGATAATTTCAAGTGAAAGAGTTCATATTTTTCCCACATTACGATTCCAAACATTCAATGACAGAGCAGAAACACATAAGCAGCTGAGTCGAGACACGTCCCTCCCTACACAATCACATGTACTTCGTGTGGAATTGACACAACTAATAAATCCAGTCCATAACCAGCAGAACAGAGTCGAATGAACAAAACCAAAACCCACCCATTCTAAACGAACAAGAGAAGTTGTTGCAATGAACATTCATTCACAATACGACTCTAAATTTCAATTTGAAGTAGACCAAAGCAACAAGTTTTTTTGAAACTAATGTTGAGCGCGCGACGAAGTTCAAAGGTGACAGCTATGTGCGCATTAGTATTATTGTTGTGTATTGATGAATCTACGATTGTGTATTTATTTTGATATACATCATAAATTCAATTACTTTGTTTCTTATAGTGTTTGTTTAATAATGAAGCCTAGGTAGAATAAGAAAATGAGTATATAATAAAATTGGTTAATACATTTGTATGGGAAAATATGAACTCGCTTTCTCGGAATAATACTTCTCGCCTAAAGATCCTGCAGTATTAATCCGAAAAAGCTCGTTCATATTTTCCCATACAGATACAGTAAGCTATCAATATATCATGTGCTGCAATTCATCAACAGTGTGTGGAATGCCTGCCAATGCAAGAACCTCAATACCTGGGACATTGTCCTGCCGTCTTATTCTCGTTAGTTTTCCTCAGACAGCCCACTGAAAAATGATCCACTTTCTTGGCATGACATCTTTACAACGTCCAGGTTTCACAAACAGCTGAATCGGCAACAAAATGGCTTTGCAGACCTTCAGTTTGGTTGCAGACTGAAGATGAATCTGCGCTCCCACACATGTGCACATATTATGCCAAAGACCACACTTGCTTTAATAATTCTTACAATTGTTTCATCGTCGATAGGGACAATGCTAGCAAAGCAGGTGAACTTCTACACTGGCATGAGGGTTTGTCCATTTACTGTGATGGTAGGTTTTGCGTAAGGCTTTCTGATGCAGGCTGATGCATCAGCACTGTCCTTTTGTTCCTGAGTTTGTGACGAAGGTTTTCACAAGCGGAAGATAAATATCATATACTGTGTTGCATGTCAGGCTAAAATTTTGCATTCTGGAAACAGTCATCAGGAAATATGAAATCACGAACATTCACTTCCTTTAAGTTCGTCTTTGCCTGTAGTCTCCAAACATTAAAGAACTTGTCGTCAGTGTAGTGTAAGGTGTAGATCCTAGTGTTATAGTCACATACAGCATTTGTAAGTATGACAGAGAACATACTGAAGAGGGTTTCCGGCAGAAACAAGCATTGCCAGACACCCTTGACGACACTGAATGGTTCAGGTAACTTGCCGTCTACGACATGATCATCAGGGTGTTGCAACCACGGAATAAATCAATCAATCTCCGCATGCTTAGACACTTACAGACACTTAACACAAAATCTACGAAAACTTCAGGACTCCTACATGCTAGAATCACAACGGGCAATTGATAACAAGAAATATAACAATACAAAGTTGTGCCGGAATACGAGAGGAGCGGGTTCTTGTGTCAAATAGGACCGCCGCGGTGGCCAAAGAAGTCAGAACGTCCGCCTCGGATGCGGGAAGTCGCGGGTTCGAACCTCGGCTGAGTCATAAAATAGTCTTATAAAAAAATAGTACCAGCAGCTGCCTCACTAGGAGCTCGGCATTAAGAGGTCATTGTTAGGACAGGTCGGCCTGGTGTCAAGATAATGTGACTGGGTGGAACATGATGTCTCATGTCTGTAGCATGATACCCCAGTGCTAATCATCACTATAAACTGCCACACGACAGATATCGTAGCGATATGACTGGAAAAGTGTTAAAGCTATGGTAAAATTCCAAATCACATGCACACCCTTGTGTCAAACACATTACGAACCAGGCGGTAGGGTTAGACCTAAGTCGAAGTTATGAACAAAGGACAAGCTAAAGCCTGGTGAGCAATCGACGTCAGAAATTATATCCTGGTAGAGTTATGCAAGGAGGTTTTGAACGAAAGATGTTAAAATTATATATATTCAATTTCTATCACAGTAACCACTCACGAGGACACTAGTGGGCATAACATTAACTTAAATACAATAGCTGATGATCTCAGATTGATGTGATGTGTCCGGTGAGTAAATATCAGTATATGCAAGAAGACGGAACCATCACTTGTGGATTCAGAGCATTGTATTTTGTTGCATTTACGTTATTTAGGTATGCCGCTTTTTTGTTACCCGCACTCCGGTTTGACAGCTGATCTTGTTTTGGTTTCCTATACAAGTGTTAACCAGTTACAGGTCTAAAACTCACCACAATTCAAGCAAGTGATGTAGTGGTCATTATAGACAACATTTCCATCCCCGGCGTACGCCAATAGTTCCACTCCAATATAGCGTAAATAGTGATATTATTATTTAAATAGTCTCGTTACTTGTTATAAAACACAAAAAGAAAAACAAACAATAACAATTAACACGCAAACTCGATTCACTCACTTTCCGTTGCCTAAATAGACGTTCTAGTTAAGAATTAAGGGGTCTGTTTTTATAATGTAATTTTATTTTAAAAAAAACATTTTCTTGATAGGACGAAAGCTGGGTGTGTTCCTGATACTGATGCTTGACAGAATCACACACTAAAGAACAGGACTCGATGCTTAAAGGTATTCCTAAAGAACGGTGCTTGACACATTGCAAGTCTGCAACGTGTTTCCGTTCACTTTGGATCAATATTAAAGATGCTACTCAAAGCCTTTTCATGATAGTAGAAGAAAATGAGTTCATAAAGTGTACTTGTTACTTTTATTTTATGTTTAAAGTGGTGAACAGCCCGTTCTTAAAGTCTTGTCGGGGACAAAACTGATTAACCTAACTGATTTTTCAAAATCATTAGTTCTGATGATCATCTAGGCACACAAAACACAAAATCCACTTTACGTCGTGCACAAAGTATATGATCACTTGCAGTTACTGGAAAATGTGGTCATTTTTAAGAAATCTATCCTCTCTGTGCAAGTTAGTGAGATCTCTGGCTTTGCAAGATTTTTTAGCACTGATAGCAGGCCGAAACCAATCTGTTGCATTTTGAGTGAGAATGTGGTGCGAAAGTTTGTAAATATTTGTATATATAGACAAGGAAGTGAAGAATGGCGAGAAGACAAAAGTCATTGTAAAAGTCTGTTTTTGCTGTAATACGTCTAATCAACACACATAAACACATGTATATTAGGTATAATACCGTACTTTAAATGTGTCGAACATACTCGTATTCACTACAATACTAGTAGTTGCACCTTTTGCAGGACGATAGGGTATAATGGTGATTATGGCTTCATAATAGTAAACCCAACCACGAATATCTTCAGTTATTACAATGATTCAACATTCTGATACAATAATGCAGTTGACCTTCCTTACATATTTGATGCGAGGTGGAAGGGTCTACATTATTGGAGGCGTTCGTACAATCCATGACTGTGAAACATATTTTTCATGTAGAACTCTTACTCTTTATAAATATTTATATGAATGCCACTGAATTTGATACAATCTCGTGTATCGACAGTTTCAAAAATATTCTATTGCTCTTTTGCTTTTTCTGGCAAGTAGCTCATGACAAAGTGGTCGTTTGCTTTCATTTTGCATTTAAATAAAGGCAACACATTTCTTGATAATATCATTTAGCAGCATAGACGCAAACTTTCAGCCTAACGATTGCGAGAGCTATTTGTTTTCGTCCATTTTCTCTTTGCTGACGCTTTTTGCTCTATATGAACATTTTCGTTTCTTGTTTCCTTTTTCGTTTAATTAAACTTAGAAAACCCAATAAATATTGAATGATTTGCCCTACATCGTTGTATTTATTTTGGCGAGAATTCTCTCGTCTTGAGATCAGGTTGCCAGATTACTTGTCACCAAACTTTTCTTAACCTGTAGAGTTTCAAAAGCTCAGTGTAAATGAAAACGCTATGACTTTTTATCTGGCCATTTTATGATCAAAGATCTGGAAACTTTTCAACGGCTTAATAAATGCCTGTTCAGATAGTAAATATTTCATCTTCTCACTTGCTTGTATAGCAGATATAAAATGATTTTGTTTTGTTTCATAGATTTCTAATTATGTGTGACACTTCGCTTAACCTCGAGTTATCTTCCAAAACAACATTTCGTCAGCAACTAATTCCATCCAGATTTGCACACGTTTCTGAGACGATGTGATCAACGAAAAATCCTTCCTGGCAACAGATTGGATAAGTATGGTGCAGTAGTTCATCCTCCCAAGACTAAGCTGAGTTGGCTTCGATCTATTGGCAAGGTACTTGAAATAGTTAATAGCCATTCATATACTAATATCTCGTTAAATAGTAAATAGCCATTCATATGCTAATATCTCGTTCAATAGTCATTCAGCATCAAATAGCCATTCATATGCTAATATCACGTTAAATACAATTCAACATCAACCTTCCCGAATTATGCTCTGGGTATAGGACAAAGCTGTGACATATCACAAGAACACTGAGACTCCTCTCCGTGGAAGTATAAATATAATTTGAATTTTGGAATAGAGAAGCGAAAACAACTGTTCTAAAATAACAAAAATACAAATAAAAACAAATGTTTTAAGCAGCCCATGTCTCTGTGTGAATATGTGCATGCTTTAGCATTACAACATAAATTCTGTCGTAAATGTGGGATAGAGAAGGAATGAGATCATGATGAATGTAATAAATAGTAATTGAATTTTTTCTACCAATCAAGAAGACTGTATCGGAAACAAAATATATTTTGATGACATAATTACTGTGTTTTTACGTTAATATATCCATCGTATGATTATTGTATATATGACATGCAATAATGCTTCATCACGCTTCAAATCACACGAGAACATCATGCAAAGGAATGACGGAGAAATGGAGACATCCAATGTATTTCAAACTCATTCAGCAACACTAATCGAAGTTTCTCTTTTATTAACAAAGTGGCATTTTTCTTTGTGTGACAAGTCGATCCTTACAGGTGAAAACTGAAAGTGAAATATCCGAAACTCGTCTAATAATTTCAATATTTTGCAATCAAGATCTCGTATAAAATAAGCACTGATGTATAATCCACTATATCATGAAGACCGTTTAATTGTGTCGGCAATTAGTAGTAAGGAAAACAAGAAATATTGTATGCATGAGTCCTCTGCGTATTTCTGAGGTATCATTTGAGGGTAGTTTTTGCCTCCGAGTTTTATGTTCAATCATAGTAACTTTAATCTCGGCGTTGTCCAAGATTTCTGTCTAAAATGGGTTACCTCCCTTGGACTGGATAATACCATTTCAATAACTCGAAACATTTGATTGTTGTTGTTGTTGTTGTTGTAGGGTTTAACACCATTTTTTCAGCACTCGATAGGTTATACATGGCGGCCAGTATAAGTGGTGGAGAAAGAACCCGGGAAACCCTGGAAAGAACCACGAGACGAGAAACTACTAGCAAGATTTCTCAAATACCCACACTGGCCGAATCCGAGACTCGAACCTACGCAGACAGAGGTGAGATGGCTGTGGTCCGTAACGGAGAGCGCTTTAGACCACTCGGTCACTCGGGGTCACCAAACTTGATTGTAAAATACCACCTGGTAAAAACCGTATGCTATGATAATGAGCCTCAAGTTTAGTTTAGAATGTATTTAGTGTGATTGTTCTCTATACCTGCTTGAGGGACCAGACATAAAGGTTTCCTGTAACGGCATGGCAGGTGTGGGGAGAGCGTCAGTGGACCGGGTGTGAATTGTTTTCAAAAATATATATGCCCCAAGTAACATGACAAAAACTACTTTTACGCTGATTTGTAGAAGAATAGAACTCACTCTATCGATAATATTAATAAAAAAAAGGAAAGAAATTTCATATTTCAGATTTTGAGGACTCATTAAAAGATGTTCTGGATTATGCTAGTGTGATACATCAATACTATTGGTACGTCAGACCATTCAGTATTATTGGAATTCATTACAAACACTCTATACTTTTAGACAAAAGATAGAAAACTTAGGATAATATGGGATTTAATTCACAATGCTGAAAGATCCCTTCACATTTGCACTTCTTATTCTATGGAAATAAATTGTTTTGCTGATTTTCCATGTTTGTAGTTGTTAATAGTTTTCTATTTCATAATTTAAGATCTTAGAATCGTGACATTCTTCTGAGATTTGACTTTCTTTCAAATATTTCAGAGATATTAAAATTGTTTTTAGAATTAAAATGTTCATGGTAAAGATTTTAGTTTAATACATTTAATAAGTCTTTAGTGAAACCATCATTGATTGAAACTATCATCAGATATACTGAACGTTTTTGTCCATCTTACCCAAAAAACTAATTACAACTCTTCCACTAGATATTATCTGAGAAATTGCTGAAAACTTGAAATGGCCAAGAGCATTGTACCTTATTATTACAAAGCGCAGTTATTTGCAAACAACGTGATGTTTACAGATCACTATTGGTGCAACAGTGCTGATTATTATTTGGTTAAGGGATACATTTTGAAGGGTTAAGAGATACTACCTGATGCACACGAAAGTTTAGGAATTGTCGAGCGGACACATGACAGATCCATATCGAATTTGCATGGGAAAATTACAATTGTTTTGGTAGTTAGTGCTCACCGAAGAAAGTTGATCAAGACTACAATAACCTCAGACAGCTCGTATCCAGGTCATTGTATGACGTTTCAGTTCAGGTATTTTCAAGCCTAAATGCAAGTTTCTTTGTAGAAACTGTAAATGTCTGATTTATGTATTATTATTATTATGTACAAACATCCAGCAAATATTTATAGGTTACTGCATTTGCATGGAAAATTGTAAACGATTTTGTCGGATGGAAATACTGCACGACCTTGGAAGTGCAGATTATCCTTCAGACAAAACGAGTTTCATACTTTCCCATACAAATGCAGTAACGTTTTTATTATATGTTAATTTTCTTATTCTACCTAAGGCTTAATTATATTAACAAAACTACATTACAAGAAACAAAGTAAATGAATGCATGTCGTATTCCAAACTAAATACATAACCGCAGATTCATCATTACACAAAACCAACATTATTAATGTGCACATAATTCCGCCCAGATAAATTTGAACTTGGTCGCGCGTTAGACATAACTTTTGAAAGAAAATGACGTTTTGGTCTACTTAAGGTTTAAATTTGAAGTCATATTGTGAATGAATGCGTATTGCAACAACTTTTCCATTTGATCTTGAATGAACAGAGCTTGGTATTTTTGTCTATTCTACAAAATTTCGTGATTATTGTCTGGATATATCTGTGCCAATTCTACATGAAATACATCGGATTGAAGGAGCGAGAGAGAAGGGTGTTGACATCTGTGTTTCTGTTCTGTCATTGAATGTTTGAAATCTTAATGTGGAACAAATGTGGAAGTCTTTCAATTGCAATTATCAAAAAGATGCTATGAAATTTAATGTTTATTTCATTTTTAGTGCAGTAAGGAGGACGTAATTGCACTTGGAATATAGTCGAAATTACAGTACAATTTCGTAATGTGTAATCATGCTTGAGAACCCAAGACACGGCTCCTGTAATTAAGATTCGCAGAACTAAGAAACAACATTTTTTTAAATAGGAAATTCAGGATGCAATATTGTAAGTATATTTTTTGCCATTCTTATTACCAGCTAAAGAAGACAATTTATACTTTGTCACTTGCATGTTACTTGTAAGGACCCTGTCTGGTGTCTATAGCTAGCCTAAATCCGAAACGTTGTATCAAAAAAGTTAACGCGGAATGTGATAAGGCAGCCGGTATGTGGCAGTACAAGAAACATTTCGTTTAGTTTATTCAGAAACAAATTTAATCAACCAAAACATAAAGCGTCTACTACGAGAGTGTACATGATTGTTAACAAAGTAGTTCCTGATACACTATTGGGCACACGTGAGTTCAATATGAAATTGAGCTCGTGTGCAATATCGTAAAATACTGCAGGATTCTGACAATGTAAAGTAAACGGCGAAAAAAATGAGCATATAATAAGAATGTTTCTGAAAATATGTCTTATTAGTTGTTGAATACATTAGCTACAGTGTAAGTATTTGGATTGGAATGGAATCTAGCTGGCAATTATATAAGTTACGCTTCTTTGCATATATTTTCAGTAAAAGTTATTATAAATGCCATGTTGATCGGCTGCTGATTATATTTGCTCTTGTTATGTACACTTCGGTTGCCAGTTTCTTTGTATGCCTTTATGTATATACCAGTGAATTGGTTAACGCACCCCTCCTCCAATAAATGGTAAATATTTAATAACTGTTTTAAGTATCCATATTTAATATGCATCATGCTGGTAACGGCGTAAATGAAGCCCGTAGTTTTGTAACACCGCCGACCCTTACTTGAACAGTGCAAAGGATACACGTGCAATATTTTCATCAGTCAGGCAACTGGCAAGGTTGGATGTTGCACGACACTTTACATTGCAAGACTGTATTTTCTTCACCATTTTACCAGCATTTGCAAGCGGTGTTTCACTATGTTTTAAAGGTTGTCTAATGCCATAGCAAGCAGAGTTAACACCTTGTCAAAACACATCACAGTAGACAAACATACTAATCCAGCATTCGTAATAGAAGTCTCACCCTCTGGCTATGAGTCCAATGTCTTATACACTGGTCAGTATGCTCTGTCTGATTTTCAAATGTGTAATTTCAAGAGTGTATAGATGTGCTCAAGACAAAATACACCACTTTTCCGATTTATTTGTAGATATATGATATTCAGATTATTTTACGATTTTGGACCTTTAATTTGATTTATGTGCAGTTTGAAAAACAAACTAGAAAAATAAAGAGATAAACGTTCCCTTTTCATTTATATGATTATAACTTTGTGCATTATTCTTTTATAATAGTCGCATTCAGACTGAATTTATACCTGCTGTGTTGTACCCATTCAGAACAATATTGTTTTACTGATAGTTATTACCATCATCCAGTCATGTATACACGATACGTTACTCTCCTAAAGAAAGTTGGAGAACAGGTGTAATTATACGTTACTGCATTTTTATAGGAAAATATGAACTCGTTTTGTCGGATGGATATGCTGCACTCCCAAGGTCGTGCAGTATATTCATTCTATATAATGAGTTCTAACTTTCCAATACAAATGCAGTAACCTCCTTATCATATGTGCTCATTTTCTTATTCTACATAAGGCTTAATTATATAAAGAAAAAATACACTACAAGAAACAAAGTAACTGAATGTATGACGTTTTCCAAACTAAATACACAACCGCAGATTCATCAGTATACAACAACAACATTATTAATGCACACATAACTCCGCCGAGATAAATTTGAACATAACTCGCAAGGTTGACATCACTTTCGAGAGAAAATGACGTTTTGGTCTACTTAATGTTGAAATTTGGATTCATATTGTGAATGAATGCGCATTGCAACAATTTTTCTATTTATTCTAGAACGAATAGATATTGGTATCTTTGTAAATTCTACAATATTTCGTGATAATGACTGGATTTATCTGTGTCAATTCTACATGAAGTACAGTTTATGCCTCGTCACTTGCATGTTATTTGTAGGGGCCCAGCAATTTTATGACCTGTCTGGTGTCTATCGCAAGCCTAAATCCGAAACGTTGTATCAAAAAAGTTAACACGGAATGTGGCAAACCAGCTGGTATGTGGCAATCTATGAAACATCTGCTTTAGTTTATTCAGAAACAAATGTAATCAGCCAAAACGTAAAGCGTCTACTACGAGTTTACATGATTTGTTTACAAAAGAGTAGTTCATAATACACTACTGGGTACACGCATCGTGCACGTGAGTGCAGTATGAAAGGAGCGTGAGTCCATATCATAAAATACTGATCAAGACTGACAATGGAAAGTTAACGGAGAAAAAAATGAGCATATAATAAATTATCAATTTGCTTCATTGTCTTGTCAGGAAGAGTTCTATCTCTATTGTCTATTGCGTTCTGATGCGCCCGCTATATTCATTCATCAATACCAATCATAATTTGGATAGAGGAACAGGTAAACCTGTTTGTAACATATACGTACTAGAAACACTTGCATGATAACATCTCTCTGTTCTCGTTTAAATGTTCACCGACTGGTAGATATTATGTTCCTTTTCCTTTTTGTTTCTGTAAATAAACTACTGTTGGTTGAAAGTATCTACAAAGATCTACTTGTATTAAATGCACAATAATTCAAACTGAATTTGTATCTTGGAAAGAGTGGCTGTCCTCATCATGTGCATATACCTGTACAGTCTAAACAATGGCAACGATAGTCAGGAATGATTGGTTTTGATCTGAAAATTTGATGGCCTCTACACAGAACAAGATGTGCACTTTTATTTATAATTTAGTATCCACACGTTTCACATGTTATTAAAAAAGAAAAAAAATTATTTAAAGTTACAAAGTCGATGTTGTATATTGTATACAGTTACAAATTGGTGGAAGATACATTTTGCATTTTGCATCAACATGAAGCATAAAATCTATTCGATCGTATTTTCATAATCTGTCTAGAATGCTGGAATTAGTGTAACTTTGTTGAATTTTAATTTCCATTATGCAGGATGCTAAGACTTTTATTCGGAACTTGATGTCTTTGTTCTGCTCTGCTCACTTTCACTTTCGCAAAGCTTAACATTGACTGCGTTATAACACATATGATTTGCCTCTTAATTACAGACTAAATCATTAGAAAACATATGTGAGGAATTAGAACCCTTCTTGTTTATAAACTAATCACGAGCTTGTCAAGGTGCACGCAAATGAGATGCTAGAACATGCTTTTACTTATTTAAACAAAGAGATCAAAAAAGTTAAAAAATATCACACGACATGAGGTATTTTTTTTCACGAGCTGTCTGAGGTTATTGTAGTCTTGATCAACTTTCTTCGGTGAATACTAACTACCAAAACAGTGATGAAGATCACAAATAGAATTGAATTTGGTATGTATGTTGTCATTTTCAAAACAGTGGCAAATCAACAACGACGCTTTCTTATTCTATGAGGTTTTAAGTGAAGTTACTTTATTGTTGACTATTTAGTGTCTTGAAACCTTTCAAAGATATTGATACATTTTTACGGAGAAATGTCCCTTCTCAAACAACTTGGCTCTATGTTTACTCCGTCGTGTTTCTCGAAATAATCAACTGTGTATGTGAAAGTATTATCGTTTTGATTTATACCAATTTTCGTAACGTCCTGATGTGTAAACCGATAATATTTTCATATAGTATTGTTCTTTAAATAAAATAATCTGTAGAATCCTTTTTCAAATTCATCTACTCTCAAACCTTGCTAAATGAGATATAACTTTTAATGGTTGATATTGTAATAAATATTGAGTATGCGCATTTGGTTATGGCGCCCCGTTTTAAGGAATTCTCAGATTTGCGTGATTACTTGTGTGATTATTGGAATTCGGCGAAATGAAAATATTCCTAGCTCGAAATAATACTATTAGGAGTAAACGTCACGGAGTGAAGTGTTAGTGAGTTTCCATGATGCCATGGTTCACTAGTAGTGAATTCAGGCCAAAACCGAATGAATGTCGCTGTCGTAAGATAGTCCATATTAAAATCTAGTGGTGTACATTGGTGGTGTGACTGCAGTGGCAATATTTACGGTAGGAAACCTGTAAATTTCACAAGGGAATAAATAAGAAGGGACTTGGCAGATACCGTTCATGTCGCTATGGGTGCAAATGTGGTGCAGTTATATTGGCGAAATGTGCATGTAAAGCATACATTGACTGGCCTAAGGTGGCGGAGTTAAAATAGTTCTAATTGTTTGGGGATACTCGTATATTTTCTAAGGCGTGAACGGTTGGCGGTACGGAAACATGATGAAGAAAAACTATGCAGATGTGCGGTTGATAGATATTTGGCAGGTTGTTTTATCTGTGGTCTTGCATTAAATAGAGTAAAATTTAGGTATAGAATGGTCACGTCGGGCTTTCTAATTTACAACTGAAGTTGTATGGAAGTCTTTGGAAAGTTGGGGTAAACTTATGACTTCTAGTGCGAATCGCGCCTGGGTTTGAAAACCGCTCGGTCAAGTAAATACCCCTGTGTGTGTAACAATATTAATTCTGCTTCTATATCGATATCGTTTTGTTATTAAGTCCTTAATACTCAAATTAAATCTTATCCAGACATATTATGAATAAGAACCCGAATATGTTTTGCATATTTATAATTTCAATTACACTGTATAGGGAACAGTACAACCTGATATACACTCAGCTCAATTTGAATTAGTGTTCTTGGCAGCCTTGAATATAATAGAATGTTTACATATGGTTTTCCCCATTTCATGTTCTCTACTTCTAGAACTTGGAAAAACTCGCTTACTGGTATTTTTGTCCGACGTTCTTATAATTAAAAACATTGTTTGCTGGTATATTCTTGCAAATGGAATGTGCTTGTCATCTATGGCGCATTGATCTCCTAATAGACATATATGCTCCTTAAGGTAAATGTTATAAAAATCATAAAATTTAATATATAGATAATTTTGTTTGAGGAGGTGTGGAGTTTTGTGCATGCGGGGGATGTGTACGTCTATATGAGAATGGTAAAATCTGCTTTTTGGCCATCGTGCATTGGATTGGTAATGGAGGAAAGGGGCATTTAATGTTGGAAACGCCCATAGGATTAACATTTGGGGTATGTTACTATGGGCGTATAACCTTGCGGATCGGTATGTGAGCAATACCAAAATTAATATTGTGATCTTTCTTTGGAATTATGTGGAAATTTAATATTGAGCCAAAGACACTTCATCACTACAATCAAATGCAGTTATGATAAAAAATACATTGTATCCCCAAAAACTCTAAGACTTCCATTTAAATCAAGAGACCTAATTCAAAGTTAATGACCAAAACGGAACTAGAACTGTAAGAAGTGTAATAGGACGATATACGGACAATGGTGAAAATACATTACTAGCCTCCTCCCCCCCCCCCGACGATCTACTGACAAGAATTTTCAGATCACCCTTGGACGATATATGGACAATGGGAGTTTAATATGGAAGATATTGGGACTGTGTACGGACAAGAGAAAGTGGGGTTGTTGTATAGGGACAGTATTAATGGAACAGGTGAGGTGACGTCATGGTACTGAAGTTTGGTAACAATGTTGCAAGGGGCTTACCTCAATCGGGCCAAACAGCAAACAGTGACAGGGGGTGTCGGATAAGTTCAGCTAGTTCAGCGGGTGGCGGGTAAGTTCAGCTAGTTCATAAACTATACCAATAAAATAGCGGTTGGCAGGGGCGGGACTGACGGGATATAGACATAGACATAGCCATATATAACACATACAACATACAGACATAAAAGGATGAACATTAATATATCACACAAACAACTATACTACCGACTAAAATGTTTTATAGGCAAGTAAGCAAATCTTTTCGAGGCAAATGAGTGGCCCTGAAAAGGGCTTTTGGGTTTCTTCTTCTTCTTGTTCTTCTAACTTCTTCTTTTCTTCAACCATATTTTGAGTTTCGTTATTGCTTTTGTCTTATGTTTTTCTTCTCCTCTTTCTCCTCCTCCTGTTGTTCCTTCTCCTCTTGCTCTTTCTTCCTCTTCTCATTCCCCTATCCTTTTCTATATTTTCATTCCATGCCCTCATTCTTATTATATCATCTTCATCCTCCTTGTTCTCCTTTTTTCTTTTATCATCTCCTTTAACATGTCCTTTGACTTTCTCATCTTGACCCGATGGGGACTATAAAAGTAAAAATCGTCATCACGTTTGACCATCTTTCTTTCTAGCATGCCCAAATTATTCACAACGTCTTGCAACTTCTTCATTTTCTCATTGTGGTTACTTGCCATCTTGGTTTATTCAATGTTAAATTGCGCGAATGACGGACGCCTGACTGTAAATTTGTCAACACGGACGTGAAGGAAAACATCCTTTACGCCAACTCATACAAACACACACTTTAGATATTATCTACTTTTCACACAGAATGGAAAGGTAAGAAAGGCAAATATACTATCAAAAACGACAATATCCACTATCCACACAAGTTATGCCAACTCACACAAACCCAAAATCTACTATCCACACATGGGCAGAAGTAAAAATGCCACAATATCTACTATCCACACACGAGAGGGAGAAGAAACAAACCCAATATCTACTATCGACACACGGGAAGAAGAAAGAAAAACTGATATACTATCCACAAACCCCAAAATCTACTATCCACACAGGGAAGAGGAAAAAACAAACCCCAAAATATACTATCCACACACGGGAAGAAGAAAAAAAAGACCGAACAACACCACAATATCTACTATCCACACAAACGTACGCGAACGCTTACAAACCACAAAATCTACTATCGACACAAACGTACGCGCACTCATGGAAACACACACTCTACTATCCACACAAACGTATGCGAGCTCTCTCTCTCTCTCTCTCTCTCTCTCTCTCTCTCTCTCTCACACACAC
This sequence comes from Sinohyriopsis cumingii, assembly GCA_028554795.2. Taxonomy (NCBI): domain Eukaryota; kingdom Metazoa; phylum Mollusca; class Bivalvia; order Unionida; family Unionidae; genus Sinohyriopsis; species Sinohyriopsis cumingii. The sequence continues at coordinate 73,636,988 of CM068827.1, read as the reverse complement.
ACACACACACACAATCAAATCAGTAAAGGAGCGAGTGTTTATATTCACACTATTCCACACTTAAATTGTCAACTTGAATAATCTCTTTTCTAGAGATTTGGTTAGCAATGAGAAGAGCTGTTTATTTGGAACCTCAAATACACCTGGTTAATGCTGCCATTTCCCAGGCCTGGCCCAACACACGCAACTTCTACTCCAGTCCTGCTCTCTTTTTACATTTGTTCATGGGAGAGCAAAGGCGGGTTGAGTGGCCTCATCATTCTAGTCTTCACTTTTGTGGGATAGTGAAGACTTCCCTTTGTCTTCCATTTTGCAGTCGGAATGATGCGGTCCCTTTATCTCTGGCACTGGAACTGGTGGCTATAGCTGACGCTGATGTGGTTGTGGTGCTGGTTGTGGTGCTTGTTGTAGTGGTGGAGGCGTCCTCACCTCAGGCTTGACCTCACAGAGAGGTCTCATCATGAGACGAGGCAGGATTCTTTCTTCCTTCTCTTTCTTCTTTTTCCTCTCCTCCTCCTCTTCTTCTGTTCTCGCACTTTCTTGTATGGCAGCCATAGCCAGTTCGTCCAAGTGGCGCCAGGCATACTCCAAGTGCATCTGAAGTTCCAAGAGTTTTGTGATTCTGGAACTCATTCTTCGTAATTCACGAATCAACGATTGGTAGCCAGACTTACGAGCGCTCTCTTTACATTCGTCAAGCACGACGTGAAGGGAAACATCCCCATATACCAAAACTTTGAAGATCCATACCATCACCCAAAACAAACATGGAACGCGCGGACCTAAAAGAAACACTCACTTTTTACCTACAAACGCTAAATACAAACAACAATAAATAGTCTATATAGCCACGGAAACGAAGTGCTTATATACACGCTTCTATTTATTTTGGACATAAAACAAAGGAAGAAAGAGCTAAAATACACACTTCTATATCTTAATTTACTAACATACGATTAGCAATTTAATTAGTATATCTTTTCTAGAGTATTGAGGTAGTCCGAGAAAGTCTGTTTTTTGTGGACGGGATGTTATGGAAATCCTTTATCGTCTATGATTGCGTCCCAGTCTGGCAATAGGCTTTCCCACAGGATACGGTCTGCTTCTTCGGAAAGAGAAGGTGAACTCTTTTGTGTCAACACGACAGTCCACAAATACTCTGCTGGTTCCTGCTGTTGCTGCTATTCTCTCTGCTTTTGAAGTCTGTTCTTCTCTGTCCACTCTTCTTGCTCTTTCTTGATTTCCTCTCTGAAGACCTCTCCTATCCAGCCTTCGTCCACTTTCAGCATTCTCTATCTCTTCAGGTTTGGGTATAAGGCTTTGCCTGACACGGTGCAAATGCACGTAGGCTACGGTTAATTTAGCTAAATTAGAAGGCTTCTTCATAGGAGCATGAGTCAACAATGGATGGTCAGACTGGAGACTGCTTCGCTTTATATAGTTCATCCGCTGACGCGATAGAAAACATCCCTACAATGTTTAGAGTCGAAACGCTATGATAGTCTGATTTGAGGGTGAGGTATAGAGATAAGTCAAAGAGCATGTATCATGATACAAATTGAAAACAGACACAATATGTTCAAAACACAACATTTATATTCGAATAATTAACAACCAACAATTATCAATAAAACAAACATTTTTCAAATAATAAGTTATTATTTACAAGGTTGACAACGTTGTGAAGTCAAGCTAGACTTAAATTGATGGAAGTCATTGGCCATTGGTGTACACTATGTTTCCTAGATAAAGATAAGAGATAGCCATAATGGTCACAAAACCATCGATCTACTTTGTCATCGTTTCTAGAAGAGTGACGATCAAAATAAGTCACTAAATGTTCTAAAGAATATTCAAGACTGCGTGATAGTCACTTCTTTATATAGTCTATGACATGCGAAGCGTCGATCCAAGAATCAGGACTGGGATGATATCCATTCGATCGCACTTTGACTTCTTTGACACGGCGTTTTCCCACTTTACTGGTACTTCATTCGAGAACGCTTCGTCGATTTTTTTTATTCGCATTTTAACTCGGGCAAGTAAAACGTTCCTTTTTTATACGTCCCTGTTCATGTCTTCCAATTTTAGACGGCCGGATGACGGCCACGCACTCGTCCACTGACACGAAAAAATTCGGTGGTCCAGATGGGTAAGTAACTATTGTCGATCGTGCATTTGCTTTTGCTAATGCGCACCCAATCTCCTGCTACCAACACTCCACTTTTCTTGGGAACAGTTACCGTCGGTGATGTACCAAACAGGTGCTCAAAAATAGTCACTTCTTGGGGGTGGGGGGTGGGGTGGGGTGGGGGCTCGTCCGATGCTTCGGTGATAAGATTGGTAGTACTCTTAAACCAAGTGCAATAAGACGTCGATGTACTTGAGGCGTAAAATAATTCCGCATTCGTTTTTTGAAAGTGTGTTGAAATTGTTCCACGTTGCTGGCTTTAATTTCGGGATTCTCTGTGTTAAAAAAGAATGTCACGTTTCTTTAAATCTTTTTGGAAGGCTTGTTTCAAAATTCGGTGCCTTTGTCGGTTTGCTACCGAAGAGGGTGACAAACACTTTGTTTCATCACCAGTTTGAGGGCTGTCACTAATTAACTGCTCGATTTGGAAGTCAATGGCACAACCCAGGCGAAATGACGTCGATGACACAAAACGATTGTAGATGACCAAATGAGAGACATCAGCTCAATCGGCTTTCCATTGATGATGGATGCCCTCCATTTGGGTGCGACTTCTGGAAAATTTACGACGAATGGGTTTGTGTAAAGTGTACCTGGCTTGTTCTTGTAACCATCGTTGCAGTTGAGGTAAACGGAGACTTTTCAGTCGAGTTTTGGCAGCACGATACAATTTCTGAACTCCTCCGTAAACTGCAGGATGGGATGGATCGTTGTGAATACTGGCTAACACTTTCTCCATTTTTTAATAAGTCACCCGCTCTGGTCTGATGCTCCTTTGGATGGGGTGAGATGGTGGTTTGGAAAAGGCTTTACGTGTCTGATGTGCCACAGGAGTAGAAGTCGAGGGTAGTGGCGGTTGTGGAGGTGGTAATGGAATCGCTCTGGTCTTCTTTTCATTTGTTACCGTCTTGTGTCGATTCTTTCTTTTTTACATCTTTTCTTGGAGGAGTGGACATCATCCTTTATATCTAAGCTTTAAGTTCTTCTCGTTGGGGAGTGGGGAAGGGGTCAAAAAGGACGCTGCAATCTTACAAGGAATGGGAGCTGCTGTCTGTGTTCGAAAGACTTCTCGTACATCTTCTGCATCAGGAAATTCGTGACTCGGCGTCTGTCTTGACTGCTTGGGTGGTGGTGGTGATGAACACTCTATCAGAGACTTAACATCTTTCAGAGTTGGCAATGCTGTTTCGTCTAAAACTTTCTGATGAAAGAGTTGCAGTCGTTATAAAAGTTGACGATACTTTTGCTATTTTTCTGTTTTAGACAAATCGTTGCGATCCATCAACGACTGCCATTCGTGTTGTAACTGGGACATCTTGGTCAAATGAGGATTGGGAGGCAAATGCGGGCACTTTTGTTCTTGCCAACGATGGTACTCTATACATCGTTTGCAAGGCACTAAAGCAAGTGTTCGTCTTTCCATCGAATTTCAATGGTCACGTCTGAGATTTTTTGACCCAAAAGGTACGTTTTATCTTTTTGGTCCTTTTTATCTTGCTCCCGTGAGTCATTCCAGCATTGTTCCCAATAATCCTTTCAGCAAGGGTTCTAAGAACAATGGCTAAATTCCTCCTCGTTTGTACCAGCATCTTTGCGTTTGACGATGTTTGGCTAAGCATTTTTTCTGGTCTTTAGACAAACGTATCGTGCCTTCACAACGTTGAAACAACATTCGCACACGGTGTTGATGACGTCTTTTGAATCTGTTTGTATGATTTGTTTTAGCATGGGCGGATAAGCTTTGGACAGGACGGACAATATGTCCTCATGTTTGACTAAACGAGGAGGAAGTCCTTTCCTTTTTCTTTCCTTTGGGGCTAGAGGAGGGATGGCTTCTCGTGGGTGACATCTTTGGGTGTTCAGGAACACTTATACACTGCTTCCCATTGTTTGCCTCAGGTCTTATTAATAATGGAATGCGTCGCCACTGATTGTCTTTACGTCGTATCAACTTGATGACAGGCATAAGAGGTCGTGGAGGGGTTCTCCACGGATTAAATAGGGACAGTTCTTTATTGGACAAATCCAGAAAACTCTGTAACATGCCCGGTATCTCATGGACTTTGATTTTGGGAGCAGGTCGTTTGTGAGCAGCTGACACTGCAGCTAAAGAAGAGGGTGTCACCGCTGGAGGAGAGTTTTTGGAGACGCGGGTTTCCATTGTTTCATCAAATGAGGAAGCACGGGTGTCGAATTTGGTTTGGCTGGCATCATCAACAACGGAGACGTGAAATAAAATGAGGCTACTGGGGACGCGGTCAACGTCGCCGCTGGTCATGGTTTGCGAATGTAATGTTGCGTCCTTGCCGATGTGTCTCTTATGCGGGTATAAACTGTTTTCTGTGGGCTTTACTTTGCTGAAAAATTTTGAGTGATGTAAATGACACTGGCATTACGATAATGCCCTTTGCGCGTAAACCCCAGTTTAATTTCTTCTTCGTCATCTCCAAACATGTCAAAAATGACCAAATGGGTTTAACTGGGGCCAGACACGATCCCGTCGTCTTCGCGAGGAATGCCTTCCACAAACACGATGGAATTGCCTTGACTCTCTAGCAAGAGGCTGTACTCCGATTGCGACTTTTTGTAACATCACACGATCCGTTGCGGTGGACAATCGATCAAATGATGTTTATGTTCGATCGAACGTTTGAAAAATTCAGTTTCGCTTGAACCGCTTGGTCCGCCAATTAGTATTTTAAAGGGATGGCGAAGATATGAGGCCTCCCAGCTGACACGATTTAAGTATTCGTCGATGACTTTGAAAGTGGAGAAAAATGGGGCAGAAACTGTAGAGATAGCGATAGTGCAGGGAATGTCACTTTTGACATGAAGACAGACAAGACACAAGTTTTTATACTTTTTTCAGGACACGTTTATTGCAAGTTAAAATGGAACAACACGAAAGACAGAAATATATAAGAGCCAAATGGTTAAGTACAACGATAAAATATACATTAAAACGATCAAAGTGGAATATAAACAAGTGTCTGTACAACATGTTTTTGGTAACAAAGGTGTCCTAGGGACAGTGTGTAATGTTCTTAGAGTCTCTACATTGGGTACAGTCACGCAGGTATCCTCACAGAATGGTCCTTCGGGAATGTCCATGTCAGTCCTGTCCCGAAGGGAGTGGTTGTCCTCAGTGACGAGTTCTTTTCTTGCACTGTCACTGAAACAGGTCCAAAAGTTACTTTTTTCACTGGATGTTTGAATTGAGGATCACAACTCTTGGGCATAATTGGCCACTTCTTTGGTCCAAGCTTCGAAACCCCAATTTTTCCAGTCACGTACATCTGTCCAGTGAGGGTGTAAGTCACAATCTGCACACACATTGTCGTACACATCTTCAGTACCTAAAAGTTGACGAATCTTCTTTAGCCATAGAGGTAGAGAAGTATCGAGATGAAAACGTAAGGCTTTTAACACAATGAGTTTCTCGTGCTCATTTAAAGGGACCACATTCATGCTTAATTTTTTGGTAAATACTGTTCATAAAGAGTCCACATGAACTCGACTGGTAAATAAAATCCCAGAAAGCAAGCCACTAAGACATACCACACGTCGACCAAAGTTCATGGGACACAATTCTCGTTATAAGTGTTGGTGATCCTTTACTGTTTGAATACGATCATCAATTTCTTTCTACGGAATCTGTTGTATCATCACTGATATAGGTCGTTGAATGGTAGTTCGTTTTTATACATCTTTTTGTCGGAGGCAATAAGTGTGCTTTCTGCACAGGGATAATCGTACTCCAGTGGCGAATCTAAATGGTTTAGTCACTAACTTATACATCACAACACACCGTTCAGAAGCTTCCTCTTTAAATAAGTTTATGTCTTCCTCTGGAATTCCTTGCAATAAGTACATTGTACCTCACAGAACCAGTAACAAACCAGTCCGTCTCGCCCACGAGCATTTTATCAATATCTGGCCACTGGAACACTTTCTTCTGAATCAGTCCTCTTATAGCATTCAGGTACCAGTGGTTTAAACATCGGTGACGTGACGCATGCAATTGTTCTTTGCGTTTCACTTGTATTTTGACCAGCTCTCGGTAAATGCGTTCTCTCAACTCCACAGGCAAACCACGAATGCTCTCTTGCAAAGTATCCATGATCATGTCAGTGAGTATTATTTTATTTAAAATCTTGTCCTAGAGCTAAAGTAATGGACATAGTGAGTAATTTCTGACCACTGCCATTCAGTTTAATGGTCAAGAATGTCAATAAAATCTTCTAATGTAAACAGTCTAAAACGGAATAACCGGATGAACTCAGACTTTATCCAGAGAAATCGGACGAGTTTGTTGACCTTTTTCACTTTCCTCTTGTGAATTTCTCGACACAAAATTCTACAGTCACCAACAGAGATTTTGCTCTACATCCCTGTAGATCTTCTCTTGCAGTTCGTTTAGTAATCCTTGAATATTATTTATAAATGGGGCATAAATACTTGTCTAGGTGTTGTCCAACGTTTGACTACTAGCTAAACTGGTTTCTTAAACGACATGTATGCCGCTTCAATAACTAGAGTCCAACTAAAGGTAGGTAGTGACAATGCGGAGACCATCGAACATGTTCTAGGTAAACCGAATCTTTCTGCTCACACTTGTGAAGTGACACACCGCAACTAAAGCACGTGACTTTATCCCATGTGCCCAAGTAGAAAACAATCGTCTCTGGATAATTCTTCCAGTGGTAGGTCCTCCAAGATATTTAGGCCATTTTCCTTGGAACGTTTAGAATCGACTTTCAAAGTCGCAGATTTCAGGCAAACGCACAGGGAACGAATATTCGTCTTTCACAGGGTTATCGCTTTTCTATCGGTGATGTGAAACTTGTAGTTGGATTGTTGCGCGTGTTGAATCTTGTCCATGACGTTTGAAAGTGACAGTTCTGTACAGCTACTAAACTGGGTCCAAACAGTGGACTTCAAACTGTCATGATGAATGAAAAGTCTCAAGCGATCGTCTTCTTTTGACCTGACATTGTCATTTCAGTGTGGTTAACAAAGAATCCCACACTCGGTGACGAACTCTTCTGCTTCTCCAACGGTACATCGGACTTGAAATCTTTATAGTTCACCGTGTACGTGTAGACCGTGGTTCTAAATTTTCTAGGGGAGCGCTTTTCCGTCTCTCGAAGTGGTAGTACTTTTCAGGATTACTGGTTTCAGACTCCTTAACTCTGCCAAAATGTCCAAGAGTACCATCACCGTTTGACTTTCACTGTCCTCCTTCTCTTCTAGACCTTGTTTCTTCTTTGCTTCTTCTTCCTTCGTTTCCTTCTTCTTGCCTCTTCTTGTTCTCGCAATTGCTGTTCAAGGAGAAAAGCAGATTCTGCTTCTATCTGCTGCTGTAAAAAATTCTCCAATTCTTCTTTCTGTCTCTGTTTAAAATCCTGGACGCGTGGTAAGGAAGGAGAAGGTGGCGAAGGTACTGGTATCGGAACAAATTCTTGCGAAGAGGAGAGAAAATCGACTAAATTCCAATTAAAATCCGTCTCTTTTGGAAGTGGGCTTGTGTTAACATAGGTAGCCAATGCTATGCTATCGCTTATCGTCTCCATGGCCGTTGCACTCCAAGTCAACGTCTTCCTAGTTTAAAAGCTTTGTGCATTGATTCACTGCTTACAGACGCTAGCTCATCTATATTGTGAATGTGACGTCACATGCAGCTCTCTTCGGACTGGAAGACAGGCTCCAGACTGTGAGTGAATGTCGTAGCGCGTGTTGGGATTGGTGAAAAACTGAATCCGTTTCGATCCGCTTTTACACTATAAATAACAGCGCATCATTGCATTCAGTCCACCTGTACTCGTCACAAGATGTGGACTACCGTTGAATCATCTACCCTCGTGTCATCAATGCTATTCCTCACGGACTTACCCGTGTATGTCCAATCATCATGGACATTCATCAAGATCACTGATACGAGCGTTTGGAAAGGAAGGATATATGTATAGGGACAAGGCTGTCTGAAGCGTGTCATCATCTACGGTCAAGAAGTCAGAAGAAGTTTGAGGAAGAGAAGAAGACCTATGCGATGCCCTCTATGTTAACGGAATGATGTTTTCAGGTCCACTCACATGCCTCCAAAAGGTTTGCTTACTTGCCTAAATTTTTGTAGTAGGTTGTATAGTTGTTTGTTTGATAGATAAATGTTCATCTATGTATGTTGTATGTGTTATATATGTCTTTGTCTATATGCCGTCAGTCCCCTCCCCCCCCCGCCAAGCTCCGTTTTCTTGGTATATTTTATGAACTTACCGGCCACCCGCTACCCGCGGACTAGCTGAACTTACCCGCCACCCGCTGAACTAGCTGAACTTATCAGCTACCATCTGTCACTGTTTGCTGTTTGGCCCGATTGACGTCAGTGCCCCTTGCAACATTTTTACCAATCTTCAGTACCGTGATATCACCTCACCTCCCCATGTTAAAATCCCATTGTCCGTATATCGTCCCCGGGTGATCTGAAATGTCTTGTCCGTGTATCGTCCCAAAAGGGTCTTTTAATGTATTTTCCCATTGTCTGTATAGTGTCCCCATACAATACTACTGTATGACGTCATCAGCGGAAATTAATCTTTTCAAAGGAATTTTCAGCATAAGCAACATTTTCGTGGATGTGTTTTTTTTTTAAAATTATTATTTTGAGGGTCTGACTCCATCTCCTAGCGCAATACATGTTACATAAGGCTGTAAATATAAGTGGTGGAGGAAGAACCCGTGATGACCCAGTAAAAACCACTGACCCGTGGGAAGCTACTCGCCACTTTCTCGCATGTACACATTGATAAAGACCGAAACGCGAGCCTCCGAAAAACTGTTTCTTTCTCACTAGTTTTGGTGCTTATTCACAATTTTGTTTTGGTCATTTGTTTCTTGTTCTACAGGAGTTGTACTTTCACGTATTGTCATGGTTGCTTTCTTTCACATTGATACAATATAAAACGGTGCGAACACAAGTCATTCTCGATTTGTCTACGGAATTAATTCGCTAAAGAATTAGTAATTTAGTGAACCTTTGATCTACTTAAATAGGTTGAACCACCTCCTCGGCAGTGTTGAGCGGTTTCTAATTTATCTCAAATAGTCGATAAGGTGGCTGAGCAAGAAAGAATCTGCTGTGAAAAAGGAAAATGAAAAGAAGACAAAGAAGTTTGGGTGCAAAATAAAATAATCAAACGAAAAGTTGTGACACAAATTCAACAGTGGCATTAAAAACAGCAGCAGCAGCAACGACAGCTGAAAGTATTCATCTCCAGGAACGAGGACTGATAAGAGAGGGCAAATGAGTTTAATGTGGAGACTCCTTGTCTGCTTTGAGAGATGTGACACTATCAGATGTTCCAAGATGTGCCTTCACTGCAGAACCAGGCAAATGTGATGCATTTGTCATGAATGGCCACAGCCTCCAAGATCCATAAGATCATCTGCTTGGGCTATTCAGATCAGATCCGCTAGAAACATATATACTACTAAATATTGCTAAATTATGTATGTTTATCTTTTTTTATGTGTGCCTTTGTTTATGGATGTTTATCTTCGAAGAAAGAGCAGCAGGGAAGTTGTACAGACCAGGTGGCTCAGATAAATTTAAGCTTCCCACCGAACATTTCTCCGTGGAACCCTCAGAATTCAAAAATAACGCCTTCTACGAAAAATAATCCGCAAAATTTCGATCTAAGATGCATTTTCGGGCATAAAAAAAATGGCAGCTTTTTTGGGGGGGGGGGGTATTGTAAAATTTGTTTGTGCCATAATGAATTATGGTGGGCTGCGGATGTTAATTTTATTTCACATTAAAACAATATCTTTGAAAATAAGATGAGTCGAAAAGTTAGCACAGTTGGAGAACCTCATTCTGCCAGATTAGCGCGAGAGCAATTAGCGGCATTAAAGAAGTTCATTCCGACAAAACAATTATTTAAGAGAAATGTTCGTGGTTACGAAGATATGCAACATGGAATTTCAGAAACTTCGGCAAAATGGTTGAAGCCAGTGACCGGAACAATTGAGCAGGTTGTATATGGCGACGAAAAAGATCCAGATGCTAGAAAACGTGGAATCTTTCCTATGTTGAAAGGTATTGAGGATCAATCACGAACATTACCCGAGCGATTAGCAATAGCAGCAGCGGCGCAACAACTTGCAATTACTGATGGAGGAAAACCTGGAGATGGAAAACCGGGAGGAAGAAAAATCGCAATGATAAAAGGGAAGTTTAATATCGATAATTTAAGAGAAAATTTCACCGATGAGGGATGGGAAATAATATCGCAGCCCCTCTCGACATTGTATAATATAGATGAGATTGGCCAATTTGCGGAGGAATATTTTAGTGGTCGAACTGAATTTTTGACTGCAGTGGGGAAAAAAAGATATGCAACTCGCGATAGTTGGTATGATATGGTATATAAAATTTACACACAAACAACATCAATAAGTAAGATAGCGGATCCGCGTTACAGAAGATTTTTAGAAACAGCAAGAGATACACAAAGATTTAATAAGCAAGAGGCGGAAGAAAGAAAACAACTGGAGAAAGAAAGAAAACAACAGGAAAAAGAAGAAAGAAAACAACTGGAAAAAGAAAGAAAACAACAGGAGAAGAAGGAAAAAACTAAAAAACGAGGGAGAAAAGAAACATCACAGGAAGATATTCAACCACAGGAGCCAATATTTCAACCAGAGGAATTAGGAGCTAGACCAAAAGAAAAAACTTCACCTCAGAAAAAAGAAAGAAAATCAAGAAAGAAAAAAGATCAGAGTGATGAACCGATAATTGTTCCCGAACATGTATCATCACCGGCTATTAGTGTGTTTAAAATTGATCCTAGTGTAACAGCGGATATTTATTTGAATCCAAAAAGATTTTATTTACTTGGCGACTATGATTCAGTAGTTCAAATAGCTGCGGATGATTCTACGAAAAATAAAAGATTCTTTTTGCGAAAAGAATTTGATGCTGATAAAGTTAACACACTTGATTGGTATGCGATGATGTATTTTGGTAGTTTAGGAAAACCAGTAAGATATTCCGATGAAGGTTTTGCGAAATTTTCATCGGATGTTGGTAATTACAGAATAAAGTTATCAGAGGGAAAAGCAAGATTATCAACTTTAATAACACCTAAACAAGATAGTCCTGAAAAGTTTAGTCCTAAAAAAATTTATAATCCCACAGAGGAACTTATTTCTAAATTAACATACCCCCCGCGTGTAAAATCACTTGAAGAAGTTTCTGTTTTACAACCATATGCTCCTCTTGAAAAGGCTGATATAAGCCCATATCTTACTATAAAGGAAAAATATCCTAAACAAGATAGTCCTATAGGGGATTTGCCACCGAAGTCATCGTCGTCAGGGTTATCGTCGTCAGGGACATCTTCATCGCCGTCAGACGAAATATTTTACTCAACGCCATTGGAATCTCCAGAAACAAAAAAAACAGGAAGCGGATATTCAGTTTGTCCCGACAGTGTTGTCAACGATGTATCTCGCCTTGAAGTATTAATCGGAGGAAAGCGAGCCGGAAATAATTCCCGTGAGATAGTCAACGAAGCATCAGATATTTGTCAGCGATTATTCCGTGGTGGTATCATCGATTCTCACATTTACAAGGAGTTTGTCGATGAACTCATCGATTAAATCAACACAATTGAAATAATATGATTATTCATAAACATCAGCGCAGACCTAATCAGGTCCGCATAGTAAACTCTCGATTGCCAGTATACAAATATATTCACGGCAATGGATTCGGCGATATCGTTGGAAGTCTTGTCACGCGAGTAATACCTAAAATTGGACCCGTGATTAAGCAATTTGGGTTGAAAGCGATAGGAAAGATAGGTGAGACTGCCATTTCTGGTATCGGTAATTTGGCCAGTAAAGGCTTCAACGCTATCAAAAATAAAATATTAAGTTTAGTACGTAAAAAGCAACCTGTTAAATTACCTAGCACCAGAGAAATGCCACCCGAAGTTAGTAAGGTTATAAATGATGCGGCAAATAAAAAAATAAATGATCTAGCACAGGAAGCTGCTATAACAAATCTAGTGCAGGAAGTTGCTAATATAAATCCAGCACAGAATGTTGCTAATACAAATTTAGCAAATACAAGTTTTGTTTCAGGTAGTGGTCTTCGTTTTAAACGATATTATTAGTAATAAATGTTCGCACAAGTGTCAAATGAAGTATTTGATATGGACGAGCCAGTAGGTAGGGACACATCAGTGCGAGATTTTCAGTATTTCTCGTACGATGTAGTTGAGCCAGATTCAAGAAATCGGAAGGAAATTCAAGTCCACGATACAACAAGATATTTTCTTCCATCTGAGGCGTATATCGAATTTGTTGGTAAAATTGTAAAGGCAGCTGATGGTACCAACTACGATGCGGATTTTGGTGTTGGTTTTGTCAATAATGGTATCATGGCATTATTCAAGAATGCCACTTACATGATTGATGGAAGAGAGATTGAATCAATTACGAACAACGTTGATATAGCAACGACTATCATAGGTCTAGCAAGATACTCGGATGATTTTACCAGATCAGCCGGTCCTAGTATGATGTTTGCCAAGGATAATTCCAACTACCCTGAACATTTACCATTTGATATTGGTAGACCGGTAGACCCCGCTGGCCAACCCGCTGATGTTCGTTCAGCGATGATTGCCCCCAATGGCAATTACAATCTTGGATTTGCCATAAGAAAAAATATGTTGAAGGGAGCTGAACGAAAATTCTCCTGTGCAATTCCATTATCTCATATTTTTGGATTTTGCAGACATTTCAGAAAAGTTATTTACGGAGCGAAGCATACGATATCTTTCGTTCGAGATGCCAATGATGACAGAGCCATTTGGAGAGATCCTGGTGATCCTGGTAAAGTTGTCCTTGAAAAAATTACCTTGTGGATGCCAGCAATAGTTCCATCAATGATCATAGAAGAAAAATTACTGTCGTTTATGAATCAAGGAGGAAAATCCATCATGTCTTGGTTGACAACAATGACTGACTCCAACGAAAATGTTAATTTGGACGGAATATTTACTTGGCGAATTGCGTCACAGCAGGGCTCTTCCGCACCTAGACATATCTTTGTTGCCCTGCAAAGCATGATTAGAGACGATCAATTACATAGTAACATGATATTCGATAGATTAGAGGCAACAAACGTATCGTTGAGAATAAATGGCCAACAGGAGCCATCTGAGGAAATAGCCATCGATTTTGAAAATTATTCCACGGCACGCGCGTATCATCGATTACTAAGTTTTATGGGACGCGATCAAAATATTGATACCGGATTGCAAATATCACAACTAGATTTTAATACACTCTATCCCATCTATTACTTTTCCCTGGAACATCTCGATTTGGTAAAGCAGTCTGTCGTTGATATTCATTTCAAAGCCAGAATTAACACAGGAGGACCGGCAAGAGCAATCGCGGTTATTCTCAGCGATAGAACAATGATCCTGGAGGGTATCAGTGGTAGAATGAGAGTTATCGACGCACCCGTAGAGAACATGTGATAAATTCTAAATTTAGATTAAGTGATTATTAATATGCCATACGATCACGTCAGCGTAACTCTGACCCCCGGTCAGGTGAAAAAACTTCATGCAGCAACAACAGCGCGACGAGGTTTAAGTTTAACCTTAAAAAGTAATCAACTTCACGGTGGACCTAACAAACTATCGTTAACTAAAAATCAACACGGACATTTCACCAGAGCCAGATCAGCAAATACTGGTATTCGCTTGAATCTCTCGATAGGTGCAATCAGAGATATGATCAAAGTAGGTGGTATTTTTCCTTTATTCGCCGCTATTCCAGGATTAATAGCTGCAGCGGCCCCCATGATTGCAAAAACAATAGGATTAGGTGCACTTAGTGGGATGGGTACCGTATTAGGAAAAAAGATCGTCGGAGGAAGATATCGCAAAAAAAAGGGAGGGATATTTCCGCTTCTTCCCCTTCTCACAAAATTATTACTGCCGCAACAAGGATCCGGCCTTTACCTAAGACGACCCCCGTACGGATCCGGTCTAAGTCGAGCCTACCAACCTCAAATTTAGATTTAATCAGTGAAGCAAAAAAAAAGAAAATAAAATTTTTCAGAGGCGTATTTATGCGAGATCAACTACCAGATAAACCAAATCTCACCGAGACAGGAATAATAAATCTTGATAAAAATTCCGGCCCTGGAACTCACTGGGTTGCCTACGCGATTAATCCTCGCGAAATCATTTACTTCGACTCATATGGATTAGCACCGCCAAATGAATTTATCAAATACGTGTCAAAACTAAAACTTCCGGTTTGGTATTCAACGCTTCCAACACAAACATTAGCAGATCCACCAATATGCGGTTTAGAATCAATTAACGTCCTTGATGCAATTTCAAAATCATCCAATCCTTATCGCAAAATTTTATTTGAATATACCGTAGATAAATATCATGGTTGACATTTACGGTAGATCTCTCTTCAGAAAAGAAAAAAAAGATGCAGTCGACATCGATACATCAAAGTTTGCAACCAAGAGTGATATTAATAATCTTTTATCGCTGTCAGAAGTTGATCCTGGTGAAGTTGCTGTATTTCAAAATACAGAAGGGCGATTACAAACTAGTAACGTTAAAATAACTGACATAATCAAGCGAGACGAATACCGCGATCACATTAGTCAATTTACTCGCCAATCGGAGATGGTATTAAAATCTGTTGTTGATATCGCCGATATTATAGCAAAGTTACCCCTGAAGGCTGATAAAACATTACACGACGAACTTCAAGATAGAATGACAAAAAGACTTAACAAACTAAATAACGATCTTAAAAAACTTGACGATATTTTAGCTAAATTTAGCAAAAAATTTGACGAGAATATAAAAACATCCAGTGATACTTCCTCCGTATCAGATCAAGCATCACATGACGATCTTAGCGAGAAAATAAAAAAAATCAACGAGGAAATTACTGGTATTCTTGCCGAAATTAACGAAGTAAATATCTCGATGAGTCAGAAAATCGATAAAACATCAATCGACGATCTCAACAAAAAAATAAAAAAAATCAACGAGGAAATTACTAATATTCTTGCCAAAATTAACGAAGTAAATATCTCGATGGGTCAGAAACCATCGATCGACGATCTCAGCAAAAAAATCAACGAGGAAATTATTAAACTCGGCGATGTTGTTGTTCCTGAATTTACCAAGGGGATTAACGTGATGCAAGGACAAATAAAATCCATCAACGATGAAATTAACGCGGTACGTGAATTGGCGCGTCAAAAGTTAGATACATCAACGTACGATGAAAAAATTCGAGATTTAAACACGAAACTTCTTGCTGCAACAGCAAAAATTGATCAATCCGCCGATAAAACTGATCACGCCACTGACGTAAAGCAATTAGGTAAAGAAATTGACGATATCAACACAAAAATATCGTCAATGAACCTTGAAGGATTATCGCGAATTTCGATACCAAAAAAAGTAAAAATAAAAAATGTTACCTGTAGTGTGCCATTTGTGGTAAATACACATAAAGGTATATGGACACCTGGGGTTGACCCATTTCCCCTTCAAGCGCCAATTACGGGTATGTATCGAATATATATTATCTCCAGGATAAAATTCAATGCAAAAACCACTAATGCATTTTTCACTGAATATTATCCCGGTTTTATTATTGTACCCTTAGATGAAGGGCAAGTATTTTTTATCGAACTGAAACCACCAGATAGAACTATAACAACCCCAATTCCTTTTTTTGTAGTTTTCGAATATTTATCCGAAATACCCCCAGAATTGTATAGAGAATTATTTATATATGAACGCATCGGATTACAGATATAATCAGGCGCGATCATGGCAGGATTCGTTGCGAAAACAACTTGACGATTATCAAACAAAAATAAATAAATACCAGCGCAAATTAGTTATCATTGATGTTGCAGTGTACGCGGTATCTGCTGTGGTCGCTGGTGCAGGAATAATTCTATCCGCGGTAACAATGATAGCGCCAATTGTAGCAACAATAATAATCTCGTCAACAACAGCAATCGCGGGTGTTCTAAATATCATCGCGAAAAAGATATCCTCGTGCACAAGTGAGAAATTATCATCATATAAAAATAAACTTGCTAAGATCAATGATGCGTACTCGAAGTTATCATTGTTACTTTCTGAAAGTCTCAACGACGGTATTATATCCGATCTAGAATTTTCTGCAATGATCAGTATTTACTCGGAGATTGAACAAATGAATATTAATAATGTCCGAGTTAGCCCAGATCGTGACAAATACGACGCCGCCGACAACAACGTTAATATCGTTAAGTTCAACGAAACCCGAGTTTAGTATTAATTTCTCAACACCAATTAGCGTTAACGAAATTGCATTAACACAATTGCGCGTCTACAATAGCTGGCCTAATGTTAGATCGAAATCATTCGGTAATTTGATGCCAAATAATTCACTTGTTTTTGCAAATAAAAATAAACCCGATGGAACACCCGATTGGATCGTCGTTGGTATACCAACCGGTAGTTACGAAATTGATCAGCTGAATAATGAGTTTACCACTAGAATATCAAATTTAACCGGCGATGCTACTCCGGGAATAAAGATATCTTCACATGATCCAACACTATCGTCAATGATAGAAGTGAAATCACCGTACGTGGTAGATATTTACCAATCATCGATCAGGAATATATTAGGTTGGCCCGAGGTTGCACCTCTGATAAAACCAAAGAAATCGGATGTTATTATTCCAGGTTGGTATGATGAAACCCTTCCAGAACTACCGGAACCAAAAAAGGAAGATTTTACAACCAACGAAGGATGGTATGGAGATATCAAACACAAACCTTTGATCCACAGCGCCATCAATCTCATGAATAACCACAAAATTAACCTAGTAATATTCGCTTTCACTTTTATTAACGAAAGAATTCTCTCGTGGTTACCTCTTCCTAAAATCCCCCCAGATGTGAAAATCTTCGACGCTACCCACATTAACAGGATAATAGCCCCCATAGACGGTATCTTGGTAAGAAGAACTCTAGACGAGTTTATTCAAGAACACGAATTACAATTAAATTTATTGCGAGGATCATTTCATGAATGCATCCTAAATAAATCTGGTTCATGTAGCGAAATTATAAAACACGTGAAAATTTTAAATCAACTTGCGAATGATATTGAATATTATCATGATATGTTTATTCAGGCGATAGTCGACGATATATCAATTGCCGACTATGTTCTTCCTATTAGCAAATTCGAGTTGATCAAGAACTCGGGTGAAAAACAAAAATTCATGAGAGTATTTGAATTAACCGAGGAAACACTGCCAAATTTCAAATTTCCCAATTCTGATTTTGATGCGATGAGAAAATCCGTCACTGATACCATCGATGATTTATTTCCGAAATTACATTCCGCATGGACCAAAAAAGTACATTCAGAATTGATTCTTAAACACAATAACGATCCTGACAAAGGTGGACGACATATATCGCCGGGTATCGTTAATATAACGGAAGTTATCGCGATTTATCTTCACGCGGATGTTGTCGAGGGTAGTTACAATGTTGATGCGTCAGAATCAAATCAAGCTCATCAGGGTTTTATATTGTATTCATTTTCACCTAGCGCATCTCCCGGTTATTTGATAATAAAAGAACCAATGAATCCGTTTTACCTGCGATGTCATAATCGATTATTGACAAGAATAAATTTCAAACTAACGGATCAGAAAGGAAATTTACTTGATATACGCGGGGAAACTGTGAGTATCAATCTTTTGGTGAAATCGTGAGAATCTCTGATTTTTAAATCGCAAGTGAGATTTTCCAAATCTGTATCCCAGAAATATTTCTGGGGGAAAAATGGGCGAAAAAAATAAATAAAAACCAGGGGAATTTTTAAAATTAATCTTTTTTTTTTATTTTGCGGAGATATTCAATTATTCTTCGTCACTCTCCGAATCAAATATTATTCGAGTATAGGAAAACTCGATCCACTCGCCAAATCGATAAGAAAATACTGCGCTAGTTATTTTTTCTGCCGCACGATACACCGATGCTGAATTAATACTGAAATGTTTTGCTGCTGCAGTCATCGATTCGAATGCAAGTTCCTCACCTGTTTCTAAATTTATCGATTTGACGGCCTTAGCTGGTAGCCATATACCACCAGTATTGCCAACCCTTGAATTTTCACTCGGAGTTACTGCTCGAAGATTAGAAAGTTTGTTGTTAAGTTTATCTCCGTCGATATGATCAATGACAAGTCCTTTCCTGATATGTCCTTTGTGACATTCGAACACAAATCTGTGATTGTAATAATTTGTTTTGTAGGCGGTAAATTTGAAATATCCTGTATTACAAATATGACCAACACGTTTCTTTGTTCTGATATGTCTAACGGTACCATCGGTAGATGCCTCGTATCCCTCGATGGTTGGATGCGATCTATACTCGTGTGAGATTTTCATTGCAGGAATCGTTGATTTCATTTCCATATATGATATTCTCTTTGTTTAAATCATAATTTGCTTTGAAACGATTAATATAATCTTCTTCACATTTTATCACTGACGAGGATCTTTTTTCATAATATCTTCGTAACTCACGATATTTTTTCCCTCCACAGGAGAAACACAATCGTGTCTTTCCTCGAATACCAACTTGGCAAACTAAACATCGTTGTGGTCCTTTGTTGCCTCGTCGAATTTCGTATATGTGAGCGCCACAATATTCACCTCTGCAGGATTTGTCACATGATTTTGTTGATCCGACTGTTATCCATTTGCATTGCATATTATAATTTAAACATTTGTCTAAAATATAATAATGGATTTATTTGATCTTGATGAGGCAGAATATATCATTCCTGAAGTTGATAGTGCGAAGAAGGAATTTTTTGATGATGGAGCGATTCATACCTGGTCAACTTGGAAAACTAACTTTGTTGATGCTACGATGAATCTGGAGCGAGCGAAGAAGATAATCGAACATATAAAAAACTCACACAAAGAAGAGAGATTTATTTTCGGAATAAAATTTATTGCACAAATGCCCGATGACATTTGGATTATTCGTGATAAACGAGATCCAGTACGTGGCGGTAAGAAAAATGTTGTTCTTGATAAAAATTCGAAACCAGGATTGCTGCTGGGGATTGATGGTCCTTATTATGCTAGGGCGTATCCTTCTAGTGCTGTTGTTTATGGAATTTATCGGCTGAATAATAATCCTGATGTGAAAAATCTACCTACGATGAGGGAATCTCCGATGATAAATTGTGTAGCTGAGCGAGTTATCGAGCACATGAAAAATGCCCGTCGCGGATCTGGTCTGACTCAATTGAGATTGGATAAAATTAATTTATGGGCAAAGACAGTTACTGATGGCGCATCAATCGATGATGTTGCTGCGTTAAGTAAGAAACTTAAATTTCCTATTACGGTTAAAACACTATCGGGTGAAATATTATATTCATCGCCGTATAATTCTCGAGGAACACCAATCGAAATTGTTGATCATAATTCACATGCGTGGAGTCAGTCGGTAATGATATTTCCGCGAGATCGTGTTGTTAAGTTTTATCCCGTGGAATCCAAAGATAGTTCCGATGCAATGTTTAGATATATCAAACTATTAGCCAAGTCCGATCCAATATCGATTTGGTTATTTTCTAGCGAAGAAAGATACGATCAATTTATCTTACCACGCGGAGATATTTACCGAGATGAAATATTACATGAATCGATGAGAAATATCGCGGAGAAGTATTCATCAAATCCAGATCGATTACTGACAAATTGCTTTACTGTTCCGTCTGTTGCTGCTCATGCTGCCAGAGAAAGAAATTCGTGGAAACCTACAAGAAATGAATTTCTCAATGATATTCAACTTAGTTGTATCGAATACGGCCATGGAGGATTATGGAATACCAAATACTATTTCGAAGATATGATTTCCGTTGATATGAGCGCATGCTATCCTGGAAGTTTCCTTGGGTATGGTGATTGTGCAAATTACTTTGCTAAATTTGGCCATCCTACCAACGAGATGACGAGAGTGGCAATTAACGGACCGTTACCCGATTTTGTAATGACAGGATTCGCTCATGTTACTTCATTCGAACTTGCTGAAAATTTGCATAAAATTTGTTATATTTGGTTTGGTCGGCATTTATCTCAGCGAAGATGGGTCCCTACGGTATTGTTGAGATATATGCTGGATTCGTCGATGTTAATATCACTGACGGTAAGTGAAGCAATTATATCGTATAGAAAGCAGACCGAGGTGTGGTTGCCGACAGATTGTGAGAACGCGAAAGATATTGGAAGAAAAATAATTGGTAAATTTACTCAAGGAGGATCAGTTGATCATAAACACAGACACGCTAGGTTATTTATCAATGATGCTGAGATGGATTTTATTATTGCTGATACAGTGTCTCGTGGAATATTTTGCAACAGAGAAAATATTATTATTGATGGAACGAAGTTAGGTACAGTGATAACTTATCT
This sequence comes from Sinohyriopsis cumingii, assembly GCA_028554795.2. NCBI lineage: Eukaryota > Metazoa > Mollusca > Bivalvia > Unionida > Unionidae > Sinohyriopsis > Sinohyriopsis cumingii. The sequence goes on along the minus strand of CM068827.1, from coordinate 73,616,217 downwards.
CGATGGAGAATCGGCGCAGTATACTCATTTAAGATCATCGATGCTCGCTTATGTGAGTATTAATTTACTGTCGATGATAAATAAATTTTCTGATATCGCGGTAAGGGTTGCAACGGATTCATTTTATATTGATAAAAAATATCAGTGTAGGTTGGAGAATTTAATCACCGATGGTTCCTGGGGAACTTGGAGAATAAAAAACGAGGATATTCTAGATTATTGTGAGGACGCGGATGTAGAAGATTGCGATAAATTTCATAAAGATAAATGCGATGAAGTATCAACAGCAGTATCAGTGTTTGATCCAATTTCACGAAACAAATTCGTTTACCTAAATGGTCCTGGCGGTAGTGGTAAAACAACACGAGCAATAAACTTATTTTCAAACTCTGATATGATCGTGTTGACTCCAACTCACAGACTAGCGAGAGAAATAAAACAGCGTGGCGTTAATTCTTGTACGTATCATAGTTATTTCAAGTATAGCGGTGGATTGTGGGATTCAGCTCGAATGGGAAATAAATATATCAACAAGATTATAATATTTGATGAAATTTGCACGGTAAATTTAGTTGTGTTAAAATTATTCCTAAGTTGGTTGGAAGAGAAAAATACCGCAGTAATAATGTGCGGCGATCACGGCCAACCTGATCCTATTGATGGCGAATCTCCTCATAGATGGCTTAGAAATTTTGTGGATTATTATGAAGAGATTGATGCTGATTATAGATCCAATGATAATTTACTAACCGAATTTAAAAAAATGATTCGATTGCAACCTAATAAATTTCAATGTGATGTGATGAGAAAAATAATCGACGAAACTTCGATGGATAATTTTCTAAATTTGTGGCGTCCAGATCATTTGATCGTTGCTAGCAGAAAAATTGTTCGCGATGTTATTCAGGAAATACTATTCAAGCTTCACTGTGAGAAATTTCCAACATTGCAGGTGCCGTTGTGCTACAGACCCGCTGATACTAGGAAACAAAATATCAATGTTATTTTGCCATGTGGAGAAGAAAAAATATTAGTTTTGAATGATATTATTTTCGTTGATATTAATCTTGTCAATGATGCAATAAACGCAGAAAGATCGCCATGGAAACTCGGATACGCAGCAACGATACATTCATCACAAGGATTAACAGTAGATGGTCAAGTCTGGATTGTCGATGATAGAATTTCCTGGTCAAATTTAGTTTATCTGGCCGTGTCTCGAGTAAGAAAATTATCTCAGTTAGGTAGAATTAAATTTCACATTAACGACGATGGTGGTAATTGAGTATCCTTTGGTATTATTTGTAATTCTTCTTTGGTAAATCCGCGTTGTGGCGCTAGTGAATCTAGAAAATAAATCGCTGGCCTTCCTGATGATCTTGTTACAGCTGATATTTTATGTGTCGTAACACTCCAGTTTGGATCAGTTGCTCTTTTTCTGCCACCCTCGGCTTCTCCTTCCTTATATAAATATCTGACCGTGACGCTACCTAACACAGGTGGAATAGTAGAATCTCGCTTTAGTGGTATATTTGGTTTTGTAATTGCAATTGCGGGTTTCATTGATATTGTTCGTGTTACTTCGTTATTTAGTGCGTTAATCACGTGAGGTAATCTTGTTACCCAATCGTGAGATCGTTTATCTTGGATAAATTCTCTCGCGTACTGATATCCGAATAATCGTTCTGCAAGAGTTTTATTGAATCTTTCAACGATAGCTTGATTGTGATGAACACCTACAATACCGCGACGGATTTTAACATTATTCTTTTTCATCAGTGAAGTAACCGCGCCAAGAAATTCTCGACCTGGATCAACCTGGAGAAGCTTCGGCCATGTTAATGGAGATCGTGAATAAATTTCGCTAAACGCCTTAGCAATATCTGTTGCTGTTTTATTCGATAACGGTTCCGCTTCCTTGTACCTACTTGCAATATCAACAACCGTCAGAACATATTTGTATATAACTCCGTCAACGGTATCGTAAGGAAGAAACATAAGATCAGCCTGATGGACTTCATTAGGGACGCTGACAGAGAAACTCGCATATGATATTTTCTTAGGCGGAGGAAGATAAATTTGCCAGACTGCTTGCCTCGATAGCCACGATTCAGCGACAGATTGCTTTACTTTTGCTGCCTTAGCAAGTTTGGCTATTGCTGATTTTCCTCGCCAAAATCCTCGCGGAGAATAATATATTTGCTCCATTATAAATTACCAGCACCTAGTACTAATTTACCTTTCATTGCTCCTTTTATCAACCAAGTTGCCAATTTCTCTTTGAAATTTTTATCAGGAATAGCATCTATTGCGTGAATTAATTTAATATCAGCGAGATGTCTTTGTTGTAAATCCCCGCTACGATACGCAAGATCGTGATAGTAGCATGCGTTATCGATGGCGTTTACTGGATCCTCGCCAGGATTTGGTTGATTATTATCGTTAAGTCTTATATCTAGCCTTGTACCAGGTCCGCAGTAATTATATCCTGGTAAATGTTTCTCTCCGGGATATTTCGCCCAGGGAGCTCCAGGCAGATTTGTTAAGGAGGTTGCGATGTCTCCTCCGGTTCTACTTTTTTTTTTACAAATCTAAACTTAATTGTCTTACAAACCGCACATTCTCCCTTGATTGCATTCCTGTTGTTGCGCGTAACGACTTCGATTGGATTTATCGTAGCAGTTCGAGTACGACACTTAACACAATATGAATCCATAATATTCTAATAACATGAATGTAATTGATTTTTCAGCCACAAAGAAACGCGAGCAAGTGAAACACGTCGACGCATTACCAAATTCGATTAGAATGATAATCATTGGACCATCCGGTTCTGGAAAAACGCAGTTGTTGCTAAATTTGATAATGAGATGGCTAAAATGGGATAAATTATACTTGGTTGCGCCGTCCGTTGATGATCAGCGATGTTATCAGGTATTAAAAGAATTTAGCGATAAAACTGAGGATGGCACAATAGAATTTATAACGGATATCAATGAAACTCCATCAGTGGAAAATTTAGACGGTGATACTAATAATCTTGTTGTTTTCGATGATGTGATGCTGGATAAGCAAACTAACCCAGCTAGGATATTCTCGCGTGGCCGACACAAGAACACCGATGTGATTTACGTGACGCAGCGATATACGCAAATTCCGAAGGTAATTAGAGATAATTGTAATATTTTATCAGTTTTCAATGGCGTTGATACTCACACGCTGAGGAATATTCATCAAACTTGGTGCAACGGCGACATGGATATAAATAAGTTTAAAAATTTCTTCAGTCACGCTCAAGCAACACCACACGGATTTGTCACGATTAATCTTCATGATCCGCGTAGTAGATATCGAGTCGGTCTTGATCAAATTTACTCATAAAATTGCAACCCACCATAATTCAATTATGGCAAACAAATTTTACAATACCCCCCCCAAAAAATGCTGGTTTTTTTTTATGTCTGAAAATGCACTTTGGGTTGAAATTTTGCGGATTAATTTGCGCAGGAGGGTTTATTTTTGAATTCTGAGGGTTCTACGAAGAAATGTTCGGTGGGAGGCTTAAATTTATCTGAGCCAGGGGGTCTGTACAACTTCCCTGCTGCTAAGAAAGTGTATACCCACGCCCTTGTTATATTTTGTTGTTGTGAAATTGTATAGGTGTGTGCGATAATATATATGCATTTAATACAAAATATGAACACTTGTACCTTTCTATATCACCCTACTTTGTGTAAGTAGGGTTGTATATATGTGTAAGGTTGTATGCAGAATTAGAGGGTTGCACGAATTTTTCACTGTTTGTATTTGTGTAAGCTTACATGATTGCATACGTTTTCTATTGAACAATTTCTTTTGTATTTATCACCTTTGATTTAAATGTAAATATATTTTGCCAGCATGATTTCTTGGTAAAATACTTGTGGTGCATGTTTTGTTTAAACATTTGTATTATTTTTTAATTTGGTGCTATTTTAGATTATTTTTTTCGGTTAAAATATTTTACTTCGAGCATGCATACATTAGTTTTGTTTCGCATTAGTAAAAGAAATTTTTTCTTTGTGCACGCACATAAAAATCGTTACTCCACTGCATATATAAAGTAGAACATCGTGCTTTAAATTTACTATGCTTCTAATATATTTATTACTATCTATTATGCTATATGTATTATACTGTTATGTTGCTTTGTGGGATTAGATATATGTGGATATGGATGTGGACGCGTGTATGTAGATGAAGCAACAAAATGCTTGTGTTAATTTAACGTTTGGACCGTTGATTGACCAAATACTGAACCAAAACAGTTCTTATTTCCTGTTTCGTTAAGGAAGCATTTATTTCAGAAAGATCATATTTTCTGGCAAGTTGAATCAGATCATCGCTTTTGAAAAGATTTATTTGTTCCTGGGTAGGATTAGAAAGAAAGATTTCCATTTTTGATGACATTTTAGAAAAAGCTTGCCGACTTCACTAAGATTTTAAAAACTTGGGAATACAAATTTCAAAAAGAAAAGTTTTGTGAAATATTCTATCCAAAATTCAAAATTGTTCTTAGGACGAGCTCCCAATTTTCCTATGTCACGTGTTTAGGCTCGAATAAACAGTAACAAGAAAGAGTGAAAACAACAAGCTTGGAAAAATACAATAATTTATTTCCTTGGAAAAATGCTGTAAAAATAAAAATTTGAACTTACGATTTTAACAATCAAATCCAAAAATAATGCAAGAATAATCCAAGAATAATTTTTTTTGAAGTCCTAATAACAAAATGTTCTATTGATTTCAAGTTCGAATCCCGACGAAGAATCCAAGATGAAAGACGATGACGTATGGTATAATCTGTACTTGTTAGAAGTCACGTACACCCAGTGTGACCCTGACGACAACCAATCATTTTAAAATAAAGATGGAAATTGTTTCCGTGGTTGCCACAAATTTTGAAACAAGGTTAGGATTTAGATCAACACCATGTGTTTATAAAAACAAATAGTCAAGGTCAAACTATTTTTTGAAAAAAGTATCATCTCTAGTGAATAAATTTACATTACAATATCACGTAATGAAAAATAATTTTTTTAAAAAACTGACAAACAATTAAATTAAAATAAATATATATTAAATCAGATATAAATTAAATCAAATATATACTATATATATATATATATTATATATATATATATATATATATATATATATATATATATATATATATATATATATATATATATATATATATATATATATATATATATATATATATATATATATATATAAAATAGATAAACTGTTTTATTTTATTTTCAGTATATAAAATCGATATAACTGTACACTGGATACAACTTTTGAATTTATCAGTTAAATATGTTTGTATTTAATATTAAAATTTAAACCATTAGGATGGACATTATTCAAACGTCGATATAGTTCCCTAAATAGATTATTCATTTAGAAATAACAAGATTAATTGACGTATTTGAAACAACTTGTAAATTATGAATGTTGTTTCTCAACATTATAACAAAAAGAGATGAAGAGGATGGGTACATTAAGCTTTGTTTTAAATCCATGATTGTTTATGCATTTAGATACGTGCTGTATAGTTTTGTACAAAGTTTAAGCCAGAAATGACTTAAATGCCTCTTTGATTGGATCTATAAATAAATCTTTGGCTAGGTTTGGACACTACTTGCCTCTTAATCAAAACAATGAATGACGCAATCTGAAACTGGTATTGCGTCATACATGACATGCATTGCATCATGTTATTCTTAGAAGTCATGGATGATGCAATCATAACTAATTTTACATCACTATGCTGAACAAATTGCCCTACATCAGCTCTAGAAATCAGTGTCGTGCTCTCTTAGTTGTCAGTGTTTGATTTTGCAAAGATACACATTTCCCTTTAGCCAAAGCTAGCAGAGATGACTCGTAATTGTGTGAACAATGCAGATAATTTATGCTATATTTTTGTTGTGAAGCATAGCATAATCACTATGGTTAAGAAAGCCTATCACCTTTGTTTTGACAGCTCTAGAAATCAGTGTCGCGCTCTCTTAGTTGTCAGTGTTTGATTTTGCAAAGATACACATTTCCCTTTAGCCAACGCTAGCAGAGATGCCTCGTAATTGTGTGAACAATGCAGATAATTTATGCTATGTTTGAGGTGAAGCATAGCATAATCACTATGGTTAAGAAAGCCTATCACCTTTATTGAGACAGCAAAATTGGAGATCAGGACAAGAGGTGGGCCCCGTATCTATGCTGAAACACTTGTACAACACATCTTCGCCCGTGGCTGAACGAGAAAAGAACATCTATGCCCTTTGCAGTGCCAATGATGTGGAGAGAGCCAACGAATCATACCAGCAATTGTTACGTCTGCATGGTGCCTCCAGTTGGGAATGGTGGGTCAAAGAAGAAAAAGTCGACTGTGCATTATCCAAACATTCCATCAGCTATACGCCCAGTACCCCACATAGGATTGCCGGTTCCTGATGCACCAGAATAATTCTCATTTGAGTCAGTAGAGGAAGAGGATGAAACGTCTAGTCCTAAACAATCAATGTCACGTGGTCTACATTTTCTCCCATCCTCCTCCTTTGAACCACACACACCAAATATCACAAGGTGAACTGAATGACCTTGTCATGGATTCGGAACTATCCAAGAGTAAGACAGAGCTGTTTTGCTCCAGATTACGACTGTGGAATCTCCTGGCATGTTCCGTGACTGTCATAAAAATCTTGTCCCATTCTTCTTCATGGAAGGTGGTCTTGCAGTCTGCAACAACATCGATGGTTTGATGGCAGCCCTCAACATCTTTCATGATGCAGATGAGTAGAGACTGTTCATTAATTCATCGAAGAGGAGTTTAAATCTGTTTTGCTGCATAATAGGAATGTTTTGCTATCAACTCCAGTTGGTCATGCAGTCCATATAAAAGACACATATGAAAACATGAAACAACGTTTGAGGTGCATAAACTATGATCAATATCAGTGGCATCTTTGTGGCGATTTGAACTTTCTAGCTCTCTTGTCTGGTGTGCAGACTGGATACGCAAAGTACCGCTGTTTTCTCAGCCAATAGGATAATCGTGCAAAAGATTCCCACTACATAAAGAAAGATTGCCATTCAGACAGTCATTGGAGCTTGCCAGGAAAAGTGTTCAGAATCCACCACTTGTTGAATCACGAAATATTTCGATACCACTCTTGCACATCAAGCTGGGTCTCATAAAGTACTTTGTCAAGGCCAGGGACAAAACACAAGCAATTTTCATATTTCTCCGTGCAAAATGTCCAATATTAAGCTAAGATAAAGGAAGGTGTTTTTCTTTGTCCTCAGATTCGTGCACTTCTTCGACCCCGTGCACTGCGTGGCCAGGAAAGGATGGCGTGGAAAGCCTACCAGTTAGTGGCAACAACCATTTTCGGAAACAACAAGGCAGAACACTACAGGGAGTTTGTGGAAAACCTACTCAAGGCATTAAAAATCCTTGGTTACAACATGTCACTAAAGATAACTTTTTAGCACTTTCATCTAGAGTTTTTTTTTCTCCACCGAACTGCTAAGGAGTTAGCGACGAGCACTGCGAGCATTTCACCAGGACATTGCAACAGCGGAGAAACGCTATCGGGGCAAATGGAGCCCATCAATAATTGCAGACTATTGCAGGACAGTGACAAGAGATACTTCATTAAATGAATACAAAAGACAAGCCAAGAAGCGCTATTATATATATATATATATATATATATATATATATATATATATATATATATATATATATATATATATATATATATATATATATATATATATATATATATATATATATAATAGTTTTCTGCCTTTTGTTTTACAATAAGTTTTATTTATTTAACCCTTTTGCTGTTTTTTAAAGTGTTGCAGAAACAAGACAGGTGAAATAGTATCATCTAAAGCAACCATAGACACATGAATAGACCGAGGTCTACAATTCATGATTGAAGTTCTACTGCACAATATACATAGATGTAAAATATAAAAACGAAAATATGTTTGACACTGTAGCCATTCAGTTGTTTTAATTGTCATATATGAATTCAGCACATTAAAATCCTTAATAAATATCACATTTTATTTCTGAAGCAGACGACTTCTAAAAATTGTAGACCAGTAAATTATTGATTATTTCATTATTCATCGTTAAATTTTGTTTAGAATTTGGGTGATCTCAGGGTAAAATAAAAATTGACTAAATTACTGTTGAACCATACTATGTGCGAGGTTTAAGGAAAAGTTTATTTTTGGAATAATAAATTATGATTCTTCATAAAATGTTGAGTTTGTGTCCTAGCGTTTTCTTATTTTGGTGGTTAGTGGTCAGCTTTTTCAAATAATGTACTATGGTTAGTGATCTAGTGTTTTGGTAAAAACAATTGGATGATGTGAGAGTGGGTGGCCTTGTTTCTTTGGTGGATAATTTGTTTACATAGCCCATTGAAAAGAATATTGTTGCTTTTAAAAACAAGGGGAAAAAAAAGAGAGACAGTGATTTGTGGTTGGTGGTCTAGAAGTTTTGAAAACGTATTTTGGAAAATTGAATGGTTAGTGGCTTATGGTTTTACCAAACACATAATGAAAACTGAATTATTGGGTATGTGGCTTAGGGTCTAACTTTAGTTTGCTAATACCATCTATCATACAGCATTATAATGCTATAACTAAAAACATTGTTTTGAATGCTGTTTATAGACACATTTGTATCTTCTCTCAAACGAGTTTATATTCAAGGACATGCATGTCCTTCAACAAACATATGTTGTCGAATGCTTTGTTTGTTTGCGTGTATATATGTTTATATAGTCTTTGTGCGATTATATACCCATGTATGAATATGTGAGAGTATATACGCATGTATGAATTTGCATGCGGACTCCAATATATATGTGGACTCGGGTATGTATACGAAACTATAAATCTCGTGTATTAATTTAATGTTTGTAAATTTTACAGCTTTGTTATTGTGTGTATCAGACGTGTCTCGATAAATTTATGTAACAACTTACATAACATATTTATATATTTACTGCTGGACAATCTGCTGAACGAAAACAAGTCCAGATGTTGTACATAACTATTGAAATTGGAACGTGTCACTTCGTTCTCCCTTTCGTTTACGACCTAGTTCTGATACACACAGATAGTGCTGATTATTTAGAGGTAGGATTAGTTTCTAAGTAAAGCTTATCAATGTGACACTGTTAAGTATTATGATTACGAAACACACAAGTAATGCTTAACACATGTCGGCCGATTACGTCACACTTTACCTACGAGCACTGCCTAAGGGTTTACCAAATCGATCAAGGCATTGACCGCAGTCGTGGAGTATTAGCAAAATAAACATTTTGCAAAGAAAGTACATTGTATTTTTGAAAGCACATGATGAAGGTTCAATGTTACGTGTTAATAATGTTTTCTCAGCCTTGTTTGTAAACCAAACAAGCAAACAAATAAAACAAGGATTAAATATACTACCCGCTCAAAACTTGTAAAGAGTGATGGGATGGTGGTAATTGCCAATTATGAAATTGAAGAACATCGATTTGAACTATTTTTGAATAAACTAACATAATCTGTTCAGGGGAATATAAAAAACTTTTAGTTTTCTTAATCATACTTAATGATGTTACCATCCTACGACTAATAATACTACATGATATGGCCATATTCAGAGTAATCATACTACATGATATGACCATTATCAGACTAATACTACATGATATGACAATCATCAGATTAATCATACTACATGATATTACCATCATCAGATTAACCATACTACATGATATTACCATCATCAGATTAACCATACTACATGATATTACCATCATCAGATTAACCATACTACATGATAAAACCATCAACAGACTAATTATACTGCATGATATGACCATCATCAGGCTAATCATACTACATACTATGAAATCATCAGACTAATCATTCCACATGACTTGTCAGTCATCAGACTAGTTATTCCACATGATATAACTATCATCAGATTAATCATTCCACATGATATAACCATCATCAGACTAATCATTCCACATGATACGACCATCATAATACTAATCACTCCACATGATATGACCATCATAAGACTAATCATTCCACAAGACATGACCATCATCAGACTAATAATACTATATGACATAACCCACAATAGACTAATCGTACCACATGACATGACCTTCAACGGACTAAGCGTACCACGTGGCATGACCTTCATCTGACTAAGAGTTCCAAGTGACATGGCTATCAACAGACCAATCGTACCACATGACATGGCCATCAACAGACTAATCATACCACATGACATGGCCATCAACAGGCTAATCGTACCACATGGCATAACCATCAACAGACTAATGGTACCACATGACATGACCATTTACAGGCTAATTGTACCACATGTCATAACTATCAACAGATTAATCGTACCACATGATATTACCATCAACAGACTAATCGCATCACATGGCATGACCATCAACAGACTAATCGTACCACATGACATGACCATCAACAGACTCATCGTACCACAAAACATGACCATCAACAGACTTATCGTACCACGTGAGATTACTATCAACAGACTAATCGTACCACATGACATGACCATCAACAGGCTAATGGTACCACATGACATGACCATCAACAGGCTAATGGTACCACATTACATGACCATCAACAGGCTAATCGTACCACATGACATGATCATCAACAGGCTAATGGTACCACATTACATGACCATCAACAGACTAATCGTACCACATGGCATGACCATCAACAGACTAATCGTACCACATGATATGACGATCTTCAGACCGATTAATCACGATTGTCTACCTCTATTCACGTGGACGATATTATGGAAAATGACCTTTTCTCATCACCTTTCCCTATGTACCCTATTCACTAAGTGTTTCAAGTTCGTCATTAATAAAGTAACCTAGTAGTGGTATAATTTGTATAGCTTTATTTGCTATATTATATTTTAGTAGCAACCATTTTGGTCCCCATCATGAATGTCATAACTATTGATTGGCATTGTGTTTGATAGTGCTTCCATATATCTACCCTAGAACACTACTCCTAAATACTGCGTTTGGCGTTACTCCATAGTTTTTGATAAAGGTCATATAAAAAAAATATTTATATTCAAGGAATGTTCTCACAAGCCGCGTTACCGAAATCATCAATTGCAGCGAGTTTCATGTTTCGGCCATTAAAGCTATTTGTTTTATATTTGTTTATAAACCAACAAAGCTATTTTTACAATCTTGGGACTCGAGTATTCAACAGTCTGCGTAACGTTAGGAGTATGACATCGACATACATTCGTGTAATATAGTCACTACATGCATTGGAACAAGGTTATTTGAGATATATTTGGTTGATATCTGAATACTTGATTTGTTGTGTTATCACCTTATTTACACTGGGGAGGTGACGAGGTATATGTATGGGATATTGGTTCTTGATAGTGGGCATGTACTATTGTTTAACATTCGTGCACAAAGGCGGTAGTACAGGACTTCAAGATCGGTAGTATGAAACGAAATTCTGGTTTTTGTTTTCTTTTGGTACTGTTTATACCACTGGGGGATTTTTATGAAAACTCGTAGAGCTTTGGCTGTCTCGGCTTATCTGGGAAATGTTAAAGTTTGACAAAGAGCGTAACCGAGTAACAAATACACTTCGAAACGACACACACGAATTGTTTTAATAAAATAAGTACTAAGATCAGTTTAAAGCAAATGTGGATTGCCGATCTTGAATTCGGGAACAAATGTTTGGGGTTTCAGAAAATCAAAATGCCACATACTACAGAATATCCAAACTGATATGAGATTATCTTGCAATTTTACTCAATGTCAGCGCTGTTTAGAATACCGCTAAATTTCCTCAAAAGGAGTGATCAGACACTCCAAAGACGGATAACAACCGAGGAAAAACTGCACAAAGATCAATCGCCTGATGTCTATGAACAATCTTTACACAATCTAGGAAATTATCAAAGGTAGCCCTTTCAAAATTACACACACAAATAAAGCGGGACATTAAACAGGTACGGGTGTATTAAACACAGGGAGGAAAACATATCACATGGATGAGGCCCGATTTTATATGTGCATAAAATGAAAGCAAGCATGATGCAGTGGCCCCGAAACGGTTGTTTAGTTTGACACTAACACAAAATCACATCCTTGTAATTTTAGAAATGCCGATGTAGCGCCCATATTGTATTATGCATGATTGGATTCAGAATCAAACAGCTACAGGCGTTGGCAAAATATGTCTCATGGAAATAGAACGTTCATCTTTTAACGAAACTGATATTTATAACCAATAACAATATTTATTCACATTACAGTCTCTTCAAATGAAATATTCGAAACTTTTTTTTTATTAATCCGAATCACACGTGTTTCGGCAAACAAATTTTTAAAAAGGTCTTTGTATTCTAAATTAAATTTTATTGATAACCTTGCACACCTAACACCAATATTTGTCCACACTCGAATGTTTACAAACATTGCTACAGTTGTGCAACGCGAGCCTGAGGACTCTGAAATCTTTTCGACGTACTGCTATTGTCTGTATCGACCAACATTTTCAAAGAGAAAGTCGAAACGTGGCCGGAATGCATTGGTCCTGACGTTCACAATTGACCCCCAATGAATCGTATATATTTAGCTAGATGTTAGTGGCTAAGCTGATCAGTATTTCCATAGACGCCAGCCAGTCTTGACAATGGAAAACTTAGTATTTATTTTTGTCGTTGGCCTTGCAGTATATATTCGATCAGGTAAGTATGCTAGTCTCTGTGTATTAGCTATGTCATTGATGGTTTTTCTTTCTTCATTTCAGAGCTAGCATATTTTTTTTAATGATTTTGAAACACTTTTGGAAAATGCAACAATTCAGCGCCACACTATGCAATCCAATCATGCCAACATTTCTGACTATGATATGATTTTATATGTCAGTGTAGATGCGCTTTATTGTTACTGTCAAGGATAAACTGCTGCGTCCTGTACATTCCGTTCTTTTTTCTAGTTTGCTTCTTGGCTGGGAATATCTATTTATACTAAATATAGTACTATTCCTGCAACCAGAAAATGTATATAAAATGTTTGTTTATTGGATAAAACCATGGTCGGAATCTGTCACGCACGGCATCGATAAACCTGTAGTCCAGACAGGAATAAAGCATCACAATGTGACTGTGATTATGTTTTCAAAATATTATTTATATGATGATTTTACTGTAATACAGCATATTAATTGTCAAATCGAAACCGATATGTCTTTTCCTGTTCGCCAACTTCATTAAATTTAAAACAGATTAAAAATGGTGAAAGACAGTAACCAAAATAAAAACGTACAGCTCCCAAAGGTAGGAAAATACGAAATCGATGTAGCCACATTTTTCATTGATTGTCATCAGTGGGATTTTTAGTTGTTGCTCTCTGCAGCATATAATATTATCTTAAGTTTTGTATTCACTACATAATATCTACATCCATATCATATAATTTCAAATGACCTTGTTTGAGGACATAAATGACACAAGTGGTCTCTACTCTTCTTTGTTTTGTACATACTGTTTAAATGCTATGTTGTGTCTGGTGACAAGAAATTCTACCTGAATCATTGTGAGTGGCTCTTGGAAGTCTTAATCTAGTTATCTACGTTAATGCTTGAACAAACTAACTCTTGAAAGACGAGTTTAATATCTTATTTGCTACATCTGCTATTCTTACAACAATTATCTGTTCATTGTCTGATGATCAATTGCTCTCCTTTTCTTTGAATTAGAATTGTATATCATGAAAGATTTAGATCTTACGTCATAAGAAACCAGACTGATCATTTAAAGTCCATATCTTGTATATTATGATGCCATCTGTACGGGCATCCAAAGTATACAGAATATTTTGAATGAAATTATCGGAGTGTTGATCGCATCTAATACACTTATACTAATAATGTATCCTACCTTTAATATTTCAGCATGTTTTTTTTTATGTTTTCTAATTTCATGGTGTTTGTTTTTTGTAGTCATATCATTATATATGTTTTTTATGTTATAGGTTTCGTCTAATGTTGGAAAGCGCTAAGAGCTTCTAAAGATTAGGCGCTATACAACGTCTTCATTATTATTATTATTATTATTATTATTATTATAATAATACTTGCTGATGATAAGGAGAAAAAGAAACACAAAACAAGAAGCAGGTCCCCGCAGAATCAGATTTAAACATTATGGTGTGTAAAGTTGACCAATATGTTTTTTACTTTAGTGCTTTTTTGCCAGCGTGTATATTATCAACTACTATTACGACTGTACATTTTATCATTTAATGTTATTTTACAAGTGGCCATGGACTACAAGTTTTTCTGACAGCATGAAAATGTAAACGAATGTAAAATAGTAATTACAGCTGGCAGGGTTCATTTCTTACAAAATCGTGATCAGTGGGATACCTAGGCATGGCATATAAAAAATAAATGATAAACACACTCCGGATTTTATTTGACCCGCTTAAGATAACATTATGTATTGCAGAAAATTAAATAAAAAACAACAAACAAACAAGCATGACAAAGGAATCCAACAATAGTCAAGAAAGTAAGGTATTTCCCGGTCATTGGATTTGAATATGTTGTGACTGGACGTTATACCGTCTTTATGATAAAATGGCAACAGTAAATTTTATCGTACAAGTAGTTCCAGAAACCACAAGCATTAGTCATTTTTGTGCTTTAAATAACTTAATTCTATTATGCTTTAGTTGAATACTGAAGACGCACAAAGAGCAATAAAATTTACAAAATATACATTTTAAGCAAGTGTGGCATTTTTTGGTGCATAGGCTATATGGACCAGTGTATACCGATGCCGTCAGCCATATATTTCGACCATATTAACACCAAAAACATTTTTGATAGCCGAAATAGTAATATATATATATATATATATATATATATATATATATATATATATATATATATATATATATATATATATATATATACAGCAGCACAATGATATGCGTCTATTGCTAAATAAAATAAAGCACAATATAATGTTAGTTTCTCTTCATCGGAAAAATGACGACATGTTTATGAGGCCATTGCTTTTAGATGTTATGGCTGTGTTAACAAACTAAATTTAAATACACTACAGTAACTTGACTATTGAAATGCATTATTATTATTATTATTATATCATATCGTTTATAAATTGTATTGGCTTATTAAAAAGACGATCTATGGATGTACTTGGTTGCGCAAAATCATTTTAAAATCATTTAAAATGTGTTGAATTATTATTTTATTCTTATATCGACTAATAGGAATTAATTGGCGACTGAACACCAAATTTATCGAATTCACTTCCTCGTGCTTTCGTATGTTAACATTCAATTATCACCCATTTGTCTAATCTCTCTTTCGCCAGCAGACACAAGTTTGGAAACGGTCTGGCTGAAAGATGTGACGAAAAGATTCCAGACTGACGAACGATCACTCAGTGACCGTGGGCTCCCGAATGAGTTGACCTTTCATATCAAGCGCGGGTCAGATGCCCTGATGTTAAATCTGAAGAGGAACTATGCCATTAATCCAAACGCTGACGTCTATTTTGTAGAAAAATTGCAAGACGGTACATCTCACCTGGTGAAATCAGAAAATGTGGAAAAAGCGGTAAGCTTTCAAATACTTACAAACAGCATTGTTTTGAAATTCCTGCCTCATTAAAGGTACATGGAGTGATTTTATATATATATATATATATATATATATATATATATATATATATATATATATATATATATATATATATATATATATATATATATATATATAGAAGAGATAGAGAGAGAGAGAGATAGATAGATTCTAGAGCACCTGTAATTGTTTTTAATAACTAAACGATCACATGGTAATGTCTTAAAAAATTGTTTATGATAAATACGGTGTTGGAAGTTCCGAAACTCTAGTACAGTTTAATGTCACGGACTTGTTTATGATTTCTGAAACACTTGAAATAGTAAGTCTAGTTCAATATCTCTGCGTTAATGATTTTGATCGATGAGTCAAAATGGTCAATAGAATAGAACGTGATATTATTTGGATAATTACTTTATAACTGCTTACAATTTATAGATATAAAGTTAAACATAGCTAATGACACAAATTACGAAAGTGAAGTAATTAAAATAAAATAAGCATCTGTGACAATTTTGTTTTAACAATTGCAAATACGGTTTTATACATTTAAAGACATCTTCTTACCAATGCAAGTATTTCGATGAATACTACTTTCACATATAACGGAAACAAGAACGCTGTTGAATGAAATTAGCTCAAATTAATCAGATAGCATGTCATTTTAATAAAATTTCTCCAATGCTAAGTAACTATTGAACAAATACGTAAATGATGCCTGATTAATTACCTGTACCGATTCATAAGGAATAAAATGCAAGTTCCTTTTATTGGTCTATGATCAATAAATGTAAATTGACTTATAACAAAAAGGCTTAAAAGAACATTGGATACAAAATGAACGCACATTATACAGTTGTAGAAATAAAGCGTTACATGAATTTATTCATAACACTGAGCCAGACTTGAAGAAAACCAACGAGTTTGGTTCTTGGAAGGTACAGTTACACTTAATTATCTGACTTATGAAACGGTCTTCTCAAGAAGTAAAATATTTCAGAAAGAGCTTTGCACTGTAAAACAAACTCTAAGAACGACGTAAAAAGACGCGAGATCATCGATGTCATGGATGCTTATTGAAATTATATAGACTAAATTTGAACTGAGAGACATACATGTCTGAAAGAACTGAATATTGAACACTGCAGATATATTCATCTCAACCACTCCATGGAAACACACCGGGAAACAAACCCCACCTCCCACCCCTCCCATATATGTGTGTGTATATATATATATATATATATATATATATATATATATATATATATATATATATATATATATATATATATATATATATATATATATATATATAGTACAATGATGGTACTTTTATAGATGATGCTTGAGTTGATAGGATAGAGTCTAACTTATTCACTGAATAAACATACATTAATCATGTCTATGGTTGATCAATGTACCAACATTTATACGTACGAGTTCAAAACGGCGACTGAGAAAGAAACGCGATGACTTACACATTTTGTTTTCCGAAGACCAGGCAAAATAAATACTGGTTACATGTATGGTGTGAGTTTTGAGATACAAACATATATCTACAAGAACTGTAAAAACTAGCAAACATATCTATTCAAATGCGACAATTGAAAACACTACCAAGGAAAAAGGAAACTATGTTAGTGACGCAATTTATTCATTTCCTGTGCAAAATAATTTGTCGTGGCCAAAAAAAGATGGTTACAATTTTATTTGGTTTAGGTTGCGTTTGTTTGTTAAGTCTAGACTCTTCATTTAACTCAAATTTTGGCATTAGGGGCTACGAGAAAATGCATATAGAGAAGAAAGCATCCACATTGTTTAAGTACTAATTATCATTGTTCTCTCAATCTTCCATTGATGTTTTCAAGTGCACATCATTCATTTTTAATTGAATTCTGAGAACTTTATCTGGCAATCTTAGACTTTATAGAATGTTTCTATTGTTTTTAGTAGCATCATTAAGCTCCTATATCTTGAAAAAATTATTTATGTAAGTGCTAGACCATTCAATATTGCTCCAGAGTAACTTCTATTCTAGCCATTTGTTTTAATACACATTTTAATACGCTGCTTACAGTTTTTATTGTACTCTATATACGATGTCTCCCGCGAAGTGTTTTTTTCTTTCAAACCATGTCTAAAAGCAATAATATCTTAAGTATAAATTAAATATACTGCTTTTGCGCTGTACATTTCATCCTTATTTACTGTGTGATGAGAATGAAAGCCATTGTTACGAGTAATCCACAGCTAGAAAATATATAACTCTTTAATCTTGGACTCCATGAACAAGTAACCCAAAATTATAATTGACCATTACCACGTAAGAAATGAAAGGGACAACTAATATATGTATTCAAAAGATTCTTAGCTGCGATAGATGAAGATAAATAAGGAGCCGTCAAGAGGCTGTAGAACATTTAAAGTCAAAAGAGAGTGTATACATCCTGAAGCTGAAACGTATGAAAGAAAGACAGATGAGTTCAAAATGACATCAAAAATAAAAACCCATAACGAAACCAGGCTTGTTCTCGATCTTGGAATTTTACTGAGTGCCTAGTTACAGTATAGCCAGGGCAAAGATTGTGGACTTGCAGTGACACTTCAGACGCGCTTGAACTTCGTCTTCTATGTTCAAAAACAAGAATTAGCTAGGTTCGAGCGGGGGCTAAAGGAATCGATCTACATACGTTCACACTAATCGACGTGGAACTTGGACGGGAGCCGCATAACCCGCCCATATCAGGGACATTCTGTTAACATCGCTCACTTGGCGCTGAGCATTAAGAGGTTAGTGTTAGGACTGGTCGGCGTGGTGTCAGGATAATGTGGTACATGTCTGAGTCATGATGTCCCAGTGCTAAACTTCACTATAAACTGCCACACTGGAGACATCGTAGCGATATGACTGAAACATTGTTAGAGCTACGTTAAAAATCTAAATCACACACACACACACACACACACATCGCTCACCATTTCTAGTCAGTTAACAGTCAGCAAAGATTAAATCAGTCTGCTGATGAAGTTATTAGCGTGAGGACGAAAGCTTTAGGTTAGCTGTCTCTTTATTGTTTGTGCATGTGGCTGTAAAGTTAAAATTGTTGTCAAATATGAAAGGAATGAAAATGTTTTTGAAGACAAAAGATAAAAATATACTTAAATACACACGCTATAAAATGTGTACAGGTATTTAATTCATCAAACTGATCTATAACTTATTTAAAAATAATTTATGCCGCTTATTTTTTTACTTTTTTTCTTCGAATATTTTTGGATTACTTTAAATAGCTCATGTTTAACATTTGGTACAGAAAAACGCACAATACTTACTTTGAATTAAATTTGAAAAAAGGTTAAAATTCCTCATGACTAAATCAACAATTAGGTATTTTTCATTACTATCTATGTATTTACAGTACCATAGACCAACTTTCACTCCTTTACACTATTTTATTTTTTTGTGGTCCTTTCTGAGCTTTTATTGCACCCAATATTATGTTTAAGTATTATCTCTCTTCTTTTCACAGTGAAATCATGCTGCTTATCTGTAATGAATTATTTGTCTTTTCCTTTCTTCTTCAAGTTTTGTGAACAAAGCACTTCCATTGGTGTGTACTATTCAATTTCTTTGTTTCCTCATGCGCCTTGTTTGCTGCATTCGTTACCTTATACAAAATGACAATATTTGAAACGCGCAAAGCCTGCATGATCCTTAACACTGATATTTACATATTGTTCTTCCTTCAACATCTTCAGTATATAACAGTGTTTGACATATTTATTTTAATATTTTTATTTATTTTAATTTTTTTATTTATTTTAATATATTTTGCTTACTCTCAGCTGCTAGGTGATTCATCATGTCCTTTCCATTTGACAAGTACAAACCCTTTTCCATTTTATTCATTAGATTTAATGTATATTTTCAATTTTGTATATGTCATCTTTTTGTAATATACAATACCTTTTCTTCTAGAAATATTTACCCAATAACCCTCCAGTTGAAACAAAAACAAATGTCTCACTTGATAGTTTATGTATATGTTTGTGTATTCTCTAGATTATGTAAGGAATTTAGCCTTTTCCAAACCTCTCCTATTTCGAAATCCTCATTCTGCACCAATTTTAAATCCAGTTCTACATGTAAGCGTATTCAATAATCAAATAAGTTGATCTATATTTTAAATGTTTTCTTTTGTAATACTTTCAATCGGCGTTGCCTCTGCAGACGTGGAATCAATGCGATAGTATCTATATTTAACTTTATGAAAACGTCAAGCCATGTTTTGTTTCTATTAAAGTGAAATGCTTTCACATTCTAGTCTTCACGGTTATTTAAAAACTTTTCACAACATAGGCTTTTGTTCCGGGGAAAATTTAAAAAAATGCTCAATGTTGCCTTTTTGGACCAAACGTAAACTTCTTTAATGTTTTCTCATTTTAAAACATTGACCGTCAACGCTTCATGTATGCCATCTCTTTTATGACTGTACCTCGAAGACATATAACTTTCAAAATGTATCTTCACCGTCGTTTATGTAAATGGTGGCTTGCGAACAATATATGCCTTCCAATCTTATGACTTGATCAGTTTGTATGGAACCATATTTTATCACTCAAGTGTAAAGTGAAGGTAAATAGTACTGTGAACCACTCTTTCAATTTGAGCATATTATTTGTTCTAGTTTTCTGTGTCATTCCTTTTATAGTCTCATTTATAAATGTGGAAGGAACCCGCATCCTAATTCGTAGAACAGGTGTCTTCAAACTCTGTTCTCTTATGGTCATTTTGCATGATATAGAAACTTTCACTGAATATGTCACGCTTGCAATTTGATTTTGGTGTTATCAGAAATCTAATCTTCAGGTCCACGGACAACTGGAACATTGTTTCCAACAAATAATGTTTTTATATTTAATGTATAGAAATACTGTCGTTGTGACATTGTGCCGTGTCTATAGTTCAATCAAAATCAGATATTCTATATAATGTTCCACCATGTCTGGTTTAATCTATCATTGTATTATATCTATGTTTTTGTTGAATCGACAAAGTTAACCTTGTAAAGCATACTTGGTCTTCAAAGTTTTCTTTAACATTCAGCTGAATATAAACTTTTACATTTATTTTTTTATCGAATACATATTTTATTCAATCTTGGCCCCGTACTGTTTTCATAAACTTAGTGTTTTTAATGATAATTGTATGTTAATGATAATTGTATGTAATCGTTAAATGTGAATTATAAATTGTTATCTTAAATGGCTGTCAGAATAAAAAAGGAATTGCTTGCTTATCGTTTTTAAATGAATTTTAATAGTACCAATACTAGATGGTGAATACCAAACCCATGTCGTAACATTACCCTATTTCCAAGCACAGAAGTTTTGTGATCTCCAAAAGCTGATGTAGTAACAAGTTTACGTAAGCATTACATGACGTCTTTTTAATACTTGCAATAGTAAAATCAATTTTGCTATACGCTTGTATGTTGTTTATAGGACAGTGAGCTTTGATGACGTTTTCATTCCAACAAGACTTGTAAATAACAGATCTGTTATCTCTTGACTCTAAGATTATAATTTCATGTGACACTCAAGAAGAACACAACTCACCTGTCTAAAACTGTTAAATCTATATCAGTACAGCCGTTTGCCATTAGCTCCGTTAATAAAATACTCAAAATATTTTGCTTTGAGTTAACAAAAAACTTTTAAATTTATTATGGTCCTAGACACAAAGTTTGCCCGTGTGCTAGTATATCACACCCGTTTGTCCAAGAGATTTAACAAGTATTTAGGACATTTATATTCCTTAACTCTGCTATATTTGTTAGTCCACAAATGGCACTAAATGAAAGTCTTATTCATACGATTACATGCTTTATTTTTATTGATACACATGGTCAGTTAAACCCATAATGGAGACATTTCATAATTATCTACACAGTTACTTACATACGAAGGTAACGACACAAAGAGCAACTTAACTAGCAAAGTAACTTCAATCAACTTATTAACTACAAAACTACCTACTATATACATACAGCTTGAACTAATTGTTTACATGCCTTCCATCCAAGCTAACGTTTAACGTATCTATTTGAATAGGATGTGGCTTACTACCAGGACATGGATAACGGGGCATACATGACTGTCAGATGCGTCAAGAGATCTAATGAAGAGTGTGACAGAGTCATAGCAAGTATATTATGAGAGTAAACTGTACAGGTTATGTGCATCACGTGGGAATCAGCTTCAGGTTATAGTTCAAATCCAGGTATCACAGCCTTACATATGAAACATCAAAGACAGAAGCTATGACTGATACGCATACACCTACTCATTAGACATGTTGTTAGACATTTTATCTGGCGCCAGGTATTGTTCTTGAGTTCTCTTTCCTACGGAATAAATGGACAGAAAAAAATACAACTTGAAACATACTGCACTAACTCAATGCTTATTGTATTATTTAGTTTTGTGAGGTCTAATTTGCAAACAGTAGTCATGCGCAATCACTCATTCTCTGTTTAATATTCACTGGTCAAGAATAAGACAACACGCATTTTGTTTCTCGCTGTTGTGTAATCGCCATAGACAATGTGACTAATCTATGATGGTTTCGGAAACATTGTATGTCATAAATATGATTGTCATTTTGGAAAAAAGTTTTGAATGAATGAACGATATTTTATTTGTGCTATGTGAAAAACAGTACATTAAAGCAAACTGTTTTCATCCATTTATGATTAAGCTTCATGTCGTAAGATGTTTATTTTAACTACTATAATGACAAATATTTAAATCAATGTATCATATATACATCATAATTATGTTGAGATAGCATTTACCAAAGTAGTATCGTATATATTTCTCACAATTGTCCATACCGCTTTAAAACCGTGTTCATAGTCTTTATTTATATAGAGATAAATAAGTATCAATACAGTATTCTGAAAAATACCTTTCCTAAATATATACTATCAATACTGCTGATTATGTTGCTAGGATACACCCTTGAAACCTGGGATAATAAACGTACTCAGAAACATCAACATCGGCTATTCACAAGATAAATGGTTCTCATATAAAACGTTAAAAATGAAAGATATGTCAGGATGATAATGCTCACCAATGTACTGATGTAGGCACATCCTAACAGAGTCAGGATCAATAATATAATGATTAGCCAAGCAAGAGAGTTTAAATTTGCCACAATAATTATCATTATTATTACCACATTTATGACACGTCTTCTTGACTCCGCTCATATTGTGCACCATTACTTCTCTTTCCTGATTTATACCTTTGCTCCTTTCTATGTTCATAATTTGTTAGATGTTATGAGGCAAAATGATTGGTTAAATGATGGATAGTGATACAACGTTAAGTATTGGATCAGCTATAGGTCTGTTATATGTACATTTTTAGGTATTGATTCATTGATTCAGTTATAGGTTAAACATTAATATAACGGATTAGTGAAGCATAATGGTTTAGGCAGTGATTCTTTAGCTACATCAGATGGCTGATCAGATTATATATATATATATATATATATATATATATATATATATATATATATATATATATATATATATATATATATATATATATATATATATATATTAAATGTTCGTGAAAATTTCAATACCTTTTCAGGTGATATTGCTCTTATTTTCTTACGTATTTTTGCCGATAGTCTATACATGTATATACAGCTAATAAATTTTAATATCCTTTGTTACTACTCTATACCCCCATGCCTCGCGAGGAACATATAGGAGTATACAATTAGCAGATATAGTACAGTGTGGTATAAACTTTACTATGGAGTAGATAACAACTTATTTTAGAAACAGCAGTTTAACTGATCCGTAAGTTATTTGTGGTGTCTTTTATACAATTTTCATATTATCACGCTTTCTGTGCAATAGCATGTATTCGTTGCAATTAGATATTATCAATTCAGAAAAAACCGAATTTATAAAAATTATACTTTTTTCCACCCGTAATTAGAACGGAAATATACGAATTGGAGAAAACAATTACGACCTTCAACCAGCGGTAGTCGATGCTACATCAAGAAACTCTTTTGAAGATCACGATGTTCTTGGTAAAAGATATTTACTTCAAGACCAGACATATTCTGGAGACTCAAATTCAGTCGGTATGTAAAGGTTTGCAAATTACTATTATATTTATAGTATAAAAGATACAGACACATTCTTTGTATTATTTTACTGCAAAGCCATGAACGTCCAATTTCATTCCTGAACACAAATGCAGTATTACGATGGACATGGCATGATGGATACATATGACAAATACTTTATTTTAGGCTATAAATTTTATCTGTTCATAATAAGCAACGATTATTAGCTGTTGTATCAATTAGAATTTATTTGCATTTTTCCTCTTTCAATTTTAAAGGAAAAAGAGGTGAGGAGATTTACAAAGACATCAATGTGGTTAAAACCCTTGTCTACCTCTCGATAGCCATTCGTCGACAGATACAGGACAATTACAAAATGTATTAAATATGATTAAACTTACCTCACTGTTCTTTTAGTTGATCAAAAATATCTAATTTTCAGATGTTGCAAACATCAAGGAAACAAAAGAACAAGGACTTCAAGATCTTCAACATTTCAATGGACAACACGAAAATAACCATTTTCTTCACGCAGATGCATTTTTATCATCACAAAATGTAGCTGATGTACATAATAGGGCAGCAACAGGTGAGAAAAGAGTGATTGATTGATTGATTATATTTTTACGGCGCACCAGCACGATTAGGCTATTTAGCGCCATACAAAAGGTTATATGTAGGGTTATTTAAAAGTGGTAGAACGTTTCGTATCAACCAGCGATATAAAACCAAAGAGTTGAATGTAAAACGACAAGATGGAAACCGTAATAAATAAAGCTTCACGATCAACGGGAATTGTAAACGGTGTATCTTAATGATGACAGATGAAAAGATATTGATTCTAAAGGACGGTATATACATTACATAAAACTTCTCAACGTGATGGCATAAATAGTTTAGAATAAATGTTTACTTCTTTTAAAAATTCCAGGATACAACTTAGCTTATTGTATAAAAAAGTTCCTTCCTGTCATGCACATTGTAGTGCTGATCGCGCTTATGTTGCAGTCCGAAACACTCTCTCATAATGTGCTTAACAGTGAAAGGTTCATTGCAAGTAACGCACTCTCGTGGGTCTTCACTTTTTAGTATGTGGGAGTGGGTTATATAAGTATGACCAATGCGGATTCTTGCAATGACTACGTACTTCCTACGCATGGTTCTGTAGGAAGGAGTCCATTTGCCTAGGGTTGGCTTGATGGCGTGAAGTTTATTATTCACTGCATTATTCCATGATGCATGCACTTCTGACGTAAGGACTTTTTTTTACTAGGTTTAAAATCAGTATACGGTATTTTAAAATCAGATGGTTCTTGAGCAAGGGCCATTTTAGCAGCACAATATGCTTTTTCATTACTTTTAGTACAAATATGGCTGGGTAACCAACATTATCTTATATTGTGGGAGACACTCATCTCGGTATTTTTGATGAGTATATTGGTCAGTAATGGGTTCTCCAGTTTTCTATTATGTAGGGACTGAAGTATTGATATGGGGTCCACGAAGATGATGCAGTTTATAATACGTTTGTTTTCGATATATTGCAGAGCCAGGTCTATTGCTCTGATTTCTGCTGAAAAAATTGATGTGACATTTGGTTAGCGAACTTGTGTTCTGTGATTTCCACTAACGAAGGCTGCAGCAGCCTTTTCCTCGTCCTTTGATCCGTCGGCATAAATTCTTGTGTAGTTTTTAAATTGGGTGAGGAGTTCATGATAAGAGTTGTGGAAGATGGAACGGTTCTTCTCAGATTTGTTTTCCGTCGTGTAGCGTAAAAAGTTGTTTTGGTTATTTAAGTTTCCAGGGTGGTGTTTCGAGAATTGACGTCTTCTGAATTTTAGAAAGATTAATTTTTGTACTTTCAAGGCTGAATGATATTCTAATGCCAAAGAAAGGTATGGCGTTTGGTTTATTTTCGTATAACGTTTTGTATTTGGGTTGCAAAACAGCCGAAAAAGCATGGTTCAGAGAGTTTGAATTTAATTTGAGAGCATACTGTGCGGAACGCATTTCTTTATGATGTGATAAAGGTGGTTCGTTCGCTTCAGCGAGGAGGCTTTCACGTCTTAAATGTTCTCAGAGCGAGTCTTATTCCTTGATGACGAATTGGCTCAAGCATTTTCAGATATGACTTTCTGTCTGAACCACAAGCAACGCATCCTTAGTCCAGTTTGGAGCAAATGAACGTTCTGTATAAACTGAGGTTAACTTTTCTATCATCTCCCCAGTCAGAGTGCGCTACTACTTTAAGTATATCTAGAGATTTTAATCATTTAGCTTTCAAGTTCTTTAGGTGTGGAATAAAAGTCAGTTTTCTGTCGAAGATAATACCGAAAAACTTTGTTTCCTCAACAACTGGAATAGGTGTTCCGTCCAGCTTGATGTCTTCGTAACTGACAGAAATGCATACATACCTTGTTTGATTTCGAGAATTTGAAACCGTTAGTACTGGCCCAATTTTGAATCTTGTTTATATTTTGCTGTAGTTGTCTTTCGATTGTGAGCATGTGCTTTGAACGATAACATATTAGAAAATCATCAACGTATAGCGAATAATCCAAACCAGGGGCCAAACACTTGGTAATGCTATTAATTTCGATGTTGAAAAGCGTCACAGATAAAATACTGCCCTGGGACACACCCATCTCTTGCTCGTGCAGATCTGAGAGGGTAGAGCCCACTCGTACTTTGAATTCTCTGTCTGAGAGAAAGTTTGATATGAAAGAGAGCAGACGGTCTTTTAGACCTAGATCGTGCAGGTCATTTAGTATCCCGGACTTCTACGTCGTGTCATAGGCCTTTTCTAAATCAAAGAAAACCGCTACTAATGTTTCTTCTTGATAAATGCATCGCGAATAAATGTTTCCAGTCTAACCGGATGACCATTGGTGCTCCGGCCACATCAAGAGCCACTTTGGAAAGGAGATATTCAATTGTTAGTTTCCAGGTACCATACATGCCGAGAATTGATCATTCGTTCCATTGTTTCGCACACACAGCTTGTGAGTGCAATAGGTCGATAGTTCTTAGGATCTGGGCTATCTTTACCTGGTTTGGGAACTGGTATTACTGTTGCTTCTTTCCAAATGTTTGGTATAGTACCAGTAATCCATAAATCATTGAAGATTTCCAGGAGAACGTTTAATGATGGTTCTGGAAGGTGTTTCAAAAACAGGTAATGTATTTCATTAGGTCCAGTGGATTTATCGTGGGCCTTATTCAGTGATTCCATCAGTTCAAACAGAGTAAACGGTTGATTATAACTTTCTGAGTTGTTCGATGTGAATTTCAATCATGTCTTTTCTTTTTGAGTTTTTAATCTTCTGAAGGCTTCTGAATAATTAGACGATGAGGAATGTTTTGAGAAACTATCATCAAGTATATTAACTATGTCAAGTTTGGAATTGAAATTTGTATTGTTTAGTTTGAGATGCCGAAAGGAATTGTGTATTCCCTTTCCATTTATTTTGCGGATCGTGTCCCAACTTTCTTTTTAAATGAACGAAACTTTAAAGTCGAAACATATTTTTTCCAAGATGTTCTTTTACTTTCTTTAATCCTAAGGCGGGGTTTGACCCTAACAATACGGTGTTTAGTTAAAGTTTCGGACGTTGGATGATTATTAATTTTTTTCTGTGCTTCTCCGCGTTGGCTAATGGCCTCTTTACATTATTTTGTGAACCACGTTTGTTACAGTTTGGTGAGGACATTGGAATGGATTCTTCTGCAATGTCGGTTAAAACAGAAGTAAAATATTGAAAAGGGTTATTGTCGTTTAAAACGGTATCCCTGTTAAGCCTAGCTGTGCAAAGTGTTTCAAATTTGACCCAGTCGGCCTTCTTTAAATTCCATTGTGGAATCGCTTCCTCAATTGTAGCGTCGGTGTTCTTAAGACAGATTGGAAAGTGATCGCTGCTGTGCAGGGCATCAGCGACCTTCCGTCCATAGTCCAGAATCAAATTGTCAAATCGATACACATGTAAATACCCGTTTCTGGGTGTAAATATGTCGGTGATTTGGTGTTATATAGACACAAATCGTGTCTACAAATGAAGTCTTCTACTTTGTGGCCTCGGTCACTTATGTGGTCTGATCCCCATAAAATGTTATGAGCATTACAATCCCCGATTAAAACAAATGGTGGGGACGTTGCTGAACAGGTTTGTCTACAGCGTTTTGGTAATACATTGGTGTTTGGTGGTAAGTAAATAGAACAAAATGTAATCACTCGATGTAGAGTGACACACACAGCAATGGCTTGTGTTTAAAGGGATGACACTATGAGGGGCTCTGTTGTTCAAAACAACAGACGTCCCTCCTGAGGCCCTGACAACATTTTGGGAGTACACGCTAAACATGAAGTAGTTTGTAAGTGTAATGTTATCCGTATCTTTTATGAATGATTCCTGAAGGCAGAGTACTGCAGGATCATGTTTGTTTAAAAGGAGGAGAATATCATTGTAATTTGCTTTAAGTCCTCGACAGCTCCATGGTATGATGGTGTTCTTCATTACAAGTTCAAATTGAAGATTGTGGAGCTAGGTTAGACGTTTCACGGAGGGAATTTGTGTGGTTATTTCTCTGGAGGAAGTACAGGGGTACATTTGTTGTTTGTAAGTCTCTAGCTACTTTGATCGCATTGAGCAGCTTCTTCTGCATCTATGCTCTCAATGCCTCCAAACCTGTTATAGAGTTTGATGGGGTCATCTGACCCTTTTTTTTGCCTATTTCCATGAGATTTTTTAAAATTCTTTGGTGATTTCGGTGGTTGGGTATTATTGAAAGTAGTTTGAATAGATGCCGCGTTTTTCTGTGCTTGGTAATGTGGGGTGGGGGTTAGATCTTGGTGTTGAATCGGGTTTATCTGTTTGTGTTTGAGCGCCCTTTGTTGTTTTTGGATTATTCTGCACTACAGTGGAGAAAGATGGGCCAGGATGGGCTGTTTTGGCCTGTTCGAGTTTTCTGGCTTCATGATAAGGAATGTTAGCTGTGTACTTTACCCTCTGTATTTCCTTCTCCTGTTTCCAGGTATCACAATCCTTGGAATTGACGTGGTGCTCCTTTCCACAGTTGACACAATGCGGAGTTACTCTACAATCAGATTCCTGATGAGAATGTTCTCCGCATTGGCCACATATTTGGCTTTTTGAGCAACGGTCTTCGTGATATGGCCGTATTTCTGACACTTATAGCTCCGAAGGGGGTTTGGAATCTAGATCTCTACCTTCACTTGCAAAAAGCCAACTTTGACCACTTTGGGTACAGTTGGTTTGTTGAAGGTCACGACAGCTAATCACGCCTTTGGACGTATCGAGTATGGTGTGAGCGAATGAGGTCACTGGGATATCGAAAATAGGTTTCATTTTCTTGATATTTTCTGTCTGAACTCTTCGTTCACATTCAAAAAGAAAGCAACCCGATTTCAACTTTTTGACACTTTTTGGTGTGCCAATCTGTCCTTTGACTGTTTTTTCGATGACAAACGGAGAGAGTGTAGTAAGCGGTCTTGATGCATCTTTGGAATGTATGACCATGAAGCGCAGTGAGGCACGTCGGGCCAATTCTACAACCCCGGACCCGCAAGGGGGGTGGGGGTGGGGTGGGTGGGGTGGGGAGGGGACAGAGAAAAAGAAGCAATAGAGACTGTGTGATATTAGCATACGATTCCTAATATAACATATCAAGATGGCGAGTTAATCCAGGATGAAGATAGCATATTTTGTTTTAATTTTTTGTATCCCATTACACTTCTTTGACATTATCTGCCTTCTGAGAATACATCAATTATCGAAGAACATACCATTTTAGATGAGGACTATTGTGAACCCAATCGCACCAAAGTATCTTATATTTAAATGCAAATATGATACAGGTTCAGTTTAATCCGTATTATCAAAATATTTGACCATGTAAAATAAACGTTTTCCCATTACATCATATATCCACAGATAAATCACGCCGTTCAACGGATGAATACTTTGTGAATGTCATGGTAATGATAGATCCAGGAGTATGGGAATTGTAAGTGATTTTTCTGCATAAAAGGATTGATAACTGTTCATTCCTGTACATATCAATTATCAGTATCTCTCTCAATATATATATATACATTATATAATCCAGGGATAGCACTTTCCATTCTATGTCTGTGTGGTGTATATCTCTAATTCTTTCATTTTAACTGTGTCTCTGTCTTTCTGTTTGTATGTCTCAATACACACACACACACACACACACACACACACACACACACACACACACACACACACACACACACACATATATATATATATATATATATATATATATATATATATATATATATATATATATATATATATATATATATATAGAGAGAGAGAGAGAGAGAGAGAGAGAGAGAGAGAGAGAGAGAATAAAGATCAAAATAGTCCTAAAGTATTAGGATTGATTTCCGAATTTGTCCAGTTTGAAATCCAGTATGTGCTGATGTTAGTCTAGTTTAGACTAAGATTGATTTACTAGCAATCATGATCAAAACAGTGATATTATCATATTATCATGTTGGTACTTAATCGAACTCAAATTAATTTCAAAATAGTGATTTAATCTGAAAGATGAGGATATTGTAATTCGAGTGAATAATTTAAATAAAGAAATCCAGTTTAGCTGAATACATGTACAATTGATTCCTCGAAAGTGTTGTTGGATAAGAATAAATTATACTGTTGACCATTATCTTTATATAAAAACCTAAGACACACTATTAGGACCAAGACGATGGCCCAACGTTCTTTGCCAGAAAAATATTATAAGTGGCAAACAAGGTCAGGTCTTTTTTTATTTTATTTTAAAATAAACAAAAATGGCAAACAGCAAGCAGTCTAGCTATTTCCATGAGGGAGACAAATACTCAAAACTCGGATCCAGCTAGACATGTGTCCCTACAATGTATAATTATCTTGAAAGAATCTACACTCAGCATATATATATATATATATATATATATATATATATATATATATATATATATATATATATATATATATATATATATATATATATATATATATATAAAGTTCTCTTCCCCTCAGAAGGAACAAGAAAGAGCTATACAATAAAGCTTTCTTACATATATTAATCAAACATACAGATGATAGTATAAGAATTGAAATTACGTATAAAGATTTTTTCTTGGGAAATTATATTTGTAGCATCTGCATTTCTCTCTCTTTTTCCTGAGTATTTGGCTCCGGATTTCAATCATTACTTTCTGAAACTAAAGCTGTATTGACATTATTTCCAAATGGGATTTTAATTTCATTTTTAAAATTGAATTTAAAGCCTGATTGCGACCCAAGTCATGTTGATCCCAAAAATTATTTTCCACCAATAATGAACCAAATTGTTTTTATTTCTTGCTTTGTAAAACAATGATTCATCAAAAAGGGTTATATTGTCAGGCAAGCTCAAATAATTCGTCCCATTTTCGAGAAGTCTAATGCTTCCTGAGCAGGATTTAAAACCAAGCGCTCAAGATGACATTATGAAAGCTTCTGACTTTCACTAAAGAGTTCTCAAATATGTAAAATCAAAATATCAGTGACTAAGAAAATTCCAGACCAAAGTGAATCTCAGTTTCAAACAGATCTTTAATTTGTAAGAAATATTTCTCAGAAATTGGAATCAAGACAGAGCCCCAACTTTTCTGTTACGAGTCTAGGTTCTTAAATTAACTGAGAAAAGAGAGGAAACCAGGTTTATAAAATTCAACAAATGATTTATTTCTCTACAATACTGAGTGAAATAAGAAAACGAATTATTCAGGTCAGTCATTGTAAATAATGTTCGCTGAAGTGTTTTTCTAATTAAAAGCTTCAATTGCATTAAAGCAAAAGCTCCCTAATTATGTTACAGATGTCCTTGTAGATATCTTGGCCGGAATATGAATTATTTGAGACAAGTAATTTAACGAGGGTCAAATAACATTTTCCAGCGCTACATTTTGTGAATTCCTGATACGATTAGAATATATGATTTTTTAAATCCACTTTCATAATTAATACAGTATATTTTCGGGCATTTGCATTCTCGTGAATCCGAATCCCATATAAGAAGTCATGAAAGTCCACAGAAGACACAAAAAAGGGCATGAAAATCATTTATAATGATTATGGACGTAAATTACCTACTGTTACTTCGTTCTTGAGAAAGAGAGCATTTATGAAATTATCCTGCATACATTTCAGTATTCTTGCTACTACACAATATCATGCGTGTGCACACACAGAGACATAGATAATATATTTATATCATCTCAACTTGCAGATATTCATCGGCGGTACGAACATCAAATCTCCTTAAAAAAAGGGACAAAGTGAAAGCAAAGATAAGGGAAGCTTACTCACACATTGTAAACGGTGTAAGTAATTTATTTTGAGCTAGTGAACACGTTAACAGTCATTTGATTTCAATAATACATTTGTGTTTTAAAATTCAAAGATAATTTCACAATGAACACATGACTGATTCAGAAGGACAAACAAAATGTTCTTTTAATCGCCTAAATAGGGAAGAGTTTCGTGTTATTTGGATGCATCTCACCTGATAGAATATCTCTAAACAATATCAACCTATTGGAACTGTTATTATTATTATTATTATTATTATTATTATTATAACAGATATAATTAGAGTGAAACGTTCCAAAGTAGCTCCTCTGTAAAGATTTTTCGTTTTACACGATGGCCTCCTCTATATACAGATCCTTCTGCAAGGCTTTGAAAATAGCGGCAACAAAAGATTGTTGTCATAAAAAGGCAGTGATGATGCTACTATTTAGAACTTCATACGCTGTATATCTCTATTGAGCAACCAAACTATTGGTCTACGTAGTGTCTGGTTTAGAGAAGTTTCATTTTTCCTTAGCATTATATTTTATTACAAAAGTTGATAATTTTGTTTCTTTCCTGATTCCTTTTCCTCTGCAAAAGCGATAATATGCCTCTTTTCTCTTATTATTATACTTATATTTCCTCTGAGGAGGTAGGAAAAAACATGATATAATGTGTTCGTATTTTTCACAGGTAAACCTGCGCTACAAAGAAATAGACGATCCTAGTATATCAATCACTGTCATCCTTTCTGGATTTATATTTTTTCAGGTAAGAAATTTTGTGAACATGGGCTTCCTGCAAGTCCTCGAGTGTTTTCGATAGAGTGTATGGTTTGTCCGAAGATACATAGTTTGATATAAATCATCTATTACAACAATAGCAACATTATGTTTTACGTTGAGTGAGGTGATAGTGATTTCTAGAAACTTTTCAAAGTTTCAAAGGGTAAAAACTCATTCTTTATTATCAATCCGAATTTTTTATAAACGTTTAAATAAAATGTGAAGTCCTTCTGCTCAGATTAACAACCCAGTAGATATACAACATTTCCTTAGTGCAACGAGAGATAAAGAAACGAAAGCCGGTTTTCTGGAATAGCATTACTAGGTAAGATATAGCTTCCCTCGCGACGAAGTTTTAATTTTTTATTTCACGAATTACTCAACAATTTTAAGATAAAACATGACCTGGAATTTATTCGGAACACTCGATTATCTTGGACTTGGGTATAATGATCAAGTTTTAATTTGGATTTAGTTCATAATATTGTAAGATCCTCTTGAATGTTCCTTTGTTACAAGTGAAATAAATGGGACAAAAACAAACTTTTCTTTCTTGCCTCTAGTTTTCTATTGTTTTTCGACAGTAGGAGATCGATTTTTAACATTTACAAGGTCGTTTGTTATTTAACTTACAGGCGGAATCCTTATTTCCACGCTTGGTTTCTAAAGTGGAGATTTTTAATGGGACAAAATATATTGAGAGAGGAAAATATCTTTTTGATCTGTATTACTGGGATTTCAACGGCACTAACAACATAATGGTCTTCGACCAGGCTCTTCTATTCACGAGGTAAGTGCATGTACTCTCTGTATAGATCTTAGTGCGGATACTAATAATTAGTGGTAGACTGCACGCAAATTACGCATGAAACGCCTTTTGAATACGTGGATCAGTGAATATTAAATATTAAGGGAAGATTACGGAATGCTTTGAAATTATTTGTGACATACAAGCTTTGACATTTGCAATTACGTATACACAATGTGTATAAAGGTGTTCAGACAATTCCCTCAGATTACATATTTCATCTAATTGTGTTCCTGTTAAGATGTAAGTAGCAAACTGTTACAGCCTCATTAGAGTAAATCTGTCCTTTAAATCAAATATTAAATAATTTTTCAGACTTTGAATACTAATTACAATATTGTGACATGTTTCTGCTGTTATATACGTTCCACTGGGTAGAATACAGGTAAATAAGATTTGTTGGTTTTATCGTTTATCAGAGGCACCTTCATTTGTTTCAAATCATAAAATACACCTTTTTGTTTCACAATCTCTTCATTGAAATTGACTAAATAATATCCCAATTTTTTCTATGGTTTTGGTTCGTGTATTAATTTACTAAATCAGTCTAAGCAAGTGTATTGATAAATAAACATCAAACAGACGATTTCAGACTATATAAAGTACATTATGCTTATGGGTGACACGAAAAAAAATAAAGAAGCATCTTTTAATCTTTTATCAAGAAACAACGTGCTATAAATGTTTAATGCTGTTAAGGTCTGTTTCACTATGTTGATTGGATTGCTTAGAATTTGTTTTACCAATCCACTTTTCGCTTGCCAATTATCTAAATAGCAAAGCAAAAGCACTAAACAAAGCACAAAAACCTAGTACACACAAAAAACATTTAGAGTAATATGCTGCTGAGTCCACTGCACGTGCTTCCCTATATATATATATATATATATATATATATATATATATATATATATATATATATATATATATATATATATATATATATATATATATATACGCTGTATCAATGATGTACCACGAGATGTATACATCTTTCATTAAAATGAAACGAGGCTTGCTGAGTTTCCTTTTACTTAAACATTTATACAGCGAGTGGAATATCATGGATACAGCGTACATACTATACATATATTTTATTTATATCAGATGTAAATACACATATTTGCTCTTCAAACAGAGTTAAGATATGCTCTGGGAAACTATGCATTGACAGAACTCCTAACATCCTTGCGAGTGTGTCCGCTACAAAATGTAGTTCTACGCCTTTTGCTGTTGTTCAGTCACACATGCAAATTCATAAATTGATTGTTTTCTTTTTGAGTTTATATTTGTATTTAAATTAATGAAATCAATATGAGGCATATTTATGATGTAAACATGAAAGGAAGTTGGTTTTTTATGAAGAAAGTAGTACACTACAAACACAGTTAGCCTCTTGTACATTGAACTTGAACGATAGGCATTCACGTACTGGCGTATGGAAATTAGCGTGGAATAGATACTAAGCGAAATGACGAACCAACAAGAGGTAATTAAAATATTTGAATATATCTACGGTTGATCTGAGTCATTATTCTGCTAAAATTAACACTTATAAGTACTATAAAATTCTCTCTCTGACTCTCTTTCTCTGTCTGTCTGTCTCTCTTCCTTTGGACGGTTTGACATAATTTAACCATCATTCATAGGTCCAGAGACATTGTCGTATCACACAAGCGAAAATCCCCAACGCTCGTATTTGTTTGGAATTGTTTGTATTTAATAATTAATAATCGATCTTTAGAATATTATAATAGGTTTTAGAAACAACAATAACAGTGCATTAAATACGATACAGTATGTCTGCCTCGTAACCGACAAATTGACACATAGTGTCGATTGGCTATTACAACTGTGTATCATTGTTGTTGTTGTTGTAGGGTTTAACGCCATTTTTCAGCACAAGATAGGCCATACATGGCGGCCAGTATAATTGGTGGAGGAAGAACCCTGGAAAACCACGGGAAGAACCACCGACCCACGAGAAGCTACTGGCAGGCTTTCTCACGTACCCACGTTAGCCGAGCCTGAGACTCGAACTCACGCAGACAGAGGTGAGATGGCAGTGATCCGTAACGGTGAGCGCTTTAGACCACTCGGCCACTCGGGGCCCCACTGTGTATCATTGATATTATGGATACTGTACATATATCCAAAGGAAAGTGTAAACATACCGTTACCACGAACTATATTATAGTAGGTTACTTGGTACAAGTTCAGATTTGCCGTTTTCATCTAGCGCAATTTGTTTTTCTCTTTCACTCCAGATTTTTTCTTATTTTGTGCCTTACGCACGCGAAGAGAGAGGTGAACGAAGAAATGGTTTTGATGAAACTGTGTACAATTTTAATTTCATTTAGAAAAGAGGGACTATTAATACTTTTTTTCGTTATTTTTCATATGTCATTTATGATTATTGAAAGGAAACTCATCAGTGATATAGGCCTGCAGTTGAAAGAATGTTTATTTAATCGTATTATTGCGCCTTGGGAAGATCACAATTTTATATACCAATAGTATTTGTATATCGATTTGCTTTATACTAAAACTTATATATGAAAGTACTCCATACTAATGTAAAAAAACCAGTCTCCGCTCCCAGCCACTTCTATGAACTCCCAACGTTGACAAATATTTATAAATATGATCAAGAAGGTTGTTCTTTTGCACAATATGAAGTGATCTACTCGAGAAAACATAACTTATGAGCAACATTTCTTAACATTGTTACCAAATCATAGTTACGCTACACGTGCTCATTAAACATTTTATCCGATGTATTATCTAAATTTGCTTTTCCATACTGAAATTTCAATTGTGCCGAAATCTGAATGAATGATGTGTTAATAAAACGTTTCTTCCAAAACTAACTTAAAGTAAAGTTCTTCCTAAATGTTATCGACATTGTTGGAAGGGGCTTAACCTTACCTTGGGAAAGAGTCGATCACGTGGACAGCACCAGTGCCTGATTACTCACTGTGCATTGTATCCAAATTGCACACTGTCAATCACTCTGTAATTTTCATGCTCTAAAGAATAATCCATAACCTTGAAATGGTTAACAAAAATTCTCACATCCAAAGACGTATTATAGCCACGAAAGCTAGAGAGGACAACACTATTATGAAAATAGATAGGGACTATATTTTCGTAAGTACTAAACTCCGCAAAAATGATTGTTATCTGGTTCCATATTAAGCAGCATTAAGTAGGTCCAGTCCAAGGATGGATTGGGCTTTTCTGTTACGAATTTGTTGCAGATACAGTTTCAAATCTAAATACACTGAAACAGGTTGAGAGAGAGAGAGAGAGAGAGAGAGAGAGAGAGAGAGCAAAGTTTTAGCTGCATTATATTTTTTGAAAATCATGTTCTTAGTAGACAACGTATACAAGAAAGAAATTAGCCAAAGCGTAGATCGCATTAGATATACTGTACCAGTGCTTTTGAAAAAGAAATATTTTTTTGCAACACTTTGAGAAGCAAAGAACAATCACAAGCATAAAAACTTAAATATGTATTTACCTATTACACGCCTTTTGTTGGCTTGGTTTCATCATAACAAAACGGCAGTTGTAGGTTGGTGTCGTCTGCCATTGAAAAGGGATCAGTAGATCTCGAAACTTCTTAGCTAGTTCTTCTGTCATGCTGCACTGTGACTGTCATATCTTTCTTTTCTGCGTACACACACATACACATACACACATTTTATATGGGTCATGCACGACCTACATATGCATATTACAAGCTAAACAAACAAGTGAATTGTCGATATATGTTATTAAGCATCATTTTGATAACTTTCTGTCAAATAATATGGTGAAATAGTAAATTGTGATTTACGTTTTATATGCAGTAAAATGTAACTGACATACTTTGGATCAAAGGTAAGAAGCTGTCAGTTTCGTTTCTTGTCGGATAGTTTTATTCCACATGTTTCTGTGATATGGCAAACTGTAGTAAATGTGTAATAATGAGCTAAATGTCTCCACCTTTTAATATTCTTATAACTTCTCTCCTTCGATGTTGTAAATCCATTCGAATCGTTTCTTAGATTGCATGACAATTTCATCTTTTTTTTGATGAAAGTCGTTAAATTTTTCATCCATTTTCTTGAATGTGTTTTTTCCTCTGTGTTGTCAGTTTGTCAAAAAAAAACTATTGTACAGGAACACGAAATGACTGTTCTTTATTTTTAGATACGACTTGTATGAAAACGTCACTAGTAATAATATAATGAATGGTAAGTACACTCGCCCAGTCTGTTACACTGTTTGTCTATGTATCTTCTTCCTCTCGGTGTGTCTCTGTCTGTCTGTCTAATTTTCTGTCTACCTTACGAAAAAACTTGTCATATAAAGTCTTCATAAGTTTAAACCATGCAATTGATAAATTGCTTATTTTAGATTCAGAATTTCTTACATCGGATGGCATATTCAAGTCACCCCTAACCGATTTCTTCGAAAACCTTTGAAGGCGTAGAAATTTAAAGTTGAAAGCGTTAGTTTAGAACAGGTAACACATTCATTGTGTGGAATCATATTTCAATTATTCTGAGATCAATGCTTATTTGTATTACTGTATACAATGGGCTTAATATAACTTGTGAAATCTTGTCAGCGATCAAGCTGGCTGATATAAACTAGCTACATTTATTTAGCGTTATTTTATGTATCCAACTTGGCGTCCATAACGATATGAAGGAACACAATAGCGCTAATATCTATACGTCATAAATCTTTTACAAACCTAGATAAACACGTTTAAAACACTGTAATTATGGCCACGGATAACATTAGCAGAACCTGTTTTAAGGCTCTCAACTAATGATGTTGCCGCTAATCAAACCACCTGTCGATGGATCGTCGTACCATGTTATCTGTATGGCTTGTCATATATTGGTTTTTCATGAAGTTTTGACTTATATCACTTTTGTATGGGATAATTTGTAATTTCCTTTTCACATTCACAAGCGATGCATCTGTGAATATTGTAGATTTCCTTGGTTTGAAGCATTACGTTCCTTGTGTTTATGCTGCAAAGTGACAGTTGATTGAAATTGACCCAAAACAGTGCTATAGATGTTAGAAGCTTGAGAGTTAAATTGGGCATATAGTGTAAAATGCACACTTTGGCAGTATCTAGAAATATCCTGATAACCCTTTTAGTTTACATAACTAATCTTGTATAGCTATTATATAAATTCATCTAGTTCCTTAGTTGCAATGCGTGTAATCGCTACACGTATATTATTATATTTATTTATGTGGAATTAATCATTGTCATACTGGGCTTTGCTTTTCGATTTGTTTGTACGAGATGACTAAGCTAAATTATTGTAGATTAAGCATGGGTTCTTGAGGGTATGTAATTAATACATTTGCTGAGCCTGTCTCACAACATCTGATAAGTTTTAAGAGTTAACCTTTTTAAAATGTTAGTATGATATATAACCTTTCTTTCCTTCTTTTAGGTATTAGCTATGTTGGTGGGACATGTATTTTGGGTCGCCGATTTTCGATTATCGAAGCAGGTGATTATTCTTTGACGATGAGGACAGCAGCACATGAACTTGGACACGGGTAAGTCAACTACTGGTTAGCACGTCTGTTACCTCGTGATGGAGTCTTGATTTCACACGCA
Source organism: Sinohyriopsis cumingii (assembly GCA_028554795.2). NCBI lineage: Eukaryota > Metazoa > Mollusca > Bivalvia > Unionida > Unionidae > Sinohyriopsis > Sinohyriopsis cumingii. The sequence continues at coordinate 73,576,655 of CM068827.1, read as the reverse complement.
CCATTGTTAGTAAACTCCCACAAAAGGCAAGTTCCTTCCTCGGGTTCTTTGGTTTCCTATATGTCAAACACCACATCAAGGTGTCCCTCCAGCTTCGAGAATGTAACATAACATCGTTGTAAGATAAGTACAGTTAGATAATCAAGAAATCTCAGATATGAGAAAAATTACCAGACCACTTTTACTCTCCTAGCAGGTTTATAAAAACAAGTGCTATTGGGCGAACATTCCCACCTTGCAGGATAATATGATTTGAATGGTGAGACTGACATTAAATCCATTCTTGTTTTCTACAGCATATTTATATTTATTTGTACAACGTCCGCTATTGATAATTAAACTTAAGCTAATCGAAAATGTAAATATATGTCACAGTGTAATGCAAACGTTCAACTTTAGGCATTTGCAGAATAAAATAGGAGACTTTTAATTATTACCTGCTTGAAATCGTATAACAGAGGCATAATGCAAATATTAAAGAAGACAATTATTCATTGACAGTAATTGATACTCGAATATTTTCGAAGATTGTTCATGTTTGTCTTGCTATACTAATAATATCGAAAAAGAAGATCATTTAGTTTGCTGAATATCTGTCTTTTGCTAACAGGTTGTGTGTTTATGTATGTGTTGGTGTGGGTCTGAAAGTGATAGCAGTACTGTATTAGGTTTATAATTTTCCTCTTACTCTGCCTTGTTTTGTTTTATAGCCTTGGAGCAGTTCATGATGGTCAGGGAGTCGCCTCAGCTTGTAAACCGTCGGATTTCTTTCTCATGGCTCCATGGATGTACATTCCCAACATTCAAAGGCCATACACAAGAAACCCATGGCTTTTCTCCAATTGCTCCGTGAACTCGTTCAAGAAGACACTGATAGCCAAGTATGTGCAATGTATATAGAGACATATTACATTATAAACTTGAACTTGTTTCAGACTTTCATTGTTACCGGTGACTGATTGTACCGGTACTTTAGTAAGAGCACAATTGTACGCGCCCACTTTGAAAGTACCGGTCGATTTGGATCCTCAACAATAAGGAAGCGAGTCGAAATAATGAAAATAGTCACTGGCGCGATTCCTGCTAGAAGTCATAACTTTACCCCAAATTTCCAAAGACTTCTATACAATTTCAGTTGTAAATTAGAAAGCCCAACGTGTCCATTTTATACATAAATTTTACTCTAATCAACGCAAGAACACAGATAAAACAAACTGTCAAATATATATTAACCGCACATCTGCATGGTTTCCTTTCATCAGGTTTCCGTACCGCCAGCCGTTCATGCCGTAGAAACTATACGAGTATCCCCTAACACTGGGAACTATTTTAACTGCACCACCTTGGACCATTCAATGTATGCTTCCCAGGCACATTTCGCCAATATAACTGCACCACATTTGCTACCATGGCGACATAAACGGTGTCTGCCGAATCCCTTCTTATTTATTCCTTGGTATAATTTAGCGCTTTCCTACCGTAAATACTGCCACTGCAGTCACACCACCAATGTACACCACTAGATTTTAATATGGACTATCTTACGTCAGGGACATTCATTCGGTTTTGGCCTGAACTCACTACTAGTGAAGCATGGCATCATGGAAACTCACAAACACTTCACTCCGCGACGTTTGCTCCCAGTAATTGGCTAATTATTTCGAGCTAAGGATATTTTCATTGCGCCGAATTCCAATAATCACACAAGTAATCACTCAAATCTAAGAATTCTTTAAAATGGGGCGCTATAACCAAATGCGCATACTCCATCTTTATTACTATATATATATATATATATATATATATATATATATATATATATATATATATATATATATATATATATATATATATATATATACATGTGTGTGTCTGTGTATGTGCGTTTGTCCAAGCGTATATATGTATGTGAGTAGCTACGCATATATGTACGTATGTAAGTAGTGAAGAAAGAGAATGATAGGTATATACTTTTGTTCGCTTTATATTAATCTATCTTGAACATCATGCGGGCCTTTGTCTTTTAGAGATTGCGTAAAGGTGAAGGGTACGGTCTACGACGAGCATGAATGGAAGAACTATACAATGAAAGAGCCAGGAGAGGTGTACTCTCTTGATGAGCAGTGTCATCTTGCTAACGGGGCCAATTCACGCTATTGTGGGGTACGTACAATGTGTGTGTGCGTGTGTGTATGTGTGAGTGTGTGCACTTGTGCATATTTACTTGGGCGTTTTCCTAACTCCAAGAAAACATGTCAAGTATCACAAGCGATGTCATCTTATCAATCTAATGACTTAGCACTCTCTAAGTCTTTGAAATTCAATTTCACTTAAGTATCCTCTTTGAGGTATATAAATGCTGACACAGCACAGACCAATTTTGAATGAAAATTATGTACATAACTACGGAGTTCAACGGTCATTTACACAAAAGAGGCTATATAATGCAGTGAAAAATGTTAGGTAGTCCAAACGGAAAAGTAAAATCTAATTCCTAAATGATTAAGAAGATAAACCCATCATATTATAAGTGCATTTAGTTCCAGTAGCATCAAAGTGAAACTTCCATGATAGACACACATTTGATTGCTACAATGGAATAGTGAATATGTTTCTAACGAGCCTGGTAAGGCACCTATCGAACAAACTACGAATAACATATTCCAAAACTTAAATAACACTGTGAACTCCTAAACATTGACTATTCATGGGGAAAAATATAAAGATAAAGAATAGAGAGTTTCGCAGCAGAAACCATTCGGCAGCAAAGAATGTCAATGCTGTCATAAACCTGTCATCGGTAAAGTTGTCTGACTCTGTCATAAGTCTCTATTCCAAGTTGCTCAAGGTATGCCCATGGCCCAAACCGTTTGATACACTGAAACTGAAAGAAGACGTCAGAAGATTTACAGAGATAATGAGACTCAAGTAATAGTTTAGCTACAATGCTGGAAAATCCAATGTCAGTAGCGTTATTGAATTCGTTGACTATCACATTCAGCCTATTTAGGGGGATCACTGCCTTCGTATATCCATGATACAATGTCTATCTCAAAACGAACTCCCCATACACCACTCAGGTCGTTACACACCAACATCAGACAGGAGGAACGGTCAACCTACATACAAGTTGATGTTAAGTTGAACAGTGTTATATTCAACAACACATATTACTTACAAGTTAGTGGAAATACAAGGGGCATTACAATGACATCTTAGGATGTCAATGTATTAATTAATCTGCAATGGGCATTAAAATGGCACCTACGTATATCAATTTATTCATGGCAAGACTATGTAAAATGCTCCTCCGTGAGGCACCTTATAGATCTCTAATGAGATTTATGAGTCATCCAACAGGTCCAATATATATATTTATAGATGCTCAATCTATCCTCCTGGGAGAAGCAAAGAAAACAATCTCTTTTTTTAGACAAAATAACTCTCACTATTATCTTCTCCCAATCAGCTGAAACAAATTGAAAAGCTCTCCATTCTGCATGTGTGCTCATGTCATATATATATATATATATATATATATATATATATATATATATATATATATATATATATATATATATATATATATACACACATGTGTGTGTGTCCGTGTGCTTAAATATGACTACCTTTGACAACAGATTTGGAGAGATCAAAGGGAGCGCTTTATGGAGAGCATGCATAAACATCTACATTGAATCGGTGTTAATTTACTTGACTCCACGGTAGAGGAGGCTTCATGGACTATAAATCGAGCCAAACACATGCTAACATTTCCCCTTCGCAGTCACTTGGCATCCAAATAGTCCAAACCTTCAACAGATCATCGATGACATCGACGCCAGATTGAATCCGCAACCTCCCAAGAAGTTTCTGTGGTTATCTACCATCGACCTAAGACTCTGAAGGACCATCTGGTGTGTGCCAAGGTCCTACAAACAATACCTTAGATTTCTGCAAGTACTGTTGGAAAGGCAAGCGTTATGTAATTTGCAAACATTTTTTAGACCAGATCATTTCAACGTTCGACGACTGGAGTTAGCTTCACTATCACTCACCTTGGGTAGACGTATATAAACTGTTATGTATATTTCATTTGCAGTTTGTCCATGAACTTTGTCGGTAATTGAGGGTATAGGGTTGGAATACTGACTATTTCCATCGTTTGTGTCATGTCTGTAAGTTAAATTAGCTTGTTAATTGATATTTAAGTTTAAGCTCTAGCCTCATTTACAAACTTAAAATATGCTATAGGCGAACCTCTGACCCATATGCTGGTCATTATATTGTTTCTTAACTTTTCTACATAAGGTTGTGGTCAACACATTATTCATTCCTTTTTTAAGTCCTGACTGTGGAAATGTTTACTGTTGGGGTCGGATATAATTTAAGTGGTTTTATTTTTTTAAATTATTTACTGGAATTACAAAGTGCACATAGACATTGTATGCAAAACAATAATTTGGGATTAGTATGCCTTTATTCAAAGACATCATGGGTTGTATTGGCACATCAAGCTATTCAAGACGATACATCAGCACGTTTTGCACTGGAATTCATTCGATATACCTTATTGGGCTCGTGATAGAACTTTTAAGATTATTTTGGACTTAATTCACAATACTTCAAGTTCCTCTTAAATTTGCTCTTTGTAAGTTAGATAAATAGTTTATATATATATATATATATATATATATATATATATATATATATATATATATATATATATATTATTAAACATGTTGGTTTCTTTGTTTTCTGTTACCTAGTTTAAAACTATATAGTCCTAACATAATGCAAACGTAATGAACGATACTGCATGACGTTGACACGAAGACGTTGTTCCCAACATATAATTAGTTCACATCATTTGGATTTACGACTGATATTTATGATAATCTCCTTTGTGATTGTGTGATACAACGTTTTTAGGCTGATGGCAGAACAACATTTTAATGGAATTCAAAAGTTTTACGGTCGTTTATCATATATTTATTCTCATTATCTTGGATATGTTAATCTTTATATATGTCCTTCATTAAAACATATAGGAATCAAGAATTTCTCATAGCATTTGTGCTTAGTGTTTTGTGGTTGAAATTGCTCATTCCCTTGACGAAGAGATAGTTTAGCTAGAAACGTTGTGAATCTGTTTTGTGCTTTGCTATTAATTTGTGTGTTGAACCGATATGTTGCTGTCCGTTTCTCGAGCTGCTTCTCAACGCTCTGAAATTAGTATTGTATTTTAAAGAAGAGCGGATGTTAGCATGCTGGGATATATATTTGTCTGTAGCTACCTATAACTGAAACAACCCAGAAATTAGTCTGGTTCCCTGTCCCCTGCGTTGCACTCCGCTGTACGAAGTCAGGCGAATGAAAGGTTATTTCACTGACTTTTGGCTTAAGGTAATCTCTGTGACCCTGAAATCCACACCCTTTCAACCACAGGGTCATATAAATAACCACGCTAACTGGGCCGATGAGTTGTTACTGCATCATATTGTGGCGCTAGAAAATCTGTGTGTGTGTGTATGATTTGGATTTTTAACGTAGCTTTAACAATTTTCAGTCATATCGCTTCGATGTCTGCAGTGTGGCAGTTTATAGTGATGCTAAGCATTGGGGCATCATGTCGCAGACATGTAGCATGATGTCACACCCAGTCACATTATCCTGACACCAGGCTGACCATTCCTAACACTAACCTCTTAATGCTGAGCGCCAAGCGAGGCAGCTGTTAGTACCATTTTTGTAAGTTTTTGGTGTTATGACTCGGCCACGACCTCCCGCATCCGAGGCGGACGCTCTAGCCACTAGGCCACCGGAGCCGTTCCCTAGAAAATGATCAGCAAGCTACCGCGCGGGATGAAAAAGCGAACAAATTATTCGATAGGCTTATGCAGGGTCCCTTAAACTAAGTACTCCATTTAGTAAATTGAATGTCAATCATATTTGTAGAAAGTACAACATAAGCTGTGCTTAGTTTTTTCGTATGTTGTTTACCGGTTTATGTCTGACCTTGGTACAATTGTCTAGGTGCGTATGAAACTATGATTTGGATTTAAAATATGTAGAAAAAGCATTAGGTAAGAAACTAATTTATTAATGCCTATAACATTTCTACAGTTGAAAGATAATACTAAAAAAATATATCTCGCATCCAGAGTATGATCCTGTAAAGCAGAATTACTTTTACAAATGGATCAGAACTTTGACTGCACTTCATTTATTACCAAGTCGTTTATTGTAATTGTGTTTCTCACCCATGCGACAGAGACATCTAGCTGTTTTGCTAAACATACTATTCCTATCTCAGTCTAGTCATCGCAGATCAGTCCTCTCATTCCAGGTGTCCACGCGCTCTTAACTACTTTTAAAAAAAATCCTTGTTGTCTTCTGCTGTGCCTGAGGTAGTTGTTCTAAAATCAAACAACACAAACGACAAATATATTTTTTAAAAAAGATAGTAACTTAAGGTAAATCTATCTTTGAGAACACATCATAACAAATATTTCGAGAGAACCAAAGACACACACGCATACGATGTCGAGCTTGTTGGTATTATGCTAGTTCGTTCCCACAGCATGGTCACTTTTATCCTATATGCAGGCCAAAAATCAATACATTTTCAGGTCAGCGCCATTAGATGTAACTAAAGCGACTTAACTAGTTTTATGTACTTCGTATGAAAGAAATTATATACTGTTAGCTACATTTGATGACGCTAACCTGCAAACTTACTGTGCTACAGATAGAATAAAATTTTCAATGCTGTGTGAAATGAACTATGAAAGAAAACACTGATCCGTGCAAATATACTATAAACCTATACACTTCATTACCTCCCAACTCTCGTAACAGCTACGGAAAACTTAGTAACAGCTAGAAATGTGTTATGTCAAACATGCTTTATTATAATTTTGTTAAGTATCTCCATTGTGCCCCAGTTTAACCAAAAACATACCTACAATATCTAACAACAAATAATTCACTTACCAGCGAGAAGGAATAATTTATCCGTCAACACATTAATCCATAAGCAAATTTCACTGAAGCTCCTGCCATATTTCCAAGAATTAAAAATAAAGTTTCAATGAGTCCGTGAACTTGAAAGTCTGGCATATGGTTATCCGCTAGGGTCCGTAATTGGCGGGTCTTTTATACAAGGGGTAATTTTACAATCAATATTAAGGACAACACAAGTATGTCACAAACAGTTTCACCTCCTCCAAAGAAAAGGAGAGCTATCTACAATCGTGACATAGACCACTAATTACCCAATGAATAATCTAATGCAACATGTTACTCATCGTTACAGCTTGTACTAAGGGGGCAGGGGCCAGTTTTTATGTACAAATTTAATGCTGCAATCAGCGACCTAGTATAAAAAAATCATATAAAGTCAAATACACAAGTGAGGTCAAAACGGTCCATATTTTTAGATACCTATATTAAAACAAAGCATAAGAATAGTATTCACTTGACCAGAGAAGTCAATGGCAGTTCATAGCAGAAGAAGTTTATGCAACCCAACCCCTATTTTATACATGCATTTTTCACATCTAAAGGCCATTTTTGACAGCATGTGGTGCTCAAATTGCAAACGCAAGCCATTTCCCTGGATGAAAATTTTGAAACACATTGTCTACTAAATAGTTTGATGCAATTCAGAATAGTTGTTATCCAAGCCGTTTTTTGAGATACTCTACTTGCCTTGAACCCATGTATCTACTGCTATGGGAGGCTAGCTCTTCTTCCTAGCCGACTAATGGTATTTCACTGTCAACATACTGCAGAGCAACTATGGAAGGTGTACATGCCTGACATCAATTTCAAGAACAACACAAGCCCGAAACACCTAGTTCACAAATATGCCCATATCTGTAAATAGTAAACAACAATAGCTGAAAAAGTCACACCATAGCTCTAAGTTAAGAAATTTTCCAGGGGCCAATTTACGAAACTGGACCCTGCCACCAATGTATAACTACAGTAGAGTCGAATACCCAGTCGCGGGGCTACATCGTGGGGAGACAAATAATGTCCAAACCCCAACATAGAGTCTATATATCTCGACCTGTATTATATGTGGTCGATCGGGATTGAGGCGGTAAGTAAGGCTGAAGTTTGTAGTCACGCCAGGAAATATAAAGATTCTGTTCTTTAAGATCTTATCATATACTTGGAAATCTGTCAAAACACAGAGCATTGACTTTGCACATTTGTTAATGATGATGATGATGATAACAATAAAAATAATAATAATAATAATAAAGCAACTCGCATGTCACATACACGTTTAGTGCTTGAATAATAGTTATTAAGGGAACAATTATGATTTAGACGAGGAACGGTGCCGTTTGTAAAGGAACTGAAGCAAACTTATCTCGTGTCACTATTCACCACTGCCCCTCTCACCTCAGCTAGATGTGATCTTACCAGTCCTTATCTAGATGGCAAGATTTTTGTTTTTCTTTATGAGCCAAAACTATTGGTTCCGGTGTTTTACTATTATAAAGACCGCTGCTAGCTTAAAATAAAGATGGGTTTATATATGAATGCATATAGAAGCTAATGTGGATCGGATTTCATTTAAAATTTAGAAAGAATGTATAGTCGCTTTCAATGAAAGCTCTTATTATTGAATTTGTCGCAAAAGGGACTGGTTTACCGTCACTGGCATAGATCATATTCAATGCGGGTTCTTCAATCGATCAGCTCTAATCTTTCGTTACTGGGCATATGTACCAGGATATATCATATATCCGATTTTGTCATGCTCTTTTTCAATAAACTTGTGTTTGTAAGGAAGAATAACATAGAATGAGAAAAGGCAAAATAAGTCCTAATTTTAAAATTTTAAAACGCTACTTTATGAAGGTGTGAATATTGCACAATCTCAACATAAAGCTCTATTCTGCTTCATGTGACAGTGTCATGTTTGGGTCTGGGTTTCTTATAGAAAGCATGCCAAACAAGGCACGGCATAATTAACTGTCAAAAAATACATTTTGACCTGACTACAGTTTAGGATTGTCTAATTACTAATAATTCATTACTTAGTAGATTTTTTCGGTCGAATTATTGTAGCGTACTAATTTAACCTAAGATCGAATTTCTGAAGCAATGGATATCTTGTCAGTAATTCTATCAAAATTTATACTGCAGTTTGTATTTAATTTAGTGAAATAATTAATCCTATTTCGAATGTTTGTCAGAATAGCTATTATTTTTTTATATTATTTGAACAAACATCACAGCCGTGGATTAGGCAAGCTTCAGGCATGATCGCGACAAGTTATTTCCCTGACTACGTTTGTTGAAAATGGTTTTGAGAGGAATCTCAAACCTGGAATTGTTTTCCTTGATCTACAAGCGGCATATGACACGGTTTGGCATGCAGGGCTCTTGTTGAAAATTTGCAGAGTATTGCTTCGCTGGATAGGTGAGACGATTTAACTGTTCCTTCGTGGCAGGCGCCTCAGATTGCACATCCGAGAGATATGCAGCTCGTGGAGACGTCAGAGTAATGGACTCCCACAGGGATCTGTTCATTGACCAAGTCTGTTCAATGTTTATATCAATGACTTGCTTAAAACACAGTCGCGCAAGTTTATGTACGCAGATGACATTGCTTTGGGGACCCAAAGTCGTTTATTTACTGAAGTTGAGGAGGCACTGAACAAGGATCTAGAGGAAATGACGGATCTCTTTAAGAAATGGCGCCGTCAATAGAGCACAACAAAGAAAGTCTATAGCGTCTTTCATCTTAATAATGCAAATGCAAACAGTGAACTTTGCACTCTGCTAAATGGGCAATACATACAGCTCGAAAGAAGTTACTCCACAAACTGGCTGGCTCAACCTGGGGCACTAGTGTCGAAACACTCAAGACATAACCACTCGTCCTCTGTTATTGGACAACCGAGTCTTGTGCTCCTGTCTGGGATCGATCGTTACATGCCAAATTATTTAACGTCCAGCTCAACACAGCAATGCGCATAATCTCTGGAACACTACGTCCTACTCTTTAACCATGGCTGTCGGTACTCAGAAGCATTCCTCTTCCACATCTCTGTCGCCAGGAAGCATTTATAAAATTGCTGGATAAGGTCTATGCCAGAGGTAAACTTCCATTGTACGTGGGCATCACTTCACATCCAGCAGTCCACTTCGCTTCGAGACATCCTGTATGGTTAGGTCCGTTGCAGGAGGACATAACAGCTATTTTGGCATGAGTGATGAGTGCTCTTCAAATGATCTTGTAAACCACTTCGTTGTAGCTGAGTCATTTGTCTGCCCTCCTGGTTCCAACCTTCCACGACATCTGTGGACCACTCTCAAGCGTTTCCGGACAGGACAGGGGCATTGTGTAGTCAACCTTGTCCGATGGGGCCAGGCCACTGGCTCTTCCTTTTACTGTAGCTGTGGATCTCTGCAGACTATGTCAGACATTAGGAACAACTGCCCACTGTCAAAGGTCTCCGGTTGACTGCAGTCTCTGCACCTTGCTGATGATGGTGATGTTAAATGGATAGGCATGCACTGCACACGATAAATAAAAAATAATATATTTTCAAACAAAGCCCTATGCAACTAATATATATGGAAGGGTCAGATGCAATTAAAGGTAATTCACGTGATTCGAATTCAACATAACATATGCTGAAATTTTAAGGTTAGTCCAGGTTAGAGCTTAATATAAGTATGCCAATTTCGATATTATTTAATTTGCTGGATTTCACTGAAAATGTAAAGAAAGCAAGGACATGCATAACTACTCGAATTAGTGTAGTGATCACTTGAGATTTGCAAGAAGCACATTCACAAGTTGCGAATGGAGTTTGCATATTTTCAGAGTCATTTACAGTTAAGGGTTGTCGAGGGCTACATATGTGATTACTTGTTTTTACAGACTAACCTCTGGTACGTTTGCCAGTTTATGAAATGTACGGATCCCAAAACTGGCACATGTTTGCAGAGAAATTTCGGTGCGGCTAGAGGAACAACGTGTCATGACAATAGGGTACTCTCTTTCTCTATCTCTCTCTCTTTCTCGCCATCGAGATCTAGAAATACGACTGTCCTAAAAGGTTATAACAAGCTTATTGTCAGATAATGCTCTCAGAAATATAATATGATATCTGAAATTCAATTTCTAACGTTTGCACTGGATTCTGGTTGCATAGAATAAATAGTTAAGTACCCGCATGTTTTTACTTGCATGTCAAGCAGATACGAAAGAGGTGGGTGGCTATGAGTAAAAAATATGCATGTATGCCTTTCTGTTACAATATGTAAACACACATACACACACACACACATACATATATATATATATATACGCCAGACAGAAAGGAAAGTGTTATCCCAGGATTCCTAGAGAAGAATGCTTTATAATAGTGGTCAGAATTAATATTTTGATACAAATAATGATGATACTGTGTAAATACACAAGAATTAATTACTAGGTCGGCATGCGAGTATGTCTGCTACAAACTAGTGCATATAACACCGACTGAGTAACATCTTTTAGTGATGTGTGCTTAGTCGTGACCGAATATGGGCTCTTGTTTGCAGGCAAGGCAATGGGGACCGTTTACCCGAGGACCTGGGTTCGAAGGTCGGTAGAGTACAAATTAAAAATTCACTAACCTGTTCGATTGTTATATTTGTATATATATATATATATATATATATATATATATATATATATATATATATATATATATATATATATATATATATATATATATATATATATATATATATATATAATGCTTGTGTCTTGTTTTTAGTGGTGCATACGAGGAAGGTGCGTAGGGAAGGATGAGACATAGGTGAGTGCATCCGAATGTGTTGGGGTTACTACGGCACTGTTACTCGTCCGCCAGACTCCCGATCATGATACAGTTTACAGCTCTGACCGACTGGATCGTTTGCTATGGGACATCATTTAGCAAGTGATATCGCTCCAATTGCTTTAGCACGATATAAGCTTTCCTGTTCGATGTTACGTCAAAAACAAACAGATTTATCCAAAATGTATAAAATGCAATCATCCCGAGAAATAATTTAATAAAATCATTGATAATACATTAATTGTGATTCTGTTTCAAATGAGTGAATATTAACAATGTGCAGACAGTTTGAATATAATTATACTTCTAACTAAGACAATGATCATGATGATGGCAAGTATACGTTTTCTACATGCTTAATTTTTAAGAAATTATTAAACGAAAACTGGTTCGATTTAAGTGCGAAATCACGGTATATTAAAGCCCTCTTCGTATTTTTCAGACCAACGCCGCATTGGGCTGCATACAGTCAAGCGTTAATTTGAAAATGTTGCAGGAGTTCTAAGCTATTCCAGAATGAGGAAACGTGCATTTTAAGTTCGTCCCTGACAGCTCATATCAAAATATATTTCTGAATTGAATATATATTCCTATTTACAGATTTACCTTTTTCATACGTAGTCAATATATATATATATATATATATATATATATATATATATATATATATATATATATATATATATATATATATAGGGGGTCTTGGGTGGGGGTGCGTATGTATTTGTGGATGTGTTTTAATTTTGGTTTAATTTCCTTTAATTATGCTGAAATCCTGTATACTTTGGTTTAACTTTATTATGTGCGATACCAACTTGTAATAATTCTTTTTTGCTCCGTACTATATAGTATTTTTTCGGAATTCAACTTCATTTGATTCAAAACGCCGTTCTTCCATTGTTGATACATTCCTATCGATCGCGAAAGCTCGGCTCTTTTTTCCTTGAAGTTAAGTACTGTAATAAAATATTATCCTTGATATGTGTTTTTTTTATTTTAACAATCTGTGCAAAACTAATTTCAGGCTCTGTTACAATCAATGCCTGGACTGATGTGTTTTGAGATCGGAAATGATTGTACTGAGAGAGAGAGAGAGAGAGAGAGAGAGAGAGCATAAAAGTTTTAATTAATAATATTATTGACAATGAAGGAACAAGTTGTGTAGATCTATGAAAATTATATATAATGTTTATTTATATCTTCTCCTGAATCACCTAAAACTCCTATTGAAAATAGCTTTATTAAATAACCGAATGTACTTTATTCTCTCCAATTCCTTGAGAGTTCAGATTTAGAAAGGTTCAGTCTTGATCCATCTGTACTATGGTTTGCCATCAAGCATACATAAATGAATTATGTTTCTTCTAAAATTAAGCACATCTCATTTTATTCCCACATTCTAATCCTAAGGAAAACAGGGTCAAAACTATTAGACTTATATATTAAATAATAATACCTAATGGAACAGTAAACAAAAATGTGTATTTTTGCAGTTTGCCTTTCTTCCAATCAGGCAGAGAGAAATAAGCCGTTATATTGTCTTTCACTTTAGCTAGCTTATTTGTTTTTATAAGGATGGGACCACTAATCACTTTCCTGTGGGAATCGATGTAACTCGTTATTTTAAGAATGGGACTACTAATTACACTTCTGTGCGAATCGATTTTACCTTTTGAAAAAAATATAACTATATTAGACACTAGATAAAGTAGCAAGCAGCACATGAATTGCAAATTTAAGAGGAACATAATATGATCAATCAAAAGTACATTCTTCAGTTCATTTTCTTATGATTAACGCCATAAAGTAGGATACCGAAATAAGTTTATTCATTAGTTTCGTACGGTGTAGGCACCCTATAATCTTAATCGATCAACAGGAAAGGAAACCCATATATATCCAGTGACAAAATCTGAGTTAAGGTTGGAAGTATTGATAAAGTTCCTTGAGCAATTTAAAAGGAAAACTTTAAGGATGAACCCATTTCCAAATACAATTATATAATACACTGCCTAATTAAAGAATAATTGGCTAGGAGTATCTGCACAGAATCAACTGTTTTTTGCAGTTACGCCTTGTTAATTAAGACGAAATATTTCATAGAACACAAATTTTTAGTTTCTTCGCGATAGGAATGAGAAACAAAGTGACCCTGAAAATATTGTTTGAAAACAATTGTGTGTAATCCTACCTTTTGAGATGCTATTTTTATCTTTTCTGACAAGTTTTGACTTTCTGGTTCTTTTGAACATTTGGCTAAAACGCTTAGCAAAACGACACTACCTGTGTCCCGTGTCAAGCGACATATTTTGTGACCTATTATCCCTCGTGACCTGGACTTATTCAATCATTGAAAACCGACGTATAAAGTTGTATCCCTGATTTTTATTAGTTAATACATTTAGTCATTGTGAAATTATTTAAATAAAATTTCTATGGCATGTATTTTTTAAAGAAAAAAACAGTAGCAAGCCTTAATATTGCCTAGAACATGCTTTACTATATTGGCTGACACGGGAATAGTATACCTGCCTACCGAGTTAAGTATATAATATAAATATAATATTTAATGTACAGAAAGTGTATATTTGCTATACAAGCCATAAATCATTTTTGCAAATTTGATTCAAAATTTGATGCTGATGATTCTTGAAACTGACACAGAAGATAGTGTAATGACAATGTTTCAAAATCAATTAAATTCTTTCGAATATATTGGGTGGAGTAATTAATAGCAATGTATATCTTGTACATGGCTTAGAATCATCAATATATAATTATTATGTACTTTCAGTTCAGTAAGACTATATCCTAATGCCCAAACCAGAACTTATTGAGCATGTGTTTGTCCAACGAACAACTGTATCAATCTGAAACAATTTGATACAATCTGTAAAAAATTTAATATTGTCTGATACTTGTGATTGAAGACAAACAGAAAAGGGAAGAATGAAACCTATACTAATTGGTCCCAGACCGCATTACAAATTAAAGAGTGAAATGGCTGATGCCAAGATAATTAAACAATAAACACATAAAACGGACAAAGTTTGGATCCGTCAAAATCCTAAGTAATATAACTATCTCAAGATACCAGCCAAAACCTGATGATGGGTTAATTACTCTCAGTATGTTAGCAGCTAACTAACAGCACAATTAATAGTTCGTATAATTCAGACTAACAGATCGAATGCAAAATCAATTTTAGGTTCTCTTGTACAAATTTAACACATATTATACTGTTTTCAATGCACAATACACAATTAAACTTTGTTCGAAACATCAACGATAGGTGGATAAGATTTTGTCTCTGATGAAAGCATCCTAATTTGATTTTATAAATATATTTCTAATCCAACTGTTAGATTTACCGATGTAATTGATGTCGATGGTACATTTTGTGCATGCAGATGATGAAAATAAGTAGTACAAAGACAATATTCACAAACGACTAAATTTTTCAAAGAATTTATCCTACCAAAATACTGAAATGGTAAAATTGGAACTTAAGAATTTGATGCAAAATCAAAAACAAAACATCAAATGCCAAATAGCCAAACGGTTAAAAGCAGATGAAAAATTTGCTAACCCGAAAATTGTGTTATACAAACAATCTATGATGAAGAAAAAGGACGATCAGAAAGATGAAGTTAGAAACTATAAAAATGGTGACAAGAATGATCAAAATATTAAACAATGTACGTGCAATAAAAAAGATCATGAGAAATGTAAACAATTGTTATCACCATTTCTTTTGGTGAATCAGCTGGTATATTGTATTGTTCTGGATTGTTCTAGCTTTGCTGGCGCTGTTTAGCTTAATATCATTGGAGAAAGAAAAAACAATTAGTACACGAATTATCAAATTTGTGTTATCTACTCTTAAAAGAATAGCTGGTGAAAATCTCCAACTATTACACTACCAACGAAACCAGATAGTGTGACCACTAATTTCTTCGGGTATTTTGTCAACAGCTGCAAAATGTGTAGATGTTGTTAGCCAATTGTACTACTTAGTATATTAAATTTCACCTAATGAAAACTGTTTTGACATTTATTTTATCAATATTAAAATTTAACTGTTGTTTTTTGAATCTGTTAATGCATAACTATTTCCGTCTTTTTGTTTAGAGAATTGTATATAGCTCCTTCACGTTTCATTTTGTGCATTCATTTTATGTGTGTTTTCATTCTGATGCCATCTCTTTGCTATACATCTGTTTATTCAAGATTCAAATGATATGTGCTTGACGTATTATCTTCAGTTGTTCAATATAACTCCATAATTGTTGTTCTTTTGTGCTGTAAATATTCACTCCATTCTTTCAAAGTATTTATAATATAAACGCTTCTGCTCTTTAAATCTGCATTTCGACTGATTCATTGTGTAAATTACTCGCAATTCTCCATATGTTGTTGTTTGCCTGTCTGCGGGAGGTTCTGATACTTTAGATTTTTATTTAGTTGGATTCCATCCTTTTCGTTCTTTTGTCGGACCATTTTTTCACTACCTAAAACGGATTATTAATAATCTGAGAAAAGAACCGAGATTTGGACAATTTGGATAAAATAATAACATTTGTACAATAAACGAAAACCGTAAAGCCTATGTAAGTAGCAACATTAAACACTAAGGGCAATGAACCAATTAGCATATTAAACGGAACATATAAGAAAATCACTGGTAAGTATTTGTCTTAGGAGCAATTGGATAAGATGGATCAACTGGGTTCGAAATAAGTCGAGACATTCTCATAAACGCTAGATCAGCTAAAGTCTCTGAGAGATGCAGTAATATCAGAACTAGTTTCTTTTGGGAATACATTTAGTTAACGTGATAATGAATTACAGACTGATTTGAAAGTGATACAACTCTAGATCTTATTATATGTAAAGGAAAGTAGTTAAACAAATAATTTAAGTAAAATCAGCAAGTCTTTCTCTATCATGCAAAATGCAAATTCAACCGAGACTATGTTATGAATTTAAACCCAACTAATCCGAAATGTTTTCTCACACGTTCACAAGTACGTAATGTTACGAATGTATTACAGTAGTCTTAAATATCCCGAGGTACCGCAATGATACAATACAGAATGTTTCTGAATAAGTCTCAAATAATTCCAAAATAATGTTAATCCATAGTCAGTGAAACGTTTGTAATTCCAATGAACATTTTAAATAAATAATGCCTCTCGATTTATATCTGCATATACCCGTAGAGTTTGATAAACGACTTCAAGAGACTAACTTTAAAAAGGAATTATTCTTTGATTACTGAGTCCTTATTTATAAACATTTTACTTGACCTAGATATGAGCCTTTCCAATGAAAGATTCCATTCCATTTGAAAACAGTTTTTGTTTCTGTAATATTGTACACTTATAAATGTATGCCAACATATTACAACTTACAATCATGGACAAAAGTTAGCCATGTAAACATGATGTTTATAAATGACTGATTTTAAAGGTGAATATACAATCAAGAGCACAAATTGATCACGCAACATAGATATACATAACAAAAAAAATAACACCTAACAATTATCGGAATCAAATACTTTAATCAGGTTTATCTTTTATGCTGGGATTATCTATATCAGCAATAATATTAATAACATTAATACAATAAGAAAGAAAGAGATCTGATCCTGAGCGAGGCGACCGGAACGTCAGGACTGCGTTTAGCTGTGACTGCTTTGCACCAGACGTTATTTGCTTTCAAAAGCCAATTATTTTCAAATAACTTGACGGATATATTGACAGCTTTAAAACAACTTGATAGATAAATAGCCTTACTAAGCATAAAATAGCTTAAAATTGTTACGAGTTAAAATAAGTAACAGAAAAGAGTGGAAGACCACAAGCTTTGTAACATTTAACCAATAATTTATTTCCCGTGAAGACAAAGTGAAAATGAGAACACAGACCGTACTGGAGTGCGAATTAAATTCAAAATAATCAAAGAGTTACAGACACAAGTCCTAATAATATAGCGTCATGAATACAATTCAGTAAAAGTCTAGAAAATATCTCAATACGAAATCGATGACGTTTATTGGTAGATATGGAAGTATCTTCTGTCAGCAGTCTTTTTTTGAATCACAAATATAATTCCAAGTTAGAATTCAATATAAATTCCAGTGAATTCTTTATCCAAGAATTTTATAAGAGCACTTTTGTATTTCCAGAGAAAATAATCAATTGAATTTAATAATTTGAAGAAAATACAATTAAGTCTAAACTAGTCATAACATAATAATTACTTGAAAATGCTAGATGTTAAAGCACGAATGGTAAGTTTCGCACATTTACGATATATATATATATATATATATATATATATATATATATATATATATATATATATATATATATATATATATATATATATATATATATATATATATATATATGTCTTTACGATATAATATTTTTATATTCATTTTACATAAATGGATTCCCTTAGAACATATATGCATTCTAAGTAAAAACATGATCTAATGGAAAATAACCTCTTAGAATAATTTAATGAGCCGTGCTGACCTACAACACAATAACAGGTAAAATTATCTAAGAAAATTCCAACACCCTGACCCAAAGCAAAATGTTTACTTCTTCTATGAGCCTTCTTGTACTACAACACAATAACCAGTAAAATTCACTTAGGACATTCCAACACCCTGACCCAAAGCAACATGTTTACTTCTTCTATGAGCCTTCTTGTACTACAACACAATAACCAGTAAAATTCACTTAGGACATTCCAACACCCTGACCCAAAGCAACATGTTTACTTCTTCTATGAGCCTTCTTGTACTACAACACAATAACCAGTAAAATTCACTTAGGACATTCCAACACCCTGACCCAAAGCAACATGTTTACTTCTATGAGCCTTCTTGTACTACAACACAATAACCAGTAAAATTCACTTAGGACATTCCAACACCCTGACCCAAAGCAACATGTTTACTTCTTCTATGAGCCTTGTTGTACTACAACACAATAACCAGTAAAATTCACTTAGGACGTTCCAACACCCTGACCCAAAGCAACATGTTTACTTCTTCTATGAGCCTTCTTGTACTACAACACAATAACCAGTAAAATTCACTTAGGACATTCCAACATCCTGACTCAAAGCAACATGTTTACTTCTTCTATGAGCCTTGTTGTACTACAACAAAATAACCAGTAAAATTCACTTAGGACATTCCAAAACCCTGACCCAAAGCAACATGTTTACTTCTTCTATGAGCCTTATTGTACTACAACACAATATCCAGTAAAATTCACTTAGGACATTCCAAAACCCTGACCCAAAGCAACATGTTTACTTCTATGAGCCTTGTTGTACTACAACACAATAACCAGTAAAATTCACTTAGGACATTCCAAAACCCTGACCCAAAGCAACATGTTTACTTTTTATATTATTAAAGATCCTTAAATGAAGCCCATCAACATAAAAAGTACTTTAACTATGTAATAGTTGTTAACATTAAAGGAATTTAATTGTTTTTTTACAAATCCATCAGACCGTGCAGAAATGAAGTAAATTTTGGACAAGGCTAAGTCCAATATACAATGTTACATCAAAATAACATTAATGAAATTTAAAAACCTAACAAACAAGCAATTAAATTAAATATAGATAAACGTAGTAGCTTCGTGTTGAATCGGTAAAACTTTAATTTTATCGAAAAATAAACGGAGGGTGGGTGGGTGAAACTTACAACAAATATATTAATGCCAGGACCAAATATTTCTATATTCATGTTAGATATATGGAATCCCTAAGAGCGGTGAATCACCGTACACACCGTCTAAGCAGTGTTTGCTTAACTGCCGATGAATGTAGATAGCTTTATAAAATGACCTGTATATGAAACAAAATTTCTCCATTGTTGAATGTTGCAGTAAAGAGTTCCTTGCAAAATAACCTGTTGGCATGAATTGAATCACATTAGTTTTTTTAAATGTCCACTTTCTATAAATTTCTGATTAACATTTTCAAAATTTTGACTGCAGTATAGCAATACGCGTGATAGAAACTAGTTCTGACTTTACCCTCCACATCTATCAGAATAATCAATAATTTCCTCAAGGTTTGAAGCAATTCTCTAAGAGTATTTAGAAGCAATATAAGACAGGATCAAATTTCGCAAGAACTGCTGCCACCACGTTTCTCATCTCATATGAAAAGTGCTGCATTGAAAACTGGTGGAGAAAAGGATGTTCATTTGTAGTAGCTAAACTGTCTATTATAATACAAGTCGCCTACTAAACAGCAAGGAATGGTCAAGACAGCTTGCAAGGCCAATGCTGAAACGTGAAGTTGCATCAGACTTGGCCCGCAACCTTCCGCATCCGAGGTGGAAGCTCTAACCATTTAGGCTACCGGCGCAGTCACAACTGTCACAAATAACTTTACGACTCCCTGATATATTTTGCTAATCAGAATCCAATAATTATGTTAGACTTGATGCACACTAAACTCACAATAATCGAAAATAATACAAATGATTAATCTGCAAACCTGCAATTTAGAGTAAATATAATATAAACAAAAAGTCTATAAAGACATTCACACAGTCAAGAAAAGTAGTTATTTAATCAAGATGGAAGTCGATCAGAGGAACAACTGATGATAATGGGTGCATTAGATGTCAAAATTAGCTCAAACAACAATACGGTAAATATATGCACAAGATAATAGCTTCATGTACATTCCAAATACTTATATACATGTTGAAAAGCTGTGGCAATTCAAGGAAAGAAATTTAAAACATGATATATAGATCACATGTCTCCGGCTAAATAATGTTAGTTTACAATGGTAAAAAATCACAATCTCAACATACAGGTTAGAAATGGCATAGATCTCGATTTTTTTTCTTCAATCGTTAGATTATCACACGTTCCTGAAGAAACTTTTATTCTAATACTTACGTGAGTTGAAATGATAACACTTGCTTATCGATTATGGGATTTAGTACGAGATGAAATGGTACGAAATATACCAGACTCGAAGGGTATCATTTTTCTAAATTATATTCAATCCCTGGTTTTTCATTTGCGTGAAAGACAAGTACGCTAAATCTTCGCAATTCGTACTGCTCGAGGTGTTGTCCGTCTCAAGACTAGAGTAGGAATGTCAGAAGCTTTTGTTAGTTTGGCGGGGTATTGATTTTAATACACGTGAAGCACGGGAATCATGCACCGTGACTGCTCACTCACTCTCTCACTCACTCATGAAAAATACGCACAGTGGTGCACGACACGAGTCCTTGGTCAGACTTAAACTAGATATTCATGTGTATTTGGTACATCTAGTTTACCAGGTACAAGCATTATAACGTAACATCTTATCCATTTAGTCCGGTCAGATAACAATTACCCACCCAGATAACACCATGACTGTTAATTGAGTAGAACATATTGTTTCAGGAAGAAGCAGATATTTAGTTTCAGCACTTTTAACAATGCAGTTGAATTATATTCTTCTTTTGGAAGTAGGTTCTAACGATTTATATAACCTTTTAGCATCAATCACCATTCATCTACCACATATATCCCATTTACTTTTCTGGATTCTGGTAGACGTGCTAGAGAGTAGTAAACAATAGTTTTTCTCACGATAAAAGAAACATCACTGATTTAAAATATGACACTAACTCAGTTTAAACCCTCGATATTTCTGTTTTACATTCATGTGAAATATAGTCTAGTCCAGGGGTGGGAAAACTACGGCCCGCGGGCCGCATGCGGCCCGCTAAGGGTTTTCATGCGGTGTAGGAACAAGTCATCATTCGCACTGACTCTGTTTATGTTACTCTGTTTATCAAATAAATGTGCTTCTTTTGAAGTTTAAGTTTAAGTGTTCAAATTTTTAACAACATATTAACAACTGAAAATTAATTAGATGTTATTTAGAAAAACCTTTTGTTTTTGCTATTTCAAATATTAATTATTTTACTTAATGAACTATGCGGCCCGCTAAAAGGTGTAAATTTGTGTATGCGGCACTTGCACTGGAAAGTTTGCCCACCTCTGGTCTAGTCCTACATTACACGGCCACATAAACCAATCAGT
Organism: Sinohyriopsis cumingii; assembly: GCA_028554795.2. Taxonomy (NCBI): domain Eukaryota; kingdom Metazoa; phylum Mollusca; class Bivalvia; order Unionida; family Unionidae; genus Sinohyriopsis; species Sinohyriopsis cumingii. The sequence continues at coordinate 73,554,694 of CM068827.1, read as the reverse complement.
TTATTTTATAGACGAAAGATTTTAGAAGTTCACGAGATTTCCAAATATTGTCAAGGCTTTGCCTCGTGCATCTTTCGGTTCTCACACGGGTCTTGATAGTTGGACATAATATCTGAAGTGACATAATCTACGATTTTAGGTTATTGGAGAATATTCGTTCCAGCAAGACAGGGTTACATACGTGCTTATGGTTCATTCTATAAACGGTCAAGGCAAAAGTGGAACTTAGTTCCTTTATAATTCCATCAAAAGTATGTGTGTGTGTCTGTGCATATGTATTTAAGACATTTAAGACATTTATGGGAGATGACGTGAAAGGGAAAGTAGAACAAAGAACGAAAATGAATAGCCGAAACATAAGAGGATCCAGCGAAATGTGGCACAAAAAGTCAACTGTGGCATCAACAACAACTGCTGGAAAGAAGGCCGGAACCCATCATACCCATATACATTGGCTGGAAAGGGGAGGCAAATGAGCCTAATATGAGACTTTTGGTCTCCATTATGACGAACACAAGCGTTGAAGTTGTTATAGATATCTATAATCTACAATATTCAGGACAACACCTAGATCTCTAGGACTAGAGATATTAATGAATATCACAAATCATACTTGGTATCTTTGACTTATTGCAGACAAATGCTAGATACAAAAATTCATTTCATGAGATATACAAGAAAAATTTAGGTGAATGACTATTCGCACAGGAGTACTTGTAACACAATGCCGCATTAGCATTTATACACTTTCGGACATTCTTACGGAGTTAGAGGCTTTGTTAAATATAGCCAAATATTTCCGCATTTATCTAATGATGTACCCACGTTTTAGTTAAATAAATTGTTTAAAGCACCCAGGGAATTTTATGGGTTGAATGTTTTATGTAGATATTATGATGAACTAATATATTTAAACCATGATAAACCTACCCCTTTTTAAGACATGGTTTCTATATTGTATGTATGTTGACTACAACTGACAGAGGTGTCAAAAGGTAAAGATGGTTCTCGACATTTGTAATACAGAATTGAGGTATTTTAGGGTCGTGGGGACTTTACATAATAATATCTATCATGATTTTTCACTACGAGATATAGGAATAAATAGTGGGGTTAGTATCAATATTTTCCGTATTAACGTTACTGGCAATTGGTGACATAACTAATACATTTAAGCTATATATTCAGCGCTGATGATCGTGTTTTTGTAAGGTTTAATATTCTTTTTTAAAGGAGATAAACTCAAAAACACCACAGCCAGTTATGATAAAGCTCACGTCACTATGTTAGGTAACATTGAAGTAACAGTATTCAACATACATAGTCCTAGGCTTTTGTATATACTTTGGAAGTTACCTAACTGTAATTTGTTAGCTATGCTAAAACTGCTGAACATGAAATGTTGTGATCGTTCAATTAGATGCCTCAGAAGAAAATGTAGAATAGCCTCAAGTTTAATATGAGTTGTGGCAAACATCCTGAGAAGCAGTCAAGAAGGTACTACTCCGGTAGTGCATGATTTATGCATGATCAAAAACTTGACAACCGTGTACGGATACGCTCTCATGGATTTAGATTTTGGGAATCATCACGTTATCTCAAACAAACAAAATGGGCTATGCAATATACATGTATTTTCGTCATCTCTAAGATCAAATACGAGTCATTATTGGCTTTCAAATCATATTACATTATTTGGCACCTTCAAACTGAGGCAGAATAAATCAATCTTTTCGCAAATTTAAAAGTATATATTCCTGTCACCGACATGGTATTCAACAATCTTATTCAGCCACAATAATGTGTTACCTTTTGTCAATTAAAAAAGTTATAAACCAGTCCTATAATCCTCAGAGCAAATACAATGAAATTAGAAACTCATATCCTCGTCATGTCTCGGAGTATGCATGCATTTCAATGAAGCAATGATCTGCGCTTTCCACCGATTGAGCCTGACGGTTCTGTGGCGAAAAAGGTATGTCTTGCACTGAGCCTGAAAAATGTTGTGCCTATAATTACAAGTAAAGCTTTTGCGAGAAACAGATCATTCTTGTGTCAGAAATGTTCCAGTTTGTACGAGAATATTGACATCCTCTTAGTCACAGTGACGTCCGAGGCAGAACTCCATTGAGAGACTTGAAATGAGGATGTTATAAGTTTTGAGAATAGTGAGATGTAATCAGGATCGATACTCTCTGTATATTAGAGGTTATAACTCATGATGAGGACACGGTTTGGTTTAGTTAAATCGACACAACATTCTTAAACAAATTTGAACAATACAATATTCCCATTTATGCTAAAGATTAATTAATGATTACCAACGTTATCGTTTCCCTGCACCTCTGCTTCTGAAAGTTTAGATAATGATCAAATAACCAGTTATCCTGAAGTAGCAGAGTATATTTGAAGTGTACTAGAAAACAGTATTTTTGGAAAATACTAGTATAAACGTTGTGCATGAATTTAACTCAACGAATAGTTTTAAATGATACACCATTAAAGCCAAAAAAAAACAAAAAACAAATCAAGATTTATAACTTTTTAAATAAGACAAATTTATTTCCGAAAATAATTATCGTAGAGCATGGATTGCGTATTAAAATCTTGTATAGCTACAAAAACTAATTTTATGCTCACGTCCAGTAATTACAAAATAATATTTTTGAAATTTCAAACAAATGCTATGCAACTAAAGAAACTCTGTTTCTTGCATTTCAAACAATATGAATCAAAAGCGGATCACAATTATTGGGACTATTCCATATATAAATTTGACGGATGACACTAACGTTTCTTCACACTTATCATTATGCTGAGACAACACCTTTTGCAATAAGTTAAAGTTCACAATGTGTATTGTAGCAAAATGTAGAATATACAAATTAATACAACTGCATACGTGGAACGATGAAAATAAGAGCCGTTAGCGTCTGCTTCCCGTTATTTGCTTATACAGAATGTGCCGAACCTCGCCCTAAATGTTACAGCGAAAGACAACTGACGTAACGTCTGGATGCAAAAACGATTTTACACATAATCCGAAATCTACTCGTCCAAGCTTGATTTTTCCCGTTCAGGAGAAGCTATCGATACCATAGTTTCAAGAAATCTATTGTTGTGGCCATTTTATGTACCATTCGATCCGGAATCGACTGGACATCAAACGAGCATGATGATTGTCCATTAGATTAAATAGAGATGACAAGTTTTTCAACATTTGATTTATTGTCGTATTCCAAGCGAAACCATGTTCATTTGGAACCTACGACACATGTTAGGAAGTCTACCGGTGGAAACCTTATTCCTATATCTCTTCTGTGCAGGAGGAGTAGTGATAACAATATTTTCAACATTTGAAATCGTGAATGGCCAAACGGAACTATTTTGATTTAGAGATCATAGGAAGTTTTCTGTTGAAAAGCCTATGTCGATTGACATTCCATTCAGGAGAAATATTTTCAAGATGACAGCTATGGCGGCCACTTTTGAGGTCTTATTTAAACCATTGTCATTTAGGACCAACTAGACGTTTACGGATTTTAGTGGATACATCACATTGTTGTGACCATTCAATCAGAAGAAATAACAATAAAATGACATTTAAGATGGCTTACGATAAAATCTGAGCACATTAATTTTCAGTTTGGACCAACTTGACTTTGTGACAAATATGGGTAATGCATTTCATATCAATCCTCCGAGTATTATAGGAGGAGCAGAAGGACAAAACTTGTGCAAAAGAACTGATGACAGACAGCAGACCAGCACGTATGCAACTATGGCATATCATTATCAGATGTACAATCACGACAACCAAGTGACGTTTGAAGTTATTTCAATACTAGTCTCTTTATTACAATAACAACATCGCTTCGTGTAAACAGTATTAGCTTTGATCACAACAAAAAACTTAAAATTAAACAATACAAATTCATTAATATTGTCATATTTTCGTGGCATGAACATTAATTTACAGTGTTAGTCACTGCAAGGAATATGATAGTAATGTTAGTTATAAAAAAGGTTTGAAAAGGAATGCGGCCTTAACTTTTAATGTGCTCTGTACTTTTGTTTATCTGGAAGGAAATGCAAATATGTGGCACACTTATGGAGATGAGCAATGATGTAATACCAAAAGTACGCATGTTGACATGTCTGAATTAATAGGACATAAGTAACAACAAGAGTGGATGGAGGTATTTCTACTGGCGTACCTTTTATTTCCACAGTCCATAATCATTGTCAAGATCTCTCTTGCATCATCTGGTGTGTATCGCAATGCCTTTAGTTTAAGCATGGGGATATTCTGCTATTGCCTCACATACGCGTTTATTTAAGGTTGTTTTGCTAACACCAAGGTGTCCCACGAAGATTCGGCGAATGTTATAAACCTTTTTCTGTCCGGCATCTAAAGCGTCTTTGCAAAGTTGTTGTAAGTGTTTGTCAGGTGGTAACTCAAAGACAATACAGCAAGGAAACAATCATAGTAGACTTAAATGTATTAGCCAAATTAACATATAACATGGGAAAGGAGAATCTATATTTCTCCTTAGTCCAAAACCTTAAGAACAAACACACTCACTAGACAAAGGGGTCTTTAAAATTATGATAATATAAAACAGCTGCCCCACACATGTTCTAAATCTTTGTCCACAATGTCACAAATATAATTTTCTTCTTACTTTAATTTTCGCTTTGCGTCGGTACCAATAAAAACATAAGACAAGCAAAAACAAGTAAAATATAAACAAGAAGTGTAAACACTAAAGATGATTACACAGAAGTCATTATTTAGAGTCATGGGTCATTTAGTGCTTCAGGTTTTGCACATTAATGACATAAACTGTTGTAGCTTGTAATGAAAACTTTGCAACTGCATTTTATTGTTTTTGTCTATTGCATAAATATACAATAGTCTACATCGGAAAGGGAAATTGTCATTTTCCTAGCTTATTGTCTACCTTGCGAACGTAAACTACTTTCTCAATGGGATTAAAACATGTGCTTGATTGTTGCTGTTAGGTATTCATTTGGTATAAGCAGGTTGCATGTGTAGTTATCTGAATGCTGAAGCCAGATGGTAAGTTGGTTGTAAAGCAAAATTGATCTTTTATTAGCAGTCATAAAATGTTTAATTACTTATCCAATCTAATTGAGAAAAAAAAACAGCCAAATGTGATCTTAATGAAACTGAAATAAAAGTCATGTTGTTTCATTTTCGACTAGAGGTTATTTTTGCAAATTAGGCTATAAATCAAATTAATTATTTATTGAACCACGCATAAACAAGATTCCTACCAGTATTTTAACATTTATGTAACTCGTGAATATTTGATAATGGCTTAATTAATTCATAAGCAAAAATGCATCAAATCCAAACACGTTTCACTTTCCCGAACTTTAACTGAAAAGGCACAATACTTTATATGTCACAAATCGGAAACGATGTACATTCAATCAAGAGGGCAGACCCACACAAAATGTCATATGTGTTCTAGGTCATCAGTAGTATGTTTCACTGAGCATGCATACAAGTAATGATTAAGGAGATGACCATCTTTTTGGAGAGTTATACTTTAAATGGCTCTTGATAATGTGATTGGCCTGTGAATTTTTATTTCATTGATAATAATCTCTTACAGTGTAGTTGGTAGCATTGGTAATATCTTCTTGTGTTGTGTGCAAGTAGGATTTGATGTATTGTGATATCTTCTTTAGTTACTTACTTTTAATAAATGTACCACATTTTCATGAATTAACATTGCCTGTATTTTTATTATCAAAGGTCATATCAGCATCGTCTCCTTGTCTTAGTTATTTATAATAGCTTCTGCAACAGATTGTCATTAAAGTTATTTATGTATTCACCTCCGCTATTATAGTCAGTCCCATAATTTTGACCTTTTAATTTAATATAAGAAAAAATCAAGCTCGCTTGTGTTTTGATGTTGTGTTCTCTATTACGAACTTTAGATTTGATTGCAGCTGTTTATTGGCTTGTTACTTCTTTCGCAATAACAATATATGGTACATGGATGCTAGTTGATAAACTTCTTAAGATTATTTTACATCGTCAATATTTCTTTCTATTGTTGTTTTTAAGAAATCATTATTTATGTTAATCCAATATGCAATATTCTCATACATTCTAAGACATGCTTCTAATAGGTTGCATCCAGGTGGCATATATATATATATATATATATATATATATATATATATATATATATATATATATATATATATATATAGTGTATTTACATACATACACATACATACATACATACACACACACATACATACATACATACATACATACATACATACATACATACATACACACATACACACACATACATACATACATGCATACATACATACATACATACATACATACATACATACATACATACATACATACATACATGCATGCATGCATGCATGCATGCATGCATACATACATACACACATACACACACATACATACATACATACATACATGCATACATAGATACATACATGCATAGATACATACATACATACATACATACATACATACATACATACATACATACATACATACACACATACATACATGCATACAACGTAAAAAAATTTAAAGATTAATGTTGGTTACAGGAACTACCAACTGATACGTGACCAGTTTATTCAATAGGTAATGGGATGGATGGGTATTTGAGAAATGGACTTTTTTAAAAGAATCAAACAGATCCTGTTCTCATAGTCGATTGCATACATACATACATACATACATACATACATACATACGCACGCACGCACGCACACACACATACGTACGTACCTACATACATAAATATATACATACATACATACAAACATGCATGCATGCATACATACATACATACGCACGCACGCACGCACACGCACACACGTACATACATACATGCATACACACCTATATATAAATATAAATATATATATATATATATATATATATATATATATATATATATATATATATATATATATATATATATATATATATATATATATATATATATATATAGATAGATAGATAGATAGATAGATAGATAGATAGATATGTGTGTATGTGTATTTGGGGGGTATACGTGTATATACTGCATACTTTGTGAAATTCTCCAAACATATATGATTATCCATGTCAACATTAATAATAATAATTTAATGTCTGTAAAGCTGATAGCTTTGTTTATTTCGCACGTATAAAAAGTACCTCTATCAATTTATTTTAAAACAAAATAATTACATGTCTTTATTTGCTGATGGACAAAATGCTGGATACAAATAAAGATCCAGATGATGTACATACCTAAATGAAAAGGTATTATTTTATCATTTATGTTTCGCTTTCGTTTAAGACCTGTTTCATATACATCCAGTGGGAGTTTGATAAATATGGATAGCCTTATTTTCTCAGTGTAGATCGTGAAAAGATCGTGTATCTTAAAGACTGTAAAGCAATAAGATTATGTAACACGTAAGTAATGCGTAAAACGGGTTTGCATACGAGCATTGTCTAAAGGTATACAGCTAGTCAAAAAAGGCACCGACCGCATTTGTGGAGGATTAGGTGAACAAACATTTGACGAAGAAGCTTTTGGTATTTTTGAATGCGAAGGACGAAGGTACGATCTTTTTTGCTAATGATGTTTTCTCCACCTTTTTGTAAACCAAACAAGCGCATAAATAGAACAAGGACTAAGCATAGAATCCGCCGTAAAGAAGATTACGTAACATATAAGCAATGCTTTACACAGGTCGGTCGATTACGTCACACTTTTCATGCTTACCTAAGGGTATTACTACTCATCAAAGGCATTCTCCGCAGCTGTGAAGTATTAGAAAATAAACATTCAACGTAGAAGGTAGGTCGTATATTTTTTAAAGATCATGAAGATGGTACGATGTAATATGTTAACAACGTTTTCATAACAATTTTGTAAACTAATCAACCATACAAATGAAAGGAGGATTGAATAAACAACATACTGTACAAATATATATCGAGTCCTACATCACGGGTATGCATGATATTATACTTTTGGAATCTTGATGCATTCATCTTATTATACTAATATGTAATGAAATTCATAGTTTAAACTACATGATGTGTTGATCATCACGGTGCGTTATGTTATTATCGTCTTTATGATCTTATTATCATTAGACTACTCGTACTATACAACACGACATGACTATATTCAGACTAATTATACAATATACTTCTATCTTTAGATTAATCATACTGCATGATATGACTATAATTAGATTGATTACGCTACACGATATGACAATCACCAGACCAAGTATGCTAAATGACATGACTATCAACAGATTAATCATACAACATGATATGACAATCACCAGACCAAGATATGACTATCATTTGACTAATCATAATACATTTTATTTCTATCATCAGACTAACCATACTACATGATATGACAATCATCCACTTAGTCATTCTACATGGTATTACTATCATCAGACTAACCATACGACATGATATGACAATCATCCAGTTAGTCATTCTACATGGTATTACTATCATCAGACTAACCATACGACATGATATGACAATCATTCAGTTAGTCATTCTACATGGTATTACTATCATCAGACTAACCATACGACATGATATGACAATCATCCAGTTAGTCATTCTACATGGTATTACTATCATCAGACTAACCATACGACATGATATGACAATCATCCAGTTAGTCATTCTACATGGTATTACTATCATCAGACTAACCATACGACATGATATGACAATCATCCAGTTAGTCATTCTACATTTTATTTCTATCATCAGACTAACCATACTACATGATATGACAATCATCCAGTTAGTCATTCTACATGGTATTACTATCATCAGACTAACCATACTACATGATATGACAATCATCCAGTTAGTCATTCTACATGGTATTACTATCATCAGACTAACCATACGACATGATATGACAATCATCCAGTTAGTCATTCTACATGGTATTACTATCATCAGACTAACCATACGACATGATATGACAATCATCCAGTTAGTCATTCTACATGGTATTACTATCATCAGACTAACCATACGACATGATATGACAATCATCCAGTTAGTCATTCTACATGGTATTACTATCATCAGACTAACCATACGACATGATATGACAATCATCCACTTAGTCATTCTACATGGTATTGCTATCATCAGACTAACCATACGACATGATATGACAATCATCCACTTAGTCATTCTACATGGTATTACTATCATCAGACTAACCATACGACATGATGAATATATTAAGATTAATCATATTACAAGATACTATATTTTATGATTATCATCAGAATAACTAATCAAGATTTTCAAGCTCTATTAACAGAATCGATATTAAGAAAACAAATCTCCCCACACCCAATATTTCCGTTTCACCTAGAGTTTCAAGTTCTTCTTAACAAATTATCCCTGTGCTACTATCTATTAGTATAGTTTAATTTATTCTTTATATGTTATTAGCAATCATTTCTTCCCCAGCCTCAATGTAATAACGATAGATTGGCATTGTGCTTCATAGTGCTTCTATTTTGTATATTCTAGAGCATTACCTATAGGTAATATACGCTCTATTACTCCTAACCTTCTGATCCAAGACATTTTTTTATAATAAAATCTATTTACATTCAAGGAAAATTTTCACAGGGCGCATTACCAAAATCATCAACTGCAGCGAGTATCATGTTTCGGCCATTAAATCTGTATATTGTTTTGGCATTACCCTTGAAGGACACACGGTACTAATGGTATGGAAAAATGGGAACCAGCATGGAAATGGGTGAACATAAAATAGAGTATATATGGGTTAGGCTGACCAGGATTGGTTAATAATGTAAGTTATGTTGTAGGAAAAAGAATTTTTTGAGAGCTTGTCCTAATTGTAAGTGAAACAAATAGAGACATTGTTTATTGATGGAATTTCATTCGTTTAACATTCTTGAGTTTTGATCGCTCATTACTAAAATTAGCACCTGACGTTTTGCTGCGGAATTGACAGCAGATGTTTCAAACACATGCAGGTCCAGAAAATGCCGTGGCTCATATCTTTTCCTCTACACAGAGGCTGGCATCCAGGTTTCCTCTATACTATTAAATACAAGTTTGATCACGAGCACTCAAAAATTTTAAGTTATTGAATTTTTAATATCATGGTGTTTGCGTAGGTTTACTGTAGGAACTGAATTAGTACCGTGAGTTCTGAATGGCCAATATCATTGCTGGACTATCAATGATGATGCCGACAACTTTATAACTTTTGAGAACTCACTCAGTGGTACGTTTCGATCATCTTGCATTCAGTCGAAAAGTAGAGGAAAGGTCATCTGATTTTTAAAACGCTCATAGAATCAATATTTGGTGTATGTGTGGGGCTCTATGGGAGTTTACCATTTTAAGTCGGTATGGGAGTAATAACGGCATTAATATCAGGATCTCTCTTTGGAGTTCTATAGGAATTGAACATTGATCGAAAGACACGTCTCTACTGCAAAGAAGATTTCACATTGTAAGGGTGTGAAACACGCTTATGATGTAAAATATCACTTGTCCTCAATTAATTCCACGACGGAAACCAAAATCAAGATATATAGATAAAAAGCATGCCTAAGACGGAACTTTAATTGCATGAAGCAGCAGCAGAAATGGATCATTCCAAAATATATTGTTTTCGTGTGCAACAAATTTCTTTTTAGTGCATGCCCAATGATGACAATATTTTACTTATGTGCAATGATGTAAATATTTCACTCATGTGCACATATCTAAGACAAATCCCTAACAATTCCTCTCTTCTTAAGTTCTCACTACAGGCGGCGATGGTTATTTAAATCATACTGAATAAATAAATTATTAAGAAAAAGTATAAGGTGGCGAAACTATAAGCCATCAGGTTTTAATTAATTTAATAATATAACACAAATATATCTAGAACCCAAAACTTAGAATTATAAGGTCGTCGTAACACCAAGACCATCAGACTCAGCTGCACAATGAGTCACATAAATACTTTAGGACCTTTTATTTAAGACCTCTAAGTAAGATTATAAAGTGGTGTAAAGTCAGGGACCATTAGGTCCATCTGCACAATAAGGCAATCAAATATATAGGCATATGTCAATCAAACCTCAATTATGTTGATACGAGGTGGCAAAATAACTGCCATCAGGTCCCAGAACAATGCGGAAAATAACATTACAGCAACTTGAACCCAAATATTTACGTTCTAATAAATACCTTTACCCTAAAATATATATTACAATAGCTATCGTCCTTGTAGATCTATCTTCTCATAACATGACAGAGTCATTATCTAAATTGTGCAAGCACGACAATTTTTCGGCCACTCGTATCAAAATTTTACCAAAGATAATATGAGTGCCTTCGCTTGAAGTTGATGCATCAATTCCACCCTGCCTGCCTTTCCATGTTCGGATGCAACAAATAAAGAGTAAGCTGTACATATATGCGTGATGGATCAAGGCTCTTTTCCACCCCTCACGATTAATCTGTCACACTGAGTGCGTATTGGGTCGATTCCCACTCACATGAGCTTACATACAGGTCCATTGGGACATTATTGTCCTGCGACTGGTACTGAACTAATCAGTTCACTATGTGAGCATAAATATGTAGGAAATATTGCTCTTTTCCCCTCCTCCGTTTAATTCATTAGTCCGCTTTGTGGGCATAATCTCGTCGCACATGTCTTATTGGCAAAAGCGACGGATATTCCAGTAAGTAAAAATGCAACCGTGCATCAGCAAACGATTTGGTGAACTTTTGATATACTTATAGAGTGTGAAGCACCTTGTAGCCATTTTTGGAGAGATGTAAATATCTGCCAAATAGACGTTAAAAGGGAAATGCTCTCATTTCAAATGGTAAAGCAAAATACGATGTTGCTGTAAAAGAGGAAGTCAAAAGGCCGACAAAACGTTTGAGTGCTAGATAAGAGGGTCCCGAGATGTGCAGAGTCATAAGATCAACAGTGGCATCAAACACAACAAGGATAGCAGCATAAAGTGCTGGTACCCTTCGTCTCCCGAAATGAGCACTTGAAATTGGTAAGTGAGCCTAAAATTAGGGCTTAACAACTAGTTTAGGTGGGAGATGTTACACTTAAAGATGTTTGGAGAAGTGCCTTGTTGCAGAGCCAGACTCGTGTGGTGAAGTTGTAATGAATAGCTGTTACCTCCATTATCCATAAGAACGTCTGTTAAGGATCACCAAGATCTACAGAAGCATATATACTATTTAATAGTACTACATTATGAGGCTATAATGCCTTTGTCTATTTATGTGTATCGTCGAAAACAGGTTTATATCAATACCCTTCCATCTTTGCTTGTGTGAAATCGTCTAGGGGTGTGAGTTAATATGTTTACGTATAAGTGCAAATGTGAGCACGTATCAATTTGCCTTCACCCCACTTTGGTTACGTGGTTCTTTATATGCTGTAAGGTAGCATGCATAATTCGAGGCTGTATGACTATCATTGTGTGTATATATGTACGTATGTTTTAATTTATGTATACGTTTGCATACATAATTGTTTCGTTTGTAGTATTCACGTTTGATTTCGTTTAATTCGTTTAAAATGTAAATATTTTTACCAATATGTATGCTTGGTAGCATGTTTGTAGTACATGTTTGGTTTTAAATCGCTGTACCGTTTGTTTTACTATGCTGGTACTGTTTGTTTATTTTTACTTCTTCGCAATACAAGCACAACACAAGACACTATTTCGTTGCTCATGCGCAGTCTTTTCCATCGGGTAACCTCTTATCCTTTCTATTGCATGTTAGTAGCAGTTGGTGTATTATGTGCTAACTTCATCAGGAATCTATTTTCCATAAACATAAGGTATATTTATGGAATTAGTAATTATTTCAGTTTTTTTTAAATTAAAGGTCACTTCTTTGACAAAGTTCTTCATAGAGGTTTCTGCAAAAGATTATTATTTTAATTCAAGTTACTTATTTAGCCTCATTCTGTCATCTTTAGACCTATGCTATTGTCTGATTATTTGCTGTTGTTTTGTAAATAATTTGAGATTTGTTTGTACTTGTTAATAAGCTTACTGCTAATTTTGAAATATTAATATATAATATATACACCCTGTATGCATTTGGCAGTTTGCAAATTTAAAACAAAATACTTTTCTAACATTGTGTCTACTGTGTTATCTATTTGCATAATAATGTATGTTCAAATAACATTAAATAAAAATGGAATGAAACGAAAACTTTACTTACACCATTATTTTCTCATTCATCTTCGTGAAGTATGGATGATGCTAATCTGGAAAATCATTTATTTCACAGAATTGATAAGTGTATCACTACTCGTTACATATTATCAACATATCTTGATCACTGTTTCCTTGTCTTTTTGTTATTCTATCTAACTTTTATATGTTGCCTCATTGTTTTTAAACACGTCCTGACGTATTAGGTTTAGTTTCGATTAATTTAGATCTTCAATATTGTTTCATATTTGATAAGCCTTTATTTATATTCGTGAAGAAATTAACTTCATGAGCCAGCAGCGTGATTTGCACATTCACCAAGTCATGAGTCTTTTCTTTTGCATCCAGTATGGTATGGTATATGTATATATTACTATTTCGACTATCTAAAATGCATTTGGTGTTATCGCGATCGTTATTGATGTAGGTGTATTATGATAATACGTATTGTGTACACACTGTTATCTCGAATAAAACGACTGCAATGTAGCATATGGTACAGTCGCAAAATTGTTCAAATCCAAGGAATGGTGAAAGTACTTACTACACTGACTATTATTCTATCACTTTATTGTGCTTATTTCTTCTTTTTTATGGTGTGTGTGTGTGTGTGTGTGTGTGTGTGTGTTTACTCAACCAAATAATGTAATCTTAAGTGGTTTATAAAATTTGTATTTGGTTATCCAAGACCTTTTACATGCCTTGCCTTGGTGTCCCTCTGATCATGATTTGGTAAGAAATTAAGCCCAGGAGCGGTCTTTACTCCTTTGTATTCTTTTTTAATTTCAACACTGTCAAACAGATCATGTAGTTCATGGCGACTTCCGAACTTTCATGAAATGATAAAATGTACAGTGGTAAATATAACTGACAATATACGTGGTCAGAATAAAGTATGAACTCATGAATATATTGGTCAACCTTACACACAAATATGTTTGTATTTCATTCTGCAGGAACTTGCTTCTTGTTTTATGTTTCTTTTCTCCGTGTAATCAACAGGTATTCGTTGTGATTAACACTATGGTAATATCAATGACGTTATTATGCGTGCGTGGACGCCGGTACTGATTGTGACATGATATACAGGATATGGACTTTAAAAGAACAGACTGTTATCTTATGACAAATATCTAAAACTCATGTGATATAACATTCCAATTTTATCGCCATGGAAAAGAAAACAAATGATATATTAGACAATGAACAGATTATTGATGCAAGCATAGCAGATGTAGAAAATAGGAAATAGTCACATCTTTCAATAACTAGTTTGTGTTAGATTAAGAGTTACAATAGCGACCTACCATATATTTATGTATAGATATCAGTCATCAGAAACAACTTAATATTTAAAAATGATGTACTAAACAAACAGAGGAATAAAGACTGCTAGGGTCTTTATGTCTTCAAAAAACTAAGGTCATTGAGACCGTAAAAAATGCACGTCAATTTTATCTGATTAATTCACAACCTAGGATAATATTATATGCTGCAGAATATATAGCAAAAACATATATATTGCTTATAAAAAAGACAATACTGAATGTATCAAATCAATAAGGATTGTATGCAACGTAATAATTTACGCCATTAGGATATATTTTATCCAAATGTTGTCGATAGTATGTATCGTTTAATAGATGTTTCAGTTTAACTTTAACAATATTTACTGGCAGAATGTATTGTAAATTATTAGATGTCATTTCTCAACTGATGGAGGGATCAATAAAAGTCTCTGTGGCAAATCTATGTTCCTGCACTTAGGAACGTGTTTATACAGAATTTGAGCGGCAACCATTAGCAGCATATGAACCTGTCTCTGTGGATTTAGTACGTAAAATCGTGATGAAGAGTGCACCAAAGTCATGTGAACTTGATCCAATTCCAACATCACTGCTGCCTGAGGACTTATATCCAGTATTGCCTTCACTAACTGATGTTATTAATACCTCTCTCTCTCATCCGGTGAATTCCCATCATTTTTCAAACCTTCCATTAAAAAGCCTGCTGGAGAAATCAACACTCGACCATAGCGATTTAAAGAACTGCCGCCCAGTTTCTAATCTACCGTTCATATAAAATATCTTAGAAAAAGTTGTTCTATCCCAGCTTGTATCTCATCTTAATTCAAACATTCATTTTACATGCATATCGCCCTTGCCACGGTACTGAAACTACTCTTCTAAAAGTAGTCAGTAACATTCTCTCTGCTTTGCATACTGGAAAGATTACAGTCCTCACCCTCCTCGATTTGTCTGCAGCATTTGACACAATAGACCATGATATATTACTTACCGTCTGTAGCATGTATTTGGCATTCATGATACAGACTTACTGTGGTTCAAGTCCTACTTGATCAACAGGACACAAATTGAGTCTGGAAATGAAATACACTCCAGCCCAGTTGATCTATGGTGTGGTGTTTCACAAGGGCCTGTCCATGGACCTGTTATCTTCATTCTATACACTCAGCCGCTCTCAAGTGTCATGGATAATCATCAAGTGTCCCACCAATTGTACGCTGACGACACCCAAATATACAAATCTACCAACCCAGCTGAAGCTGATGCTACCATCCAAGGTGTAGACAGGTGCATTTCTGATGTGAAATCATCGATGACATGTAACAAGCTGCAGATGAATGATAATACGAACAAGGCCATTCTGATCACAACACAAAGACTTTCTCATTCACATCCTTTACCTCAAACAATAAATATCAGTAACACCAACATTAAATTCACACAGTCAGTACGAAACCTAGGTGTTACTCTGGACAGTACTCTCACATTGCACTAACATGTCATGAACATATGCAAGGCTGCATATCTTGAGCTAAGACACATCATCTCCATTCACAAATATAATTTCAGTTTAAGCCACTAAAAAACTTGTGTGTTCATTTAGTACTTTCAAGGCTGGACTATTGTAACTCAATTCTGTCTGGTTCCTCTGAATATCTACTCCAGAAACTTCAATAAGTTCAAAACACTGCGAATGGGTGGCATTGTGTATCAGTGCATAAAATGTTTTATATCGTCCGATGAAAAGAACATTTCTGTTTTAATAACAGTAAAGAAAAAAATGCTTATTGGATGTGTTTTTAGAGTGCTTGAAAAAGAATGTTGGTACATAGAATGTGGGTGACATAGATTCATAGAAATTAATGGAGGATATAATGGTTGGTGGCTTATGATGTAAGTCTACTAACAGGTATGATGTTCTATTGGTACTGCTGAAAAAATATTTAGAATACTGCTTGTATATTGTAGACACTCATCGATCTTCTCCCAAATTTTTTTAGTGAAGTACACGCCTGTACTTTAACACACACGTATATATATATATATATATATATATATATATATATATATATATATATATATATATATATATATATATATATGTATGTATGTATGTATGTGCGTGTGTGTGTGTTTGTGTGTCTGTGTTTGCGTGTATATGTTTATGTCTGTGTGTTTGCGTGTACATATGAATATACATATACACGTTGTGAAAATATATATTCATTTATGGATATATATGTGGACATTTTTATGTATGTAGACGCTTTTATGTATATCAAACTTTAAATCGCATGTGTTTAATTTTTATAAAATTGATAGCGTTGATTTTCGTGTATTAAAAGTGCCTCCATTTATTTATTTAGCAAAATGAAATACATATCTGTATAATTGCCGATGGCCAGTCTACTGACTAAAGATACATATTTGTATAATTGCCGATGGCCAGTCTACTGACTAAAGATACATATTTGTATATTTGCCGATGGCCAGTCTACTGACTAAAGATTCATATTTGTCTATTTGCCGATGGCCAGTCTACTGACTAAAGATTCAGACAATCATCTTACGTAAGCTAACAGTACTTCTTTTGTCATTTATTTCTCACTTTCATTTATGGCCTAGTTTAGTACTATTTATGTATAGGCAGGAAAATTTTCTAAATGAAGATTATGAAAAATTCACTTATCTGTAATTATGTTAAGTACCATGATTATGTAACACGTAAAAAATGCTGAACACGAGTAGGCTGATGTCACGCTTACAAACGAGCATAGCCTATGGGTACAATAAGTCGCACAATAAATTGGATATGAGGGTAAGAAACATTATGTGAAGAAAGTTTGATATATTTTGAAAGCATCAGTCGAATGTACTGTGTAATTTTCTGATAATGGTTTGCCTAACTTGTCTGTAACTCAAACGAACAAACAAAGGTAGTGGGATGGTTATTGAGGAAAACATTGATTCTGACGAACCTTGATTTTAACGTTGTAATTATATGTACAAATGGACATAAAACACGAATTATACTTTGTGAGCAATTTTCTGCATTGAACTGAATATATTTCTTTGCCAAATATCAAGCTACACATTACAGAAAAAAGAAAGTTAGCTATAAACAGAGTAAGTGGATCGAGTTTTGCATCACTGATATGCATGTTTGTACCATTTTGACTCAAGATAGATGGTGTATACTATAATATCTTTTAAACATCGTAGTCAGACTACACGGGTTGCAGTATTAGTCCGAAATAACAAATTCATATGTTCCCATGCAAATGCAGAAACCTATAAGTGGATATTAGAAAGAAAAAAATAGCATCATTGCGACCTCATGGTACATACACAAAATATAAAACAAACAATGAGGTAGTGGCATCGATACGGTTGTTTGTTAGTTCGTTAGTTGCTCAAAATCACAACCTTATGATTTTAGAAATGCCGATGCAGCGCTCTATTTACGCACGTACGAATCAATTCAGTCTAAATAATAAATGCAGAAGCAGGGCGTTGGTAGAATGTATCACATCGAAAATAGAACGGTCATCTTTAAAAGAAAATTGACAATGGTGATAAAAATCACAATTGAGTAATAAATAAACATTCTCTTCAAGTGAAATTTTTTAAACATTTTGTTATTAAACCAGATACTATAAACAAAATAAAAATTATTTCAACGGAAAATATTCTACACCGTTAAAATTTCATTAATGTAATGAAATTATAAGAAAAATATAATGCATAACTGCTCTTATAGTAATAAAAATTTCACGCATTCTTCATCAAACTCCGTTTACTTACGCATACATGTTCTTTCAGTCGATTTTTTTTATCCGTCCGTTAAATACGTTTTATATGATAATGCTACTGTATCGTCAGTGAGACAGACGTACATTCTATGATAAGCTTTGTATTATCAGTCAGTAATGCATTTTATGATCACCTTCTTTTAAATACGCTTTATTATGTATATGTATAAGCTTCATGACTCGTTCGATAGAAAACGTGCTGCAACTAACATTTAAATGTATATTTAATTCACTAAAAAAACGGAATGCTAAGTAACTTTAAATGTATATGTTTTCACTACAAGAAAAACTATGTGAGTGAATTTCAAATCCCACTTAAAAAATAAGCACTGTCTGACTTAAATTAAGCCATGTACTATTAACCTTCAAATGCGTATTTATCTCACTAAAGATAAGCATTATTTTAATAACCTTCAAAGGCATATTTATCGCACTTAAAATAAGTATTGTGTTAATGACCTTCAAATGAATATTTATCTCACTAAAGACAAGCATTATCTTAATGACCTTTAAACACATGTTTATCTCACAACAGATAAGCAATATGTTAAAGACCTTCAAATGAATATTTATCTCACTAAAGATAAGCCTTATCTTGATGACCTTCAAATGCATATTTATCGCACTTAGGTATTGTGTTAATGACCTTCAAATGCATATTTATCTCACTAAAGAGAAGCATTATTCTAATGACCTTCAAACACATATTTATCTCACTAAAGATAAGCATTATCTTAATGACCTTCAAACGCATATTCATCTAACTAAAGATAAGCATTATGTTAATGAACTTCAAATCCATACTTATCTCACTAAAGATAAGCATTATCTTAATGACCTTCAAATGCATATTTATCGCACTTAAGTATTGTGTTAATGATCTTCAAATACATATTTATCTCACTAAAGATAAGCATTATTCTAATGACCTTCAAACACATATTTATCTCACTAAAGATAAGCATTATCTTAATGACCTTCAAATGCATATTTATCGCACTTAAAATAACAACTATGTTAATAACCTTCAAATGCATTTTACCTTACTTAAAAATAAGCACTTATGTTGATGATCCACAAATACATACTTACCCCACTAAAACAAGCATTCTACAGAATATATATTTGCTGCATGTTTGTCATTGTAATTTATGCTCCCATTGTTAGATTGAAATAATAAATAAGGAATATGGACGTGTCGAATGATCAACTTCTCTCCATCATTTGTCTAAATACTGCGTATACACGGGTTTATTTTTTGCTCTTACATTGCTCCATATTCAACAAAAATAATTTTTCACCACTTATGCATTTTTTTTCTTCATATGCCACATGTGTGATTCGTGACATTTATTGCAAATACAGTCTGTCTTCTTCTTTTCCTAATTCTTCTACTAAAATAGAAAGGCTGGGTAGAATATATTAGATCAAGTTTGAGTCATATTGAACAGAACTTCGAGTACAGAGAGAGAGAGAGAGAGAGAGAGAGAGAGAGAGAGAGAGAGAAAACCGTAATATCAATTAGGCATCAAAATTAGCTCAAACAATATTAATTAGTGAGCTTTCCAAATATGTTTAGATAATATGAATATGCGAGGTATCTTACGACAGTATGAAAATAATGCATCCTTTATAATATTGCTGATTAATAAGAAAATATTAAAATTTTCATAAGCAAACAATAAAATGACCAATATGGTATTTACAATTCGACTATTAATAATAGTAGTGGACTAATGAAGAATCGAGAGTATTTAAGATGTACAAATGTTTGCTAATGTCTATTTGACGTCGGCCGTTTTGAAAACTGGCACATTAGCGATATGAAATTTTACGCAGTGGGATCTGTACGGATATATAATTCAAAAACACGTCAGTTTAATTTGAAACTTTAAATGTAAAAGAAAAATATAGACCAGAAAACAAATAATATAAGGTCAGATACATAATAACCAAGAGAAAGGGTAGTCAAACAATTACAAACTGGAATTTGAAGAAAAGGATATAGCATACGAAAAGAAAATTGTTCATGCCTTGTAAATAAACAAAGCATTATGAGGTATTATTGGTTGTTTTTCCGGAATCAACTTACGGGTGTCTTGTTTTTAAAAATATCGATTGGCCACACCTGTAACAATTTGATTGGGGAAAGCTACGTTTCCAAAGAAAGTGAGGATAATAAGCCAAACAAAAGTTTAAAGACTTGCTATCTATACAACATTTACAGAATATAGTATACATCGTGCAACTAGACATGTGTTGACCTAGAAGGAAGTTATAATGGACTCCGGTGCAGCGTGCTCGAGCCAATCCGCATCCACACAACGCTTTTCGCTTGTGCAAGCGTTGATAGCAGGGCGCCATTGAATCGTTAGGACCATGCTTGGAAATTTGTGTTCTTTAGCACTTTGTGCTTCAGGTTAGCTGGTAACATTTATATATATATATATATATATATATATATATATATATATATATATATATATATATATATATATATATATATATATATATATATATATACACGCTATTATTATTATTTTTATTATTATGCTACCGTAACAAATTATGTGATATAGTATTCACTTTTCTGGAAACAACGTCGGTGGTGGTAACATTGTTAATTTCCAACATATATTCACACACACCTACATAAAATATCTATGCAGTTGACCAGTTTTCTTAATCTCACTCATACTGTACTTATATTAGCTTGATGAAATGCTGTTGTACTGTGACCCTTAGCCTTTTGAACGTTATTTCGTAGATGCATCAGTAGATACATACAATAATAGAGAAAGATAGACAAACCGATGCATACATCACTTACATACATACATACATACATGCATGCATACATACATACATACATACATACATACATACATACATACATGCATGCATGCATGCATGCATGCATGCATACATGCATGCATGCATGCATGCATGCATGCATGCATGCATACATACATACATACATACATACATACATACATACATACATACATACATACATACGTTATGAGGTATATCATTATTGTCTGAATTCTCAATGTCTCAAATGAATATTAGGTGCAAATGTTTCTCAAGAGTTAAATCCATTTTGCTGCTTAATTGTTTAAAACATTGTATTTTGATCTAAAGATCACTGATAAAAGGGCACATTTACCACCAGGTAAGAAAATTCATAGTATTACTGTCACTGTAAAATGATGATTATTTTTGTTGTATAGGTTTTCAAATGTTTCAGTGCAAAGACAAAATGCGCAAAAGTTACTTTATGTTCATAGCATTTATTCTCCAGATTTCTTATGTAGTCATTCAAAGAATTAATTTGATTTGATAGAGTTTCTTACTAATAAATAAATTTACATAATATTGGATACAGGACTTTGATGAAGCCAATGATAGTCCACACTCTCATTTCTCAAACTTTGCCATAGTTAAACAACGGGAACCTATGGATCTGTTTCTTTCTACCGTAACCGCTATTGTCTGTATTACTTAAGTTTTGACCAGTCGTTTCAATGAGAAAGTCAAAACGTGGCCGGTACACATTGGTCCTGACCTTCAGAGCATACAGCAAACAAATCGTTTATATAAACTAAGTTTAGCTGATTAGTACTTCCATAGATGCCAGAAAATGGAGAAAAATGTATTTATTTTTGCCGTTGGCTTAGTGACACATATTCGGTCAGGTACGTATATCAGTCTCTCTATCTCAATGTATTAGATAGGTCATTTCTGTTATGTTTTTCCATTTCAGAGCTAGCATAATGTTAATGATTTTGAAAAACGTTTGGAAACTGCAAATATTGCTTAAAGAAATGTAAAGATCTCCTCAGCTTTCTGTTGTCGGTAACTAAATTTCCCCTCAACGCTGATGTGTCATCATTGTGCCGTAAGAAATGGTTTGTATTGTCGGCTTTGCAGAGTACAAAAGCGTAGAAATTTCACCGGGATTGTAGGCAGTCTGAAACGAGAAGATAAAACTATCCTGATGACATAGTTTTCTAGGTTTACAAAACAGTGATTTCGACCCTCAGTTTAGCGTTTATTGAACCTCAAATAAATATGGTTGCTTACCTACCAATTTCAGCCTAAAACTGATTTCACGATAACGTCAATTTGAAAAGGGGCTAAACTGCACATTTTCTGATAAAGAATAATTTTTTTTTTATTTCAATATCATTTACACATCATGTATTTATCATGCATCGTATCACAAAAGATAGAAATAACCCATTATACTTGTTATTTGTTATTAAAAAGTTGTTATTTGTATTAATGAATTTATGAAACATTTCAAGAGAATTTCAAATATATCAATGGGAGAAAATTGATATCGCCACACTGACGATACAACATTCATCACCTCAGATGTCGTATCACTTTTGGAAATGCATTCTTGATTTCCTATTTAGGAGATATTTCAGGACTTATTATGTTATCTGTTTTATGCCACACTTACATGCAAGTGATAGTGTTCGGATGCATATCAGCGCAATACTAGACATCTGGTTTGTTATAAAAAGCACGTCTAAATGTAGTTTGTCTTTTTCACCGGAAAAATGACGAAATTTGTATGAAACCATTGTTTTCTGCTGTTATTAATATATTTATAAAATTATTCTAAGTGCAATAAAGTGCGTTTGATTATGTAAGTAAATCAGTATTATTATCATAATTGTTTTCATTATTATTATTATTATTATTATTATTATTATCATTATTAATATCATTATTATTATTAGTAGTAGTATTTCATTTCGAGAATGCATTGGATTATTACTACGATGGTCGATGCGCGCACTTGTCTGCACAAAATGCGTATTATTTACATTGTGAGCTTTTATTAATTTATTCTTACATGGACTAATAGGAAGTAACTGGAGGCTAACTCCATATCGTTCGAGGTCACTTCCTCGTTCGTTAACATTTTAGTCTCAGCCATCTGTCACATCCCTTTCTCCAGCATATACAAGTTCGGAGACAGTCTGGCTGAAAGATGTGACCGAACGATTCCAGACCGACAAACGTACACCCAGTGACCTTGACTTCCCTAATGAGTTGACATTTAATCTCAAGCGCGGGTCAGATGCTCTGACGTTAAATTTGAAGAGGAATCATGCCATTAATCCAAATGCTGATGTCTATTTTGTACGGAAATTGAAAGACGGTCAGTCCCAACTATTGAAATCAGACAATGTGGAAAAGGCGGTAAGCTTCCAAAGAATTACAGATTTTTGTGATTACTGCCTCCATAAAGGTATAATCCATTATATATATATATATATATATATATATATATATATATATATATATATATATATATATATATATATATATATATATATATATATCAGATGACAGTCTTTCTAAAGTTCGTTTCATGAAACGGACGTGGTTAGGATTTCTGAAACACTTGTAAAATTAACTCGAGGTCCATATCTTTGCGTTAATTTATTATAGTTGAGGAACATCATCAAAATGGATATATCTTTATATTAAAGTTACTTCCTGTAAAATTAAATACATCCGATGACAATTATTAGAAACTTAAAGACATTAAAATAAAATATACATTTGTGTCAATTTTGTTTTTTGACAATCGTAAATAGGGTTTCAATACCTTTAACGATTTTTGAAGGCTCCAATACTTTAAAAAGATAATGGAAACAAAAACGCTGAAGAAGGAAATTAATTTGTTTAAATTAATCATAGAGCATGCCATAATTCAAATTTATATAATACTAAGTGACTATTTATATAATAATAAGTGACTATTGAATAAATACTAAGTGACTATTCATGTAATACTAAGTGACTGTTGAATAAGTACTAAGTGAATATTTATCTAGTACTTAGTGACTATTGAATACATACTAAGTGACTATTTATCTAATACTAAATGACTATTGAATAAACACCTATATTCTAGATATAGGTGATGAACACTTAATGCTCGAGACACAAAATCAGTTCTAAAAAGGATATCGTAAATTTAAAAGTGAATATAAAAAAATATGCATGTAAACAAGATGTGTGTGGAGATGTCAAAGCTTGTCAATAAAGATGTTAAACATAAAACGTAGTACATACACCAAAAGTTTCAATATTGAAAATGAACAAGATAAAATACATTTCCGAAATTAGAAAATCGAAAAGAAATTCCAATCATAATCAGACATTATAAATGTTTCAATATCTCAAACATTTTGAAAACTTAACACTGTTAAATCAGAAAACATACAAATAACATAACACCTATGTTACTTATATACACATTTTGTGCCTGATTCATTGCCTGATTTACCGATTCATAATGAAGAAAATTCAGTCTCCTTTCATTGATCTATGATCTAACAAACTTAAAACAAACAGACTTCCAAACGTCATTGAAAACAAACGAAAATAAACGCCGATTATACAGTTGCAACAATTAGGATAAATTTCTACTAATTAAGAAAAGGAATGAAATGGATGTCTGACAGAACTGAATATGAATATTTAACATCGCACATAGATTCGTGTCAACCACTCCATGAAAATACACTGACAAACACGCCCCAACCTCCTACTTTAAATCCATATATATATATATATATATATATATATATATATATATATATATATATATATATATATATATATATATATATATATATATATATATATTAGATAGCAGCTACCTTTTCATCTGATAACTTAAGTGCATAATGGACCCAAATCATAGTTATCTAATCCGCTACGTACATAACAATTTAATGACACAAAGAGCAACTTATGTAGCAAAGTAACTGCTGTCAACTTACATACTTAACTAGAAAACTACTTACCTACGTGTAAACAGATTGAACTAGGTATATGCATGCCTTCCTTCCAAGATAAATGTAAACGTACCTATTTTAATAGGATGTGGCTTACTACCAGGACATGCAGAATGGGGCATACGTGACTGTCAGATGCGTTAAGAGATCCGATGAAGAGTGTGACAGAGTTATAGCAAGTATATTATGATATTAAAATGTACAGGCGATGATCACAGCACATGAGACTACAAAAATAACAGAATCGGTTCTATGCACAAGACTAGAGATTTAGATCAGTTTTAGGTTATAGTTGAATTAATGGTATCACAACCTTACAAATACACATTCTAAAGCACACTAACAGTCTGGTACGCATACATCCACATATTCAGGTTGCTAATTGACATCATATACTGTTCTCAAGTTCTTGTTTGTACGAAGAAAAAGTCAAGAAATACAACTAAGGACATATTGCTCTAACTGGGTGCTTATTGTAATCTTTAGTTTAGTGATTTCTAATTTGTAAACCCTATACCTGCACAATCATGCATTCTCTGTTTCACTGTATTTCACTGTATTTGTTATTCACTGTGGTCACCAATAAGAGTACATATATTCCGTTGCTGTTAGAATAACTCCATAGCAACACGAGACTGATCTATGATGGGTTATTTGAAATATTTATATCTGCCACTTTGTATAATGTTATAAATGAATATTACATTTTATTCGACCTCTGGGAGAAGCAGTACAGTGCAGTTTCACGACATGGAAGCACGCTGTTTTTGAAGCATTCACAATTAAGCTCGCTATCGTTAGACTTCTGGGTTCTCCACTGGATGGCCGTATACTTTGTTTCAAGCATGTCACTTTCTAATTTTAAATTTTATTTCAGTAATGGTATTATGCGAATTGTATATAGATGTTCATGCGTAGTGATTGTAACTATATGCGACATGAATCATATGATGTGAAGTCGACCTGTGGTTCCGTCTCCAACTTAAAATGGAGATACATTGCTGATTTTCATTTCATGGTTAACCATTGTCCTATATGGATCCTGCTAAACCATTTTGTGGAGATGTGTCATGAGCTGAAGATATCCATGCTCTCTGCATTAGAGCGGGTTGCTGATAGTCTTTGAAGCAGTTGACTTTGCGCATGAATCGTATTATGAAAGTAGTCAGTCTTTCATCAAGCAAATTGCCCAGCCTTGCGTCATGGTTATTGACAATCTTTCATGCAAGTTTTTGAAAACAAAGAACAACATACGATAGTGGTAATGAAAACACACACGTATAGATTAAATCAAATACGTATTGATTTCAGTCGTTCGGGGACTAATGCTTCTTTCCAGCTTCATTCTGCGATTTGACAATACTGAATTAGCTTGTTGCATACATAAAATTACATAAAGAATCATTTTATTTAGCGTCTCACAGCATTCCAGTTCATGCTGCAATCGCAGCTAATATCAACGATTCCTAAATCATCAATAGAACATTATTTACTTATTGAGCTATGCTAGGTGTTATATCTCCATTTTTGTGCTGATTGCCTGCATTATTCTAACTAAATTCCTATACATTTTGATTCCATATCAACCGTATGGCAAATTATTGCAACGTATCAGCTGCTTAGATACACTGATGTATTTTACTCATCAAGTGAAGTTGATGACGTTTCAGATTGTTACTCCACCGCACAAAGTTATGAATGTTCATAACCATTTCTCTAGGTACAGAGCAGATAGCATCACTACCAATGGAGTAATCCCACTGGACGTTTGAATCCGTGACATATTGCTGAAATTATACATTTTGGTGTAAACCATGACCATGCTGACCGAATATCATAATTTTTAGTAGCTGCTGAAATTCGCCATGTTTGTAATGTAAAAGAATTGCGCATCCAGTATAGATATCACATATAATTTAATACTATGATTTAGCCATGCTACTGTTCTTTAATTAGATGTATGCTATCTCATATATACAACTCTTATTACGTTGTTTGAGAGGTATATTGCTCTGTTTTAACATGTTCCCAATTATCTGCATCAGGATTTGTGTAATTAAAATCTTTCTTGTTTATTTGTATCATTGTCGATGATGTCTTGTCTAGTTTGCAATAGTATTTTGCATCATGAGTAGCTTTCAATTTTTTCTTTCTAGGTTGATATCTCAGTTAGGTTGAATATCAAATTCTTGCAAATTATGTTAAATCGGTTTTGTCTCATTAGTATCTGAGATTAGTTATTAGCCATCTCGTAAAGGAAGTGAACTTTCAGACAGAAGTTTTGTAACTTGAAAGTAAATGTGAAATGTGTCAATTTATTTAGTCATTATGGTATGCTTGAAGCTGACAAATTACAATCCACGTCAAGATTATGTACCGCTAATGAAACTGATTTTACCAAAAGAGCGTGTCACACTGGATAAATACTTAATTATTATTCATACAAGATGGCCGCTATCGCTTAACCGGCTTGAAGCAGCACTTCTGTGTTTTGAGTCCGTTTTTCATTGTATATGTGCTTGTTGCCTGTCTTCGTCTACGGTACAGTGTTCATCATGCATTGGCTGTTCAGTTCGTATGTGTTTCTTCATCTCCTTGTTTTGGAAACGAGAACAATTAGATTTTTTCTCAGCTGTCATGCTCTACTGCTACAATTTCCTTTGTTGTTGAACAAACCGCCATCACGTGACACTCGCCAGTCAACCCGTTTATGCTATGATGGATCCTCATCAATTGCTTTAAATGACCACTCCTTGGTTCTCCACACTGTATTGTGATCTAGACTAAACGAACATTCATCATTACTTAAATGAAAACAGAAACGAAAAAAAAAAAAAAAGAAACGTTGTTTTAAAGCGGGCCGGTGTAGAACAGGACGAAGAATTTCAGTTATCTACGGTACACCCTTTTCGGCTCAACAATTTAAAAATTCGACCGTTAATTTAGATAACCTAATTCAAATCCCTATTAAATCGTCAACCTTTGTGTCAACTACCCAAGAGATACTTCTGCGTATTGCATCATTATTCAATGCCCAATCAGTAGGACCACCGGAAAAGCGCACAGAAATAGTTAATTTGTATCAACAATCAGAATATCGACGTCTTTTTCCTGACAGAAAAATGTCAAAAACATCAGGCGATGAGATCTAACACCAACCGGTTACTCCATCAAGTCGTTTCCCGCCTCTCTCGTGGAGGTGGAATTGCTGTCATCACAAAGAACTCCATGATCAAACGTCTTAACCACACATCAACTTTCAATTCCTAGCTCACATCGTTTGAACTAGTCCAAACCACACTTACACTGGAACAAAGGTCAGTCCATTGTTATGCCTATACCGCCTTCCTCCTAGTAGAAAAAAAAACATGCTGACTGAATCTCTATTTTTGGAGCAGTTTCCGAATATCCTGGAGCATGGAAATTCGATAGGTGGCAACCTGATTATTCTTGGAGATTTCAACTTTCACTTTGAAGGTCCCGGAAACCGAAACACATCAAAACGTCTTGATTCCATCAATGTTTGAAACCTCAAACAGTCAGTTAACCAACTCACCCATATACATTGTAAAATTTTAGACTGGATTCTTCATAGACCTGATGATAATATTCTACGTTCCTCCCTGGTATCCAACGAACTCGCATCAAATCACCTCTGCATTATATGCCATCTTGACGTATCAGTCCCTAACCCTCCACCTATATTTGCTACTAAGAGAATCCTTCGTATGATAAATAGAACCAAACCAATGCATGACAACCAAGCAAACCTAACAACTTGCCTACCTCCTTCAGCAGAACAACTCGATAACTGCCTGCGTTCATTGCTCGACAAACATGCCGCAGCCACCAAGCGCAGAGTATCAATTCAAAAGTGTTCTCCATGGTATATAATTGTTAGGGACCAGCTTCGCACTGCTAAAAGAGACGGCCGTAAAGCTGAGAGGCCTTGGTTTTCCACCAGACTCACTATTCATAAGCAAATCTATGAAGCCGCTAAGAAGAACGTCACAAACATAGTCCATGCAGCGAAAGGAGCCCACTGCAATGCTAAGATCATGGAAAGTTCCAGTTGCAAAGAGCTCTTCGAGATTACTAACAAGCTAATATCAAGGAACAAATGTACACCACTTCCAAATACCTTCTCTCTAGTCGACCCTCCGGACCTGTTTGCAAACTTTTTCCGTGATAAAGTGCAAACCATTATATATAAGCTTGACAACACAATTTCAATTGACTCGTCGTCACCATACAGTTGGGATACAGAATTTCAGCGGCAACCATTAGCAGCATTTAAACCGGTCTCTATGGATTTAGTACCTAAAATCGTAATGAAGAGTTCACAAAAGTCATGTGAACTTGATCCAATTCCATAACCACTGCTGTTTCAGTGCTTAGATCCAGTATTGCCTTCACTAACTGATGTTATTAATACCTCTCTCTCATCCGGTGAATTCCCATCATTTTTCAAAACTTCCATTGTAAAGCCCGTGCTGATAAAACCAAAACTAGACCATAACGATTTAAAGAACTACCGCCCAGTCTCTAATCTCCCATTCATATAAAAAATCTTAGAAAAAGTTGTTCTACCCCAGATTGTATCTCATCTGAATTCACACAGTCGTTTTAGCAATGTACAATCTGCATATCGCCCTTGCCACGGTACTGAAACTACTATTCTAAAAGTAGTTAATGACATTCGCTCTGCTTTGATTTAAGTCCTCACCCTCTTTGATTCGTCTGACGCATTTGATACAATAGACCATGATATATTACTTCACCATCTGCAGCATGTATTTGGCGTTTTTTATACAGCCTTACTGTGGTTTAAATCATACTTGGTCAACAGGATACAAATTGTGTCTGCAAATCGAATACACTCTAATCTATGTTGTGGGATTTCACAAGGGTCTGTTCTAGGACTCGTTCTCTTCATTATATGCACTTAGCCGCTCTCAAGTGTCGTAGATCATGATCCAGTGTCTCACCAATTGTACGCTGACGACACCCAAATATACAAATCTAGCAACTCAGCTGAAGTTGATGCTACCATCCAAGGTGTAGAGAGGTGCATTTCTGCTGTGAAATCATGGATGACATGTAACAAGCTGATCGCAACACAAAGACTTTCTCAGTCACACCCTTTACCTCAAACAATAACTATCAGTAGCAACAACATTAAATTCACACAGGCAATACGAAACCTAGGTATCACTCTGGACAGTAACTCAATTATGTCAGTTCATCTAAATATCTACTTCAGAAACTTCAAAAAGTTCAATTACAGCTGCGCAGATCATACTTAGAGTACCACTATCAGAGCACACCTCTCCGCTGCTCTGTACTCTACACTGGCTATCCATTTGATCCAGAATGAAACACAAAATTTGTTCTCTGTGCTACGTTTCACTGACGGACTCCAGTTCAGCATACCAATCCGACCTCACCCATGTGTACACACCAGCAAGACACTTACGCTCATCTTCTGGCAATCGTATACTCATTATTCCTAATACGAAAACGAAGTCATATGGACAACGTTGTTTTGCATACCAGGGCCCAGCAGCGTGGAATGAACTGCCCACTGAACTTAGACACAAAGACAGTGATCCCATTCAAGGGTGCTCTTAAAACTCACCTATTTCGACTGCAAGAATAAGCTTAATGATCTAATAATGTTCCCTACCTTAAATATTTTCATCATGTTTTGTGTTTTAATTTCATGGTTTTTGTTTTTTGTAATAATATCATTATATATCTTTTGTATGTTATAGATGTTGTCTAATGTTGTAAAGCGCTTAGAGCTTCTAAAGATTAGGCGCTATACAAAGTCCTCATTATTATTATCATTATTATTATTATTATTATTATTATTATTATTATTATTATTATTATTATTATTATATAAGCTTGTAATCTTTGAAATAAATGGTAATGAGTTCTAGGCCGTTTGAGCCTGAGGCAACACATGTACGTATAAAAATGCTTGTCATATAAAACTTTAATAACGAAGTATATGTAGGGATGATAATGCTATATCACCATTGTACTGCCATAGTTACTTCCTGAGTATAGCTTTAATGTAGGTCGGATTAAATGCAGAATGCATAAATGAGCTGAAGGGCTTACAATTGCCATAATAATTACAATTTCTTATCAATATGATTACAACTTTTATGGCACGTCTTATTGTCTTTGCTCATAGTGTGCACCATTACATCTATCGCATCATTTATATGTTTGCTCCTTTTTTATTTTGATAATTCGTTTGATGCATGAGGCACAATCAGTTGTTCTGTTATGGATAGTGATACAACTTTAGGTATTGGATCAACTACGGGAGCAGTGATACATGCATTCCTAGTATTAATTCAGTTATAGGTTAAACATAAAGTAATCGTTCAGTTCACAATAATGGTTTAAGGCAGTGATACATCAGCTACCTGTTCAACTTATAAAATAGCCGCGTCATCAGTTTGTATATAAGCTACCTTCCTAGTCAACATTTTATATACATTTTCTGGTGATATTGCACTCACATTCTTAAGTATTTTCTCCGATAGTTTAATGTTTGTTGATACAACCCTATACCTCTATACATCGTTATAAACATATAAGATTAAACTGAGAGCAGACATAGTACAGTATGGCTTAAACTTGCAAATGGAGTAGATAACAGATAATCATTATAATTAATGGTATACAATAACTGCAATGCATTTCATATAAATTTCATAGTATTACACTTCCTGTGCGTACACACGTACTCTTTGTAGCACAATGTTATCAATCTAAAAGAATAAAAAAAAGAATTTGTAAAAATGTTATTCTAGTATTCTTGACTCTAAATATACCGAAAGTGAAAGCGATACGAAAATCAAGGGACAACTAGAGATAGAAAGAAACTATATATATTATATATTATATATATATGTGTGTGTGTGTGTGTGTGTGTGTGTGTGTGTGTGCGAGTCACGCGAGTGTGTCTGCTACACACGTGTGCATATAACAACGATTGAGTAACATCATTGTTTGGTAACGTGTGCTTAGTCATGAGGGAATATGAGCGTATGATAGTATTATTTGTGTTAAAATATGAATTCTGCTTTACTGTTATCAAGCATTCTTCTGTAGGAATCCAGGCACATCAATTTCCATTCGGTCTGGTGTATATGAAAAGTGGCTTAATTAATTAATTAGTTTATTTATTTTCACCCGTAAATAGAACGGAAACATACGAATTGGAGAGCATCAGTACGATCTTCAGCCAGCGGTAACTGATGTTGAAACAAGAAATTTGTTGGAAGGTCTTGGTGTTCCGGAGAAACGATATATTCTTCAGGACAACACAAACTCCGGAAAAAGAAATTCAGTCGAAAATAATGGTTTGAAAATTCTTTTTAGATTCATAATATAAAATATACAGAAATATTCATTGTATTATTTTAATGCAAAGGCACAAACCTTCAATTTTTTCTGAGCAAAAGTACAGTAATACTGTTGGGAATGGATGCTGGATACATATCAAAAATGGTTTCATCGTCGACGATAAATTTTATGTTCATATATAGCAACGAATACTATATGTTGCATTAATTACGGTTTATTCCCTCTTTCTTCTCTTGATTGTAAAGTAAACGGATGCCAGGAGAATTACAAAGATCTAAATGTGACTAACATCCGCTCCATAGCCCTTTCTTAACAGAGGGAGGACAATGACAAAATGGAGGAAGTACAATTAAAGTTACATCATATTCCTTTTATTTGATGAAGAATATCTCATCTTGCAGATGTAGCAAACGTCCAGGAAATAAACGAAGAACATCAAACTCTTCTCCGACATTTCAATGGACAACGCAAGAAAAACCATTTTCTTCGCGCAGAAGATTGGTTATCATCACCAAATGTCGCCGATTTATACAAAAGTTGGGAAACTGGTGAGAATAGTAACGATGACAGAAGCAATGCAAACTGTGTGACATTAGCAAGTATATTTATGTTAATATGTCATAACATGTCTAGATGATATTTTAAATGCAGGTGAAGATTGTATATGTAGTTCTAGCTGATTATATCTCTTTATTCTTTTAAAGCTTTTGATGCATGGGAATATATCTTATTATCAATGAGCGTAACATTTTACATGGAATACAATCACATCAATGTATTTTATATTTAAATGTAAATATAAAACAGGTTTACATTAATCAATAGTATCAAAGTCTTTGACCATGTGAACTAAATGTTCTTTTTTTATTACATAATATATACTCAGATAAATCACGCCGATCAAAGGACGAATACTACGTGGATGTCATGGTAGTGATAGATTCAGGACTATGGGACTTGTAAGTGTCCGTTTCGCTCTTATTTTCTATTCATTCATTTACCAGTTATTGCTATCTCGCAATCAGTGTATATATATATATATATATATATATATATATATATATATATATATATATATATATATATATATATATATATAGAGAGAGAGAGAGAGAGAGAGAGAGAGAGAGAGAGAGAGAGAGAGAGAGAGAGAGAAATTTTAGTTCTTAATCTCTGAAGATTTGAAATCGGAAATGGGGGAGGAGGGTAAACGGCAATCATCGATTTGCCTGCTCAAACCAGCCGTTATTCTAACACGACTATGCACAACAGTGTTGGTATTGAGTCAATGTAATCTGCACTTGTGCTTAGATGGTACACTGACAGGGCGACCTAGCAATTAGTTCTTGTCTATGCACACAGTGATTCCGGATTCCTACGAAAGCAATTAATTAATATAGGATTAATTATATTAAATTACAAAATATACACCAGGCAGAACGGAAAGTGTTATCCCTGGAATCTACAGGAGAATACATGATAACACTGGGCAGAATTGACATGTCCCGAACTGTTTTATGTGTATTTGTAGTTTGCTTAAATTATTTGTAATTCTCTCTCTCTGTCTCTCTGTCTCTGTCTGTCTGTCTGTCTGTCTGTCTGTCTGTCTCTCTCTCTCTCTCTCTCTCTCTCTCTATATATATATATATATATATATATATATATATATATATATATATATATATATATATATATATATATATATATATATAAGTATACTTTACTGGTATATATTGTTATGAGCCTGTGATTTTAAGCTAAGTAAATCAGATGAGCGAATCCAAAATGTTTTGTATAATTAATAATTAAACAAAGTTTTTTCTCTAGAAAACAAAGTAAACATGTAAATAGAACTTGCAATATTGGTAATTAAATCCCAAAAAGTCCTTAAAGTTCAATCACATTCCAAACGTATAGGCTATTCCGAATGGATTAGGTGCTGTTCTGAATGAATTACGGTATTTATTGCGCTGATTTACCAATAGTCTGGAATAGTGTTGCAGCAGACTTGATGCACCACAAATTATACAATCCAGAATACCCTTGAACAAATTCATAAAAAAATTAAAATAGTGATTTATTTTATTAATTTAATTTAATTTTAATTCGAAAATTATTCATGAGCACTGTCTAATTCTAATCAAGAATTTAAATAAATAAATCGTCTAAAACATTAAATGAATACAACTAAAATTGATTCTTCTATAGACTGATGTTAGATAGGAACAAATAATTTTGTTGTTCACTATCTTTATATCAAAATTATTTGATATAATAAGAGGGCCATGACGACCGTCCCATGCTTATGTCCCAAACTATTCTTAGTTGCAAATAATGCTAGATCTTTTTAAAAAAATTGTGAAAAAGGGTGAAGCTGAACAGGAATTCCAAAGTCGAAAACCGATGTACTTAACTCATATCCAACGTAGCGCTTTTACATATAATTTATAATTATCTTAAAACAATTTACACTCAGAGGCAAAATGACACAACGTAGATATACATAACAAATCCCCTTATAAATAACAATTAAGATTACAATAAGTTTTTTTGTTTATTTTTCAATCTGAGGCAATCAGAAATAACGTACAATTTAAATTTACAGTATGTGCGCTACAGAAGAGTTAAAGATTTCTGGTTCTTTTTATCAGAAGTTTGATTCCTAAAAGACTGAGTTCTGGAAGTGCTCGTAAATGGTCCTTAACTAAGGAACTTCTCAGAGAGGAAGACGTTTTGGCAAAAAAAAAAAAACTTTGTGAGTTGAAGAAGAGTCATTAGTAAAACGAGCAGCATTTTCCAAAGTTTCGACGTCTAGCTCCTCTAAGGTGGTCTTAAGGTCACAATGGACGCAATTATTGAATTATTCAGGTTCAACTCTGAGGCTATCGTGATATTGATAAACTGTATTGGCTGACACAACTTATCAATATATTTTTGACTTGCGAAATCGACATGGGTGCGTCCAGCTTCTTTTCTACAGTTTCTAAATTGTTGTCAACATTCCTTATTCCAACTCATGACCCTTGAAGAAACATTACTTAAAACATTATAACTAGCACTTTGTTGTACCGGTAGTGAGGGATAGAAACTACGAGCTTTGCCAGTAAGTACGATTTGTAATAATAAAGACCGTTGCTTTCTTGTCCATTGCAAACAAGGTTCTCAAAATGAGGAAAATATTGATATACATTTGTTTCCTTAAAATGTTGTTAGCAACCTAATTTTCCGGTAAAATCAAAACCTGAATGTATGTTTAAGCGAGAAAAGTGCCCTCCTCTTGCCAGTTTTAATTATTTTAATCTAAATTGCATTTGCATATGATTCTCTTTTCTTTCTCTCCTATTTCTCTTTTTGAAGTTGCATTTGTATTTGCATTGGCTGCAGCTGCATTTCTCTCTGTCTCTCTGTCTATCTCTGTGTGTCTCTCTCTCCTGACGCAGCTCTTAAATGGCTAGAGCGTCTCTCCTCGGATGCGAGAGGTCGCGGGTTTGAACCGTGGCGATTCATATTCAACACGTGTCAAAATGGTACTAGCAGCTGCTTCGCCTGGCGCTCAGCATTAAAAACAAGTTTTTAGGACTGGTCGGCCTGGTGTAAGGATAATGTGCCTATATTATGACATGATGCTACATGTCTGTGGTGTGATGCCCCGTGCTGGACATCATTGTAACAGTAACACTGCAGACATCGTAGCAATATGACTGCAACATTGTTCAAGCTACGTTAAAATCGAAGGTACATACACATACATACACTCTCTTCCCTCAATTTTTGATTCCAGATTTCCATCCTTTCCTTTTGAAACTGAAACTGTCTTGACTGTATTTCTCGATGGGTTTAAATTTAAATTATTTTAATTTCGTTTCAAAGCCAAATGATTTTTCATAAGTAGTGGCCAAAAACGGTTTGTATTTCTTGCTTCGTGAAATAATTCATCGTCAGTGAAGGATTATTTTATCTGGCAAGCTCAAACAATTCGTCCTTTTTGCGAAATCTAATCCCTCCTCTATATTATTTAAAACAGAGCTCTTAACTTGACATTTTGAACACTAGTTGGTTTCAATAAAGATTTCTCATAAATGAGGAATCAGAATATCAGAGAATACGAATATCCCAAAGTTAAATTTCAAAAGCATATTTAATTTATCTTAAATGTTTTTTTAAAGAAATTCCAATCAAGGGCGAGCCCCCAATTTTCTGTATGGTCTTACATTAATTAATAGAGAAAGATTTGTAAAATTCAACAAACGATGTATACGTGTCTATTTACCGCTCCAACTTACAATTATGTATCCATCTTCATCAGTACTGCAAAGCAAAGTTCGTTGAAGTGTTTCTCCAATTACAAGCTTCAATGATAACAAAGCCAAAGGGCCTTGATTATGTGTTACAAATGTATTTATGGATGTCTTGCCCCGAATATGAATTCGTTGAGCCTATGATATTAACGGTGTCCCATAAATGTTTGGCATATTTTAAGAGCTACCATTTGCGAATTCGTGATACGATTGGAAAATAAGATCATGGGGAATCTACATTGATAATTGCAACAAACCCTATGTTTTCAGGGTTTTGTATTCTAACAAATCCAAGTCCCAAAGTAAAATTCACGAAAGTTGTAGAGAAGATGCAAAAGGCCTCACACTCATTTATAAGAATTATGGATATAAAATTTTCTATTTTTGTTTCTTTTGTGAGGAATAGAGCATTTATGAAATTCACCTGCATATATGGTGCGTCTTCTTGATACTTAAAGAAACATACTCATGCCTACATACATTGATATTATATTTATTTCATCTCTACTTGCAGCTTTTCATCGTTGGTACAAACACGAGATGCTACTAAAAAGACGGATCTAGTAAACGCAAAGATACGGGAATCTTACTCGCACATGATTAACGGTGTAAGTACTTTATTATAAACTAATGAATACGTTGACATTCACTTTAATTATATTTATGTTTTAAAACTCAAGTGTGATTTCAGAATGAACCGTGCCTGATTCAGCAGGAAAAACAAAGTGTTATTTTGATGACCTAAACATATATGATTTTCGAGTTACTTGTTTGCATCTCATCTGATTTATTTTCTATAAAACATGTCAACAATCTGGCATTGTTATATTTATAAAGAGGTAATTGCAGTGAAGCCATTCCGCGTAGCCCCTCAGTAAGCAGTTTTATTTTCAAACCATCGGTATTAGTAATGTCTAGTTTAAAGAAGTTTCATCTTTATTTATAAAATTTAGCATCATCTGTTATGACAATCGTAAATAATTATGTTTCTTTCCTTATCACTTTTATTTATGAAAGCGATAATATGGCTCTTAGTTCTATACCTGTACATACACGTTGATATCATAAATTATATCCATTTTGAAAGAATGTTTTCGTATTTTTTCACAGGTAGACTTAATCTACAAGGAAATAGAAGATCCTAGTATATCAATCACAGTTACCCTTTCTGGATTTATATTTTTTCAGGTAAGAAATTTTGTGAACTTGGGCTTCCTGCTGTCCTCGTGTGTTTTGGAAAGTATTTGTCTGAGAATATTTGGTATAATATATTGTTTTACGTTGGCCATGTGACAATGAAATCTAGCATCTTTAAACTTTCAAGGGGTGATAAAGTATTTTTATTAGGTCTCGACATTTAATACGATTTATTATTAAAAAATTGCAAGTCCTTTTGATCAGATTGCCCGCAATCTAGATATAAAACATTTTTTTTTTACTGAAAAGAAATATGAAGAAAAGAAAGTCTCTTCTATAGACATGTATAATCATATAAAATTGTAG
Source organism: Sinohyriopsis cumingii (assembly GCA_028554795.2). Classification (NCBI taxonomy): domain Eukaryota; kingdom Metazoa; phylum Mollusca; class Bivalvia; order Unionida; family Unionidae; genus Sinohyriopsis; species Sinohyriopsis cumingii. The sequence continues at coordinate 73,516,220 of CM068827.1, read as the reverse complement.
CGTTCCTAACGACAAAGTCTTAATATGCTCTTGGAAGAATTATAAAACATTTCTTAGAGGACACTGGTTCTTTTATAGGCGAATTAATAAGCTTGCTTTATGTTGCATTGCCTTATGCAAAAAAATAAAAAAATATTAATATGCGACATTTCTTCTATGTTTGTTAAATTTTGTGTTGATGGCTATCTACTTTATGTGTGTTCATCTTTGGTAGGTAGATTGTAGAGGACCTACAAAAAGATATTTCAATGTTTCTAATAATAAACACGTTTACAATGTATCTTTGGTTGTTTCGTTACTGTGAAATGGTTGAGCACTGCGATTAGGTCACGTGGGTAGGTAATGTTATATTTTGGAATGTTGTTGTTGTTGTGGGGTTTAACGCCAATTTTCAGCACACGATAGGATATGCATGGCGGCCAGTATTAATGGTGGAGGAAGAACCTGGGAAAACCCCGGGAAGAACCACCAAGCTTTCTCGCATTCCCACATTGGCCAAATCCTAGACTAGGACCCACGCAGACAGAGGTGAGATGGCAGTGATCCGTACCGGAGAGCGCTTTTAGACCACTCGGGGCCCCATATTTTGGAATAATTTGTAAGGTTTCTAACGTAGGGTCATATTGCGACATATGGTTGTAATAGACTCTTTGAAATGCATATATGGATAGAACTTCAAAATTAATTCATTCCTACTTAAGATTCTTTCCTAATTATTTTTTCATGTGTTTTTGTGGGACCATTGTTTGTATTATTCGTCTGAATTAAAATGTGCAAATATATTGTGAATTTATTCAAAGGAGTATTGCACGATGCCATTACACGAAGATTTTAGGTTCATCAGTACATTCGATGACCTGAAATGTATCCGGAACACTCGATTCTTTTGGACGTGTGAATAACTGAGTATAATTTTTTATTTAATTCAGAATACTGTAAGTTTCTCTTAAATTTTCATTTCAACACTTAGAGAAATAATTTATTTGTAAAGTTTTACAAATTTTGTTGCTTTTGCCTGTGCATATTAATTAGATTATAGAGTCGTAACAATTCTAAACAGTAAACCACATTTTTGTTGTCCTAGTACGCATTTCATGAACCTAACAAAATGCCAGAGTGCACCCACAAAATCGACGATTCTCCTAAATATTAATTAATGTCAGTCTCCTATTACTAATCATATTCTATGTTGATTCCAGTGTCAATTTGTATATAGGACATTACCCACTAATTATTGTATGACTCAGATTTCATCGGGTACTAATTGCTAATACTTCACTAGTCATTTTCACCATGAATTCCGCACGTATCCCAAAAGCTCTTTGGAGCACATCATATGCCAACCAATCTTCCCCATCATTCCCTGTTCTTTACTGCCCTTTTGGAAGCTCCAAACCCTATGCATATTCACTCCCTAAAGTTGTCATCCCACTTCTTTTTATGTCTGGCTCTTTTTCTGCAGCATCGCACTGCGCATTGCAAGATTGCTTTTGCTAGTGCAGAAGATCTTGAGTTATGAACGTACCACCTCAGCTTGCGTTGTTTTACAGTGGTCAAGAGGCTTTCCTAATTCCGATGGCTCGTTGTATATTGTTGTGGACCTCCTTGTTGGTCACGTGGTCAATGTATGAGATGCTCAAGATCTCATTTTGAAGGTTTGGATCTTTTTTGTATATCTGATGTAAACGTCCATGTTTCTAAAGCATGCAGAAAAATGGACAAGACAATGGAATGTATCAGCTTTATTTTAAGACTAAGAGCAATGTTGGTGTCCTTTCAGATTGTTCTCAACTTTATCATTGTTCCGTTGTCTGGGCATTCCAGAAAAGTAGTTCTGGTTTGGATCTCTCATCTGTGATAATTGATCCCAAGTTCTTGAAACCTGTGACTGTTTCTAGCTTCTGTCATCTGACCTTTAAATCTACACTGATGCAATTGTTGTTATTTATCATCAGCTTGTTTTTCTCGACGTTAAACTCCATACCGTATGCTGTTGAGTTTCTGTCGAGACGTTCAACCAAGTCAGCCAGTTCTTTTTCATCTACCGCTATGATTTGCGAAACGAAGATTGGTGATTGTTCTTCCTCCGATACTGACAATGCCCTCGTGGTCTTGCATGGCATCCTCCATGATCCTTTCCAAGAAAATGTTGAAGACTTTAGGTGACAGTATATATCCCTGTCTGACTCCAACTGTTGTTCGGAACCAATACCTGCTGACATTAATGAGGACAGCACAGGTGGCTTTTCATATAGGTGTTCAACAACCCGCAGAAGGATTGAGATGATGTTGTAGTTCCTCATTTTTGCCCATAATTATGAATGCCATAACCTATCAAAGGCCTTCGTGAAATCAATAAAGACATTTTATAGACTTTGCTGATGCTGAAGTTAATTCTTGCAAGTCTGAGATTGAAGACGCGTTCTGTTGTTCTCCTTCCTGCTCGGAAGCCCTTCTGCTCTTCAGCAATAATTTTATCGGCTTGAGGCTTTAGACTGTTGAGATTTATCGTCAGTATGACTTTGCTTGGATGGTTGATCAGTCTGATAGTAATGTGGTTATTGACATATATGTAGGTTTCCTTTCTTGAGGAGCACGATGACCAAAAGTTGAGTCCATGTCTTGGGACATTATCCTGTCTGCCATATCTTGTTGCAAATCGTTGTTGGAACTTAACTATGCCTTTTCCTTCTACTTGAGTGAGCTCTAACTGCAGTTGCTAATTCCTAACGAGGAATGGGTTGTCCTTAATATTTTCTGCATTACAGCAATTTAGTACTTCTGGATCTCCTTGGGTCTTATCATTGTACAGTTCTGAGCAGTATTCTGTCCATCGCTTGTGGAGGAATTTTCCTGACTTTTCTTGGGTAGTGGCAATTTTCCCTGTTTACAATTTGTGAGTGTTTTCACCAGTTGATATGCCATCTTGCTTTCGTTTCTACTCAGGCTATTATCCGATTTCAAGTGCATTGTCTTTCTATCCAGGATTCCTTTGTCTTTTCCATGCTTTTCCTGATCATGTTGTTTATCGCTTTGTAATTGCTAGCGCCTTCATGATCTCTTTTTCCCCCTTTATTCAGTTCTCTTCTTTTGTCACAGAGTTCAAGGACATCTGTTGTGACCCAAGGTTTCTTTGTTCGACGATATTTGTCAATGATCACGCTAGCTGTGCTAGTCCCAGCTGTGCTGAATGCGGTTGTTAAGGACTCGGGGTCAGTGTCTTGGCTGTGCAGGGATATCAAAGGTGCAAATTTACCACCTGTCATTGCTTGCAAGGCTTCTGCGACGTTAGGATCTTTTAGTTTTTGAAAGTCAAATCTGATTCCTCGTTGGCTAAGCTTTCTGATCATTTTCGGGTGAAGGCTAAACGTTGTCATTAATAAATCATAAACACTTCAAATACCCTCTTCTGCGAAACGTCGTGTTCTCGCGATCTTCACTAATACAGTATATATATATATATATATATATATATATATATATATATATATATATATATATATATATATATATATATATATATATATATATATATATATATATATATATATATATATATATATATATATAATGGCATACAAGCCCTTTGTTCTAACACATTCTAGAATAATGGGTCATACGTTTGGAGAATGTTCACAGGTGCAAACATTTTGGCACCTTGGCACCTAATACCAAATTAAATTACAAAATGAAGCGATTGGATTAGTCAGAGTAATCTAGGCTGCATACCATAATAGTAGCATCATAAAGTTTTTATATGAACAAAACGCATGCGAACAAGACACGATGTTTAGAATATATTTTACTTTGCAATGAGTGACCTGAAAAAGCGGCAATTACAAGCTAATTTATATGTCTATACATAAATCAGATAACATTAAATTGAGACAGAGAAATAGAGAAAGTTAGCAAATCAGAACATTGCTTACCGCGCATGAAAAAATGTTATTAATATTAGTATCTCTGTGATTTCCTGAATATGATGCGACGAATATGTAAATCGTATGCATATGTAATGAATGGTTCTAAAGGTATAATACATGGTTGTTTTAAAACATATGATTTATATACTGAACGATTCCTATCTGTCTAGTCATTGCAAATTAAACATAATGTTGAATAGCTTACTTGTCCAATAGTCTCTCTCTCCCTCCTTCCACCCCCTCACCCCCCCCCCCTTTGTGTACTTGATGTATTGTTTTACATTTAGATTTGAACTTAATCGTTGTATCTACGAGCAGAGGTTAGTGTGTAGGATGCTCATTAATTTATACCAACCTATGTACATGGAAATTAAATGGGAAAAAACAACTTTTTTCACCTCTATTTTTCCATTGTAAGCGTAAAAATAGAAGTCGATTTTCATCATTTGCTATTTCGTTTCTTTTTGTACTTAAAGCATGAAGACTCCTTTCCACACCTGGTGTCTAATGTGACGATGATTAATGGAATAAAATATATTGAGCAATCTCACTATATCTATGATCTGTATTACTGGGATATGAACGGCACTAACAATGTAATGGTCTTCGACCAGGCTCTTCTATTCACGAGGTAAGATAATGTACATAGGGTACAAATCTTATCGTGTGGATACAAATGACTATGGGCAGATTTCGCCCAAATTATGCATGAAGCTCGTTTTGAATACGTGAATCAGGGAATGCAAAATATGAGCTGAAAATTACGGAACACTTTGAAATTATCTGTGACAAATTTTGAAATTTGAAATTTCCAATTTTGTGCGCACAACATGCTCAAAGGAGCCCAAATGATTCACACAAACTACATTTTTAATCTTTTTTTGTTTCTAAAATGATGTACGCAACAAATTGTCACAGCTTCCTTAGGGTAGATCAGAGCTTCAAATCAGATAAGAGCTTCAAATCAGATAATTAATCATTTTATTCAAATTTTATATACTCATACGAATATTGTGACATTTTGTCTAAATTAAGATGGTACATACGATCCATTGGATAGATCAGGATTACAGTCAGGAGAAGATTTATCTGTTTCTTAGAGGAAACATTAACATTTCCGTATCATTAAAAATGTGTTTCGTATTAACGTTCAGTGGTATAAACTAAATACTCCCGTACCCACATTTATCTTTATTTTTTTGTTAGTCATTTACTAGTTTATGCCAAAGTCAATCACTCCAAGAAAATGTGTTAATATACAAACACCGAGCAGACGACATCAGAATATTTAAGGCATATTAAGATTTTCGGTTGCACTTAAAATTGTAAGAATCGTCTTTTATAATGAAACACGGGTAATAAATGTTTCATGCATGTAAGGTCTGTTTAAATATCTTGATTGGAATATTTTTATCAATCCACTCTCTCTTTGTTGGATTTGTTGCTCATTTTGTGTGCTTTTTCAATAATTGGATTAGAGTGTTTATGAAAACCACAGCATAATTATCAGAAGTAATTACTTTGTGGATATCAGTGTTGCTTTGTTGCTACGTGGGCTACACATGCTCGAAACGTTGCTAGGCGTAAAGGAAAAACGTGGCACAAAGGATATTTGAAAGATATTTTACACTGAACATAATCCAAGTACCCATAGCGATAGAGTTATCATCAGAGATATAACTGTTACAAGAACTCGGTAATGTCTGTCGCATGAGAGACTGAGGGCATTTGGAAACTGATTTCTGGACAGCCTCTCTGGCTGAGAAAGCATAAATTATGAGAAAACTTTCTGAATCATTGAACCAAAAGATCGTTACTTCACACAAAGCAATACACATTTTATTCGATAGATCATCTGTATATGCTTTTCCGTAATGGAATTTCATTTGTGTATCTATATGAAACATATCTTATTGAAAATTTCGTCCTAGACTAACTCACAGTAAAGTACTTGATAGATGTTCTCGACATTGTTTGAAAAGGCTTAACTTTGCATTGGGAAAGGATCTTGACTACGAGGACAGATCACCAGTGCCTGGTAATCACTGTTCACTGTATCAAAAATGCACACTGTCAATCACACTGTATTCTCATGCACTAAAGTATGATCAATTTCCTTTAAATCAATAGCAATAATCCATACATTAAAACAAGGATCGCTACGAAACAGAGACGACAAAAATATTATAAAACTAGATAGGAACAATATTCATGAGTACTAAACTCCGAAATGACACAAAAAGCAGCAATCAGTAGGTCCATTGACAGAAGAGATTACGATTTAATAACACTATTCCACTGCAGATAGTTTTAAATTTGAATCTACGGAATTGGGTTTACATGGTAAAGATATGGACCGGAGTTTGATCGGAAAAACGAGTAAAAGCAAATCGTTAATCTTCCTGTTTATATATATATATATATATATATATATATATATATATATATATATATATATATATATATATATATATATATATATATATACAGAAAGCTAATCATATGGCGAATAACATTCCTTTTAAGCGCACTGGATCCAGCAAGGGATTACGTGTGACATGGATTAATTAAGATAAATGCAATAAACTGACAACGAACAGTGCAAAACTTGTATCTAATTAGCTTGAGCGCTTTCGACTCTTAATGAGTCTTTTTCAAAGGCAAATACAAAACATAGACAAGACAAGCAAATAAAACAGAAAAACCATTATGTTTGCAAAACTTTACGGAACTGTTTCTACAGGAATTAAATCTTTAAATTTACGATGTTTCAACTAGTTTATTTCAACTTGTTGAGGATACTGAAAAATATTTTTATTGACCTATAATTCAATGAGCCATAACGACATCTATTATTTTATGTAACTTTATGTAATTGCAAATTATGTCTCGGATATTTCATTGTTATAGTAGTAGTTAGAGGCTACTAAGTACATTTAGAGAATTATTTAAAAGAAAACGTGTCGGCTGCAAAATATAATTTTATTAGTGTATGGCTGTCTTTTTCAATTCTTCTTGCTTTAAACCGCTTGGTTTCGGTGTTCTAAGGCGGCGTGTCCAGAAAGAATCCTTTTCTGCCCTGGTTTCAGAACTCAGCTGGGGTTGTGAGCAATTTAATTAGTGTTGTATCACTGAAAGTTGGCCAGGGGAGGAGACATGTTTTGCGACCACGCTTCTGTGCAGATTCTTTCTTATCCAGTCAGATATATGAAGGTTGATCCTTTTGTGTAGCAGTTCAGTTTCTCCGACATACTGAAGACTACAGATCTTACATGTGATGAGACATCTTACATTCTCTGATTTGCACTTTTGTTTCGACCATGTATGTTTCGTTTTTCTCTAGTCACTGTGCTAGAAAATGTCCTGGTCTGCATCATATGTTGACCGGTTTTGCACTTTTTATCGCTACAGGGGCGAGATTAACGTGGGTGGTCGTGATTAGTGATTGGCGTAGACTTCAACCTGACTATGATGTAAAACGTCAATCAGTAATCTTACAATTACCTTTCTTTAGTTTTGTAAATCCATCAAAATGATTTCTTAGACTGCATATATATTTCTTCTTTTTTAACATTTTTCATTAGTTTTCTATAATATCTACCTATAAATGTCATCGCTTTTATTTGTGTTGCCAGACTGTCAAGAACACCTGTCGTACAGATACAAAGGACGACTATTTTTCTTTTCTAGATACAACTTGTATAAAGATACCCCTAATAATAATAAAGTTAATGGTAAGTACATTCACCTCGTCTTGATCTCTCTCTCTCTCTCTCTCTCTCTCTCTCTCTCTCTCTCTCTCTCTCACCAAATATCTTCTGATAGAAACTCTGGATAAGTGTACGGCATGCAAATAACAAATTTCTTATTTTAATGTCAACATCTCTTAAATCAGATGGCATAATCCAGACGCCTCCTTGACCACTCCGGTGGCCTAGTGGTCAGAGCGTCCGCCTCAGATGTGGTAGGTCGTGGGTTCGATCCCCGGTCAAGTCATACCAAATACTTACACATAATGGTACTAACAGCTGCCTCGGTTGGCACTCAGCATTAAGAGGTTAGTGTTAGGACTGGTCGGCCGGTGTCAGAATAATGTGACTTGGTGGGACATCATGCTACATGTCTGCGTCATGATGCCCCAGTGTTAGACATCACTATAAACTGCCACACAGCAGACATCGTAGCGATATGACTGAAAAGTTGTTAAACCTATTTTTAAAAGAATTCTAAATCAAATCCAAGACGCCTCCAGCTGATTCGTTAGTATACCCTTTCATGGAGTATTAAATTCGAGAAATTTAACGTTTACAATTACATTCGTTTTTCTCCAAGAAAAGCTATGTAGTATGTATATTTGTCAATATGGTAAGGATTTTGTCTTTCTCTCGTATACTGAATAAACAACTATATATATATATATATATATATATATATATATATATATATATATATATATATATATATATATATATATATAAAGAGAGAAAGAGAAGGAGACAAACAGACTGACAACAGAGATTGCTGTGGTGGCCAGTATATGCGGTCGAGGAAGTTCATGGGAAATATATATTTCATATTCTAGTAAATGCTCGTATTTTGAAGCGTTGCGTTCTTTGTGGTTATGCAGCAAAACGACTCTCAATTGAAAACGACTAAAAAATTGTGATTGAAAATGTATATAGAGCGTACAATTCACAGTTTGACAGTATCTAGGAGTATCCTGATAATCGATTCAGTTTACGTTACCAGTCTTGTATAACTTATGTCACTAAATCTAGTTACGTAGTTATAATAGATTTAATCATTACATGTATATTGGGTTGCTTATCTATGTTGAAGTAATCATTGTGATATTAACTTTGATATCTCGATCGTTTGGAAGGAATGAGGAATATAAACACTTGTAGATTAAGCAATGATCGTGCGTTTGTATAATCAATGCATATTGTCATTCCGTCTCAGAACATTTGATGTGTTTTGAAAGTTAGCGTTTATAGAATGTAAATATGATATATAGCCAACATTTATTTCTTTCTTCAGGCGTTTCCAATACTGGTGGGGTATGTGATTTGGGTCGCAGATTTTCGATTATCGAGGCTAGCGATTATTCTCTGACTGTGAGGACAGCAGCACATGAACTTGCACACAGGTACGTCAATTCCTAGTTCCCTGTTTATCTCTTGTATTCAAGTTCATTAAATTAGCACTTCTGGTGCCCCGTGTTGTGTTCTTGATTTTGTATGTACAATTGTTAGTAAACGCTCAAACAAGGAAGGTTGTTTTCTTGGGTTCTTTGGCTTCCTCTATGTCAAGAACCAAATCACTGTATAACTCGAGCTTCGAGAATGTATCATAATATCTGTGTAACATACATGCAGTTAGATAATCAACAAAGTTCACAGATTTGAGAAAAATGACCAGACAACATGCTGTCTTTGAAATTTGGATACGCATGTATGTACACATGTACGATTCAGCGAGCATTCATACATTGCTGGATGATCTGAATGGTAAATCTGGGATCAAATCAATTCTTGTTTTCTACAGCATGCATTTATTTAAACTGGCATTGTAGAACTTATTTGTTCATAAGTAAACTGAAGATAACCTTAAGTGTAAATATCGACAACAGTGTAACGCAAAACATCAAAAAAAATTTTAAGATGTTTGCAGAAAAGGAGGCTTTTAATTTGGAAAATCACTTTTTAATATTACTTGCTTGTGACAGTAATCGATACTTGAATATTACTTTAGAAGGCTGCTTAATTTTGTTTTGTGATACCAAAGCTAGCGAGAAAGAGAATCATTTTGTTTGTTGAATATATGTCTGTTACTAACAGTATGTGTGTTTGTGTGAGCCAATTGTGAAAGCTGCACTGTACTAGATTTATAGTTATTCGCTTACCCTGCTTTTTTCTAGCCTTGGAGCATTCCATGACGGCGAGGGAATAGCCATAGGTTGCAAGCCTTCCGATTTCTTCCTCATGTCTCCGGAGATGTACGTTCCCAACCGTAGAAAGCGATACACAAGAAACCCATGGCTTTTCTCCGATTGCTCCGTGAATTCGTTCAAGAAGACACTAAAAGCCAAGTATGTGTAATCGATATGTATAACCGCTTATGTCAGACATTCCTTCATACAGGTGACTGACTTTTCCAGTTGTTCAAGGTACACAATTATGCTCACACACTTTGAAAATCCCGACTGATTTGAATCCTCAACAATTATAAAGCATGGAAAAAATAATGCAAATATACAACTTGTTCTGAGAAGAAGGATATGTTCCTATGGATGTCAGTCTATTGTATGTGCAGCCGTTTAATCCAGCATAGATTTGTGCATTCGTCGTTCTGTCTCTGCGCACAAATTCAAACGTATCTGTGAATGTAGTTAGCTACGTATGTATGTACTAACGTAAGGAAGCAAGATAGTACGTATCATATTAATCTATCTATCTATCATTGTATCTCTCTATCGATCTGTCGATCTATCACATCATACGGGCCATTTTGTGTTTCAGAGATTGCGTAAAGAAGAAGGGTAATGTCTACGACGAGAATGAATGGATGAAATATACAATGAAACAACCAGGAGAGGTGTACTCCCTTGATGAGCAGTGTCAGCATGCTAACGGGCCAAATTCTCGCTATTGTGGGGTACGTACGGTGTGTTTGTGTATGTGTATGCACGCGTGTGCATATGCATTTGCGTGGGCGCCATCCTAGCTCTTGGAAACGTGTCAAGCATCACGAGTGATATCAGCTTACCAAATGACTTAACGCTCTCTAATTCATTGACATTCAATTTCACATAAGATAAGGTATGTAAACGCACACACAGCAAAACCAAATGAATGAAAGGTACCTACATAAGTATGTGGTTCAATGGTTATTCGACAGAATACAAAGCCTAGTAGATACTTAAATAGTACCAATGTAAAAACAAATAAATTCATAATTATTTAGGATGATAAACCCATCCAAATTTAAGTACCTTTAGCTACAGCATCATTAAGATAAAAACGGAAAATATGAAAATTGCAAAAGTTAAACAAACTAAACGATGAAGATTAAAAAGTAAACAAAATTTATAAAGGTATAAGTATCTATGTCACGCCTGTATTTCCTAAAAATCTTTATATAATTCGACGTCCGTTTCCTTTCTTTAAGTTTAGTGTCTGTTTACCGTTTTGAGTGGTGGTTCTCGGATTATAATGTGTAGTATGATTTTTCATCTACACAAAATGAAAATCAGTGAAGAATATTATAAGGCTCTAGTCAACAATAGTATCCATTCCTCTGTTAAGTCCAGTCTGTGGAATTATTTACTGTTGTGTTCAGATATAATTTAAGTTTAATTATTTATTTAAATTATTAATTGGAATTACACGGTGCGCGTAGACATTCTCGACAAAAAGTCTGCGTAGGGATTATTGTCTATCCATTCAAAGACATCCTACATTATGTCATTGTGTTACATCAAAACTGTTCGTACCCCAACCTATGTAAGATTATTAGTACATCAGAACATTCAATACTGGAATTCATTCGTAATACTCTATACTTTTTGACGTGCGATAGAAAGCTAACGATTATTGTTTTATTTAATTCATACTACTTTACGTTCATCTTATATTTATACTTTGTAAGTTAGAGAAATAAATGTATTTGTATTAGACATGTTAGTTTTGTTTCTTTCTGGTACATAGTTTAAGACCATATGGTTATAAGAGAACTCACATTAAGGAACGATACTGGATGACACTGAATTTGCGCCACATATGAATTCATTTGTTAACAACGTAGAATTTTGTTCCACTACTTTGATTCCGTTAGTGATATTTATGATTCTCCCTTCTTTGATTTTGTGATATAACTTTAATGGGCTGATGGCAGAAAAACATTGAAATGAAATTTACCAGTTTGGTGGTCGTTTGTCATTTGTTGGTTTTGTTTCTTTCGATTTGTTATCTTTTTGTTTTTATATTTTCTTTCATTAGGAATCACGAATTTATCTTGGTATTTGTACTTAGAATTTTTGTGTGGATGAAATTGCTTCTTCCCTTGACAAAGAGGTAGTGTAAATCGAAATGCTGTAAAGCTGTTTTGTGTAACTTGAAACACTGTGAAGCTGTTTTGTGTGTGCGCAGTTGCTAATGTGGGTTAATGTATTCTATATATTGAAAGGAGATCTTTTCCAGTAGAGGCATGAAGAAGCAAATGGTTCATAGGTGCAGTAGTCTCTGAACAACTAAAATGGAGTGTTCTCTTCAACAACTGAAATGTGATAGCATTTTGATCTGTACTTAAGGACATGCTGCAAAGACGACGGTTTATTCTAAAGTATGTGGCATTATAGTGCAAAATAGTGTGCACGATTTATCAGATTTGCGACGCTGGGCTAGATGCAAGACCTAATCCTGCTGCCTAACACGCTTAGACTGATCGCCTATTCTAATATCGAGTAAGAATAAATTTCCGTTTGGAAATCCAATACTGTTACTGTTGACCATTACTGAAACACTGTAATGCGACTGAGACAGCAGCCGCTCGATTAATGAATTTATAGTTTATCCACATATAGGAGTGCATCACCACCAAATCTATCTTGAAAGCACAAAAACCTCAAGGCCAATAGTTTCCAATGAAATTATGCCTTTATTGACATTGACAATCATTAGCATTATTTTTCTGGCTATAATTAAAATATGTGATTTAGCTGTATATATCGAAAACTATATACTTACTAGTAATGTGGTACCTGTTAAGAATTCACAGTCGTAATTATTGTAGTGTAGCTATTTAACATAACGTCAAATTTCGCCGGAAGCAATGGCTGTCTAGTCAGCCATTCCATTATACTTTATACAGCAGTTAATTTACTCAAACAATTCGTACTATCTTTGAACGTTTGTCACAGTATCTATTACTATTATTTAAAACAGCCCTATGCAATTGATGTGTCTGGAATGGTCACTGGCAAAAACAAATGTTATTCATGTTATTCCATTGCAACATGTGTGTGTGTGTGTGATTTGGATTCTTAAAGTAGCTTTAACAATGTTTCAGTCATATCGCTACGATGTCTGCAGTGTGGCAGTTTAAAGTGATGTCTAGCACTGGGGCATCATGCCGCAGACATATAGCATGATGTCCCACCCAGTCACATTATCCAGAAACCAGGCCGACCAGTCCTAACACTAACCTCAAAATGCTGAGCGCCAAGCAAGGTAGCTGTTAGTACCATTTTTGTAAGTCTTTGGTATGACTCGGCCGGGGATCGAACCCACGATATCCCGCATCAGAGACGGACGCTCTAACCACTAGGCCACCGGAGCGGTTACCCCCATTGCAACATTACATATCCTGAAGTTTTGTCTAGGTCAATATGACAGCTTGGATATAATCACTGGATTTCACTGAAAATTTAAAAAAGGGAAAGACATATATAAATGAATCTAGGTAGGTTAGTGACGCCCTGAGCTTTGCAAGAACCACGTCTACAAGTTGTAAAAGGAATTTTCCTGTTTCCAGTGATATTGACGGTTAAATGTTGTTAAGGGCAGTTTACAGCGAGCTTCATGTATATTTGAGTCATTATTTTACAGCGAAGCATTGGGGCAGTGTGTTCATTTATGGAATGTACGGATCCCAAAACTAAACAATGCATGCGGAAATATTTCGGTGCAGCTAGAGGAACCGAATGTGGAGACAATATGGTACTCTCCTCTCTCTCTCTCTCTGAAACGATGCATCAAATGATCTCGGTCTAAATCTAGTCATGAAATATGACTATCATCAAAAATTATAATAACAAGCTTACTTGTCAGATGATATTTTCTATGAAAATTTTATATCATCATAAATATAATGTCTTCCTTTCACATTGAAGTCTGGATAGATAAAATAAAACCGTGAGTTCCTTTTATAATTCTCACTTAACTGTATTCAATTAAATACCCACGTGGTTTTCTTGCTATTCAATCAGATAAAGAACCGGTGTGAGTACAAAATCTGTTTGTATGCCTGTTTCTTCCAAATGTACAAAAAGACACAAATACACACAGTTATATATATATATATATATATATATATATATATATATATATATATATATATATATATATATATATATCCGTCTTTTTTCAGTGGTGTATAGAAGGAACGTGCGTTTCTAAGGGTTAAACATAGGTGAGTGCATCCTGATGTTTTGGGGTTACAGCAGCATCGTTGCTCGCCCGTTAGACTCGATGATAATGATGCTGGTTCTAATAAAACTCGAACCAAGCAGAATCAGCAGCAATTTGACGTCCTTTAGCAAGGCACCTCGCTTGCACAGTATAAGCTTTCATATATCTATGTTCAGTCAAACTCCAGATATTTGTTAAAAATAACAAACACAAGCATCCTGAGAAATAATTTGTTAAATTTAATTGTAATTCTGTTTTAATTAGTGAATATTGAAACTATGCAGTTTGTTTTACTATAATAATAACTCTAACTGTGAAGACGATAATGAAAGGATACTTTTTATAAACACATCATTTTGAAACGATTGATTACATAAAAACTCGCCAATTTTATTTGAGAAATCCTTGAATTTGCAGACCAGAGCCGCATCGTCCTGCACACCGTCAAGCATGAAATTGGAAATGTTGCTGGAGTTCTGAGCTGACAAATAGTAAAATTGACTTTTAATTTCGTCCTTGACAACTCACATCAAAACACATTTGTGAATTACATATGTATATCCTTGAATGCTAATTTATTATATCAATGCACATCGAATGTTATTATTTGTGGCCAATAAAATATTATTCTTCGGACATTTGTACGTGTTAATTTTCCATATCTGTTCTGATATGATGAATTTGTAACCTAAGGTCTTATATAATATGTTTTACTATGTTTTGCACAAAATTTATTTTGTTGCTCGGTACCACTAAATCTTTACCAGAATTCAACCTTATTTGATGAAGAACGTCACTCTTCCATTACTGATACATTCATATGGATCGTAAAGGTTAGCTCTTTGTTCCTATAAGTTACGTACTGTAAAAAAAATAGTATCCTTAACATGTGTTTAGTTTGTTTTAACACTCAGTGCTATAATTGATTTGTTATGAGATCGGAAAGGATCGAGCAGAAGCATAAAGGGAGTCAACGTTCTGATTAATAATATTACTGACAATGGAAATATAAGTAGTTAAGTGATCTAGCAAAATTATATATAATACTTGTTTATATATTTTCCTGATTCAACTAAAACTCCTTTTAAAATAGTTGTATTAAATAATTGAATTTACTATATTCTCTGCACGTCTGTGTGAGTTATGATTTAGAAAAACCATATACGATCTAATTGAATAATGTCTTGACATCAATCATACATAAATGAAACATTTTCTTTCTCAAAATTACAATATTCATGAAAGCGCATATCTTTTTATCCACACATTTTAATCCAAAGGAAGACTACGACTGGAAAATACAACAATTTCTGACTAATGAAACACTAAACAGTGTGTGTATTTGATGCAATTTACGCGTATTCCTAACTGGAAAAAGCGATTGTATTGTATTTTAATTTAGCCAACATATTCGCGCTTGTAAGAGTCGGATTACTAATTGATTTTCTGTAGAAATCAATGTTACCTACAGCAAAACTATAGCTATTGTATGCACTAGGTAACCCAGTAAACTACGTATGCTCTTTTGGTTTAAGTAAGTGAAAAGTACTCATTAGTTTCGTACAGAGTGAGTACACAATAATGATAGCCGATCTAAACGAAAAGGAGCGTACTGATAAGTCTTTGGGAAATTCGAAAGGAAAACTCAGGACGATCCTATCTCCACGTATTAAGCGAGATATCCAAATATATATTCAAATTAAATTCTGCAATACACAGCCAAAACAAAAAGAACATTTGGCTATGAATATATGTATAAATGCAATTACGGTCCATTAGTTTAGCAGATATGAATCACAGAATACTTGATATATGTTATGACTAAATTCTTGATTTTCTACACGATATGAATTAAAGTCAAAGTGACCTTAAAACATTGATTGAAAACATTTTTGTACTTCACATCCCATCACAGATATGTTTTATTCTCTGCATAATTAATCATACTTAAATAACATACTATTTACTACATCTTCCCGTTGAAAATGGAATTAATGTTAGGATGATGAAATTAACGAAAGTCTAAATGATACAGGCAAAAGTATAGAACATTGTTTTATTATGTATAACTATATTCTGTGCTTAACATTTGACATGTTTTAAGTTTGAAACGTCACTTATACAAAACAATAAATCATTGCTAACGTTTGTCCATGATTGCATATTATACTTTTAGATAATGATCATTTATAAACAATATTTTTACTTGAATTTAAGTTTACGATCTAGCGTGGATTATGATCACAAAAGGTTTTAGGATCAAACTTGATTACGAATTGGATGAGAAAATAGCCAACATCCTTATTATTGTAGTGTGTCTTAGGTTTAGATAAAGGCTATGTTCAGCAAACTTATTGATTGCTGTCATAACACCATTACCTCTCTGAATTCTTGCCCATTAGATATATTGTTCATACACACAAAAAACGGAACTGTTGGATGTTTTCTTCCTGACCAGAACAAATTTTATCTTAAACCAGTTTAATGTTTCCATTTTTGTTTCTTCTTTCACATTTTGTACAGTTTATGTCTTTAATTTCTTTAGAGCCACGCAGTTGTTAAACTTCAGTGTAATTACAATATTGAGCTTAATCTTTTTTTTTTGTTGTACACGATAACAGTGTCCAATGTGAAGGAACATACGCTTTGGTCAACTTTTTAGTGTTTTTAATGATGGCATAATTTGAATCACGTTCCATTTCTAAATGTCCACTTTCTCCAAATTTCTTATTAATTCGGGTTATGTTTTAACCTTTATGAATGAAATATAGCCATACACGATACAAATTTATTTGATAGTGCCCTCCACAAATGTATTATCCTTCACGTTTGAAGTCCTGCTCTTAAGAGAGTTTTGATGCAAGATAAGACAGGTCGAAATTTCGCAAACACCACTACCGCTTTGTGTCTCATCTTACATGAAATAAAGTTGCATTACCATTTCTGAATAAAGTTGTAGCAGCAACGTTTTATCTGATAAGACTTTGCCTTTTCTGATCTTTTTCTTGCCAGGACATTTCCTTTATAGTTAGGTTGTCACTATATTCATTTTCTGCTTTTTTCTTCCACTTTTCCTTCTGTTCTAAGGTGCTCGTAGCGACTGCAACTTCAACACTGGTCATTCTTTTGACAGCAAAATGGACGAAATTGATATCACTGCAAACAATGCTACTTTATACCTTCTCTTGAAGAGAGGTTTTGTCAGCTTCTTTGTACTTTTCTGCGTAAAGTGAGAGCATTCGTCTAATATTCATGTCATGTGAAAGGTATTTCCTTGTTGTCTTCTCTTGTGTGATGCAGTTTAACTGAAACAAACTATTGATGTGGTCAGAGCCAACCTGAATATAAATTTCTTCGGTTTCCGGATCTTTAAGATATTTACCAGTGAAAATTGTATATACTTTACTCCTCACTACATACTCATCAGTTTATTTTTCAGTATTTAATATCCTTAGAAAAATGTTGTGCAAACACGAGATCTGTCCTGTCCAACAATCGTGTAAAATAGCCGAGACAGTTCATCTTCGTTTCCCTGAAACTCGTTCCACAAGCTCATAAATAAAACATATGTGCCCCTCATGATTTAATGTGAGACTTTTACATTTAATTGCAATCTACAGTTTTAGACGGTAAAACTAAATGGAGCCTATTTTATTTAGGACAATCAATAACACCAAAGCAAACTTTATTTAAGAAGGCATTAAATAGTTACAGAATATCCTATCAAAAATTAGTGGAAACATATTGGTGCAGTTTGTACGATCTGTATGATAATGCAGCTTTAATAATTTGAGTCATATCGCTATCATGTCTGCAGTGAGGTAGTCTATAATGATTCTTGGTACTGGGGTATAATTCCGCATATATGTGACATCATGTATTACCCTGCCACTTGTATTGTGGCTTCAATGTATGTGATGAGGTTTGTGGGTGAGTACACGGTGTTGATACTCTATTCAAGCTATACATTAGACATGTATAGATAAACAGTATTCTTGTATATGTTCCAATTCGTGGTTCTCTAAATAAAGTAGACTATTATATATGTCTTCTGTGTTTTCACTAAAGGTGTATTTCTCATTTAATGTTGACATCCGTTAGTCTCGAGAGACGATGGAACTGCGCCCATGAGAGATGTCCCGGTTAGTGGTTGTGCAGCGTCTGCTGTGGCTATGTAGTCCAATGCGGGAGTGGCAGTCACTGCTGCACTTGAAGGTTGCGTCTGGTGTTGGTTGGAGCTGCTTCTTCTTCCTCTGCGATCGTCTTTCATCAGCTAGCAAGCATACATTGTCCTCTCCGGCTTTCAGACCAGTGATCAGAGCATGTCGCTAGCTTGATCTGTCTAGAGCGAGCTCTTCCCAGGTGTTGACATCGATATCAAGAGCTTTCATGTCGTGCTTGCAGACATCCTTGAACCGGAGATGTGACCGTCCGATCGACCTTTTGTCAGAGGCAAGTTCCGAATAAAGAATGTCTTTGGGGATCCGTCCGTTATCCATCCGACGTACATGGCCCAGCGATCTGATGCGACGTTGGCGGAGGAGTGTGGCCATGCTGGGAATATTGGCACGCTCGAGCACCTCGTTGTTTGTTACTCGATCGCTCCAGGTGATCCCGAGTATGCGTCGGAGGCAACGCATGTGAAAGGCGCTCAGTCTTTTCTCTTGTGAGACGTACAGAGTCCAGGTTTCACTTTCGTAAATGAGAGTGCTTAGCACGCAGGCACGGTACACGGTGATCTTAGTGTTCAGGGTCAGCATGATGCTGTTCCACACACTCTGCGACAACCTGGAGAGAGTTGTTGATGCCTTTCCGATCCGCTTGTTGAGCTCAGCATCGAGCGAGAGGTTGTTGGTGATGGTAGAGCCGAGGTACATGAACTGGTTCACCACCTTAAGTTCGTAGTTGTTGATGATGATGCTTGGGGGATCTGCGTCCTGAACCGTCACGTTTGTTACTTATTTAATATACATCAATTTAAGAAGGTAACTGTACCGATAAAGCATGTATTTTACCGCTCGCATACCTATACCTTTACACACACCCCGTGCAATTTTTGGGGGGTACATGCATCATTTTCTTCAGCTAACTGACCTGGTTGCTTATAACACGGTTCGGTCTATAACGCGGTCGGGTTCTACGGCTCCCAACTATTGTGTTATAGCGGGGTCAAACTATATATATAATTCTTTCCTAACCTTCGACACAGTTTGAAACGTCTGCGTTCTGCTGAGGCAGAGTAATGCCAGCTGAAACAATTCACTTCATCCTATTCACATGAAAAAGAAAGGCAAATGGTCATTCGCACAAAGGTACATGTAACTCTGCTGTATTGCATATACCCTCTTGAAACTTCTTCCGAGTTAGAGGATTTCTTAAGTATAGCCTTTGATATTAACCGTACTTGACTACTGATGTACCCATGCTTTTATGTATTACATGTTTCAAAGCATCCTAGGCTTGGTATGGGTTGAATATTTTATGTAAGCATTATGATGAACTAATATATCATATACCATGAAAAACCTACCTCTTTCTTATACAAGACTTCTCTACAGTATGTATTGTGACTAAAAGTAGCAAATGTGCCCAAACGTAAAGCTGATTCTTGGCATCCGAAGTTGGGATTTTCGTGGGGCCTTTACATAATGTCTATCTGCCAACAGATATAGAAACCAACAGTAGAATAATTTTAGTGTTATCAGTATTGATGTTACTGGAATGTGTTGACACAATTAAGCACATGTTTAACCTATATATTTAGCACTGATGATTGTGTTTGTGTAACGTTTTACATATCCATTCTAAGGGAGATAAACTCAAAAACACCACAGCCACTTATGATAAAGCTCACGTCTCTAATGTAGGTATCAATTAAGTGTTATTATTCAACAGAAATGTTCATTGCCTTTTGTAAATAATTTGGGTTTTACATAAATCTCTTTTCATCTATATGCTAATGCTTGTGAACATAAAATGTCGCATTAGTTTAATTTGATCCCTCAGGAGCATATGTACAATAACTCTGGGTTCAATAGGAATTGTGGCAAACAAAAACTGATAAGCAATGAAGAAAATACTACTCCAGTTGTGTAAGGATCCGCTCTCATGGACTTTAACTTTCGGTACATTGAAAACTTTCCCATTCGAAACCCTTGATACTGAAGTGAATTAACCAATCTCGCTATTTCAGACAATAAAAATGGAGCATTCAGTTTACTTCATAATTATTCTCTAATCAATAAAAATCATGCCTGTATTGTCGTCATCGTTAGGCTCAAATATCAATCCCTTTAGGCGTAAAGATTTATATTCCATCATTGTCATTTAAGTTTTTCCTCACACCAAAGCAGTATAAATCAATCCTGTCGCAAGAGCAAACGTATATATTTTTAAGTCACCACCAACAAAGCAGCATAAATCAATCCTGTTGCAACAGCAAATGTATATAGTTTTAAGTCACCACAAAAAAAGCAGCATAAATCAATCCTGTCACAACAGCAAACATATATATTTTTAAGTCACCACCATGGTATTCAACCACCCCATTTCTCCTAATAATTTTATTCTACCAATTCAAAAAGTTATGAACCATCCTAAAATTCTCAGAGTAATTACAACGAAATCAGAAACTCATATCATGGTCATGTCTCACATCATAGAGACAGTTCAATGACACGATCTGCGCTTTCAACCGCTTGATCCTGTGAAAATGTTATATCCTGCATTCATATTCAGAACTGTTGCAACCATGATTACAACTAAAGCTGCTTACTAGAAAAGAAAACTCTTGAGAAAGGTGTAAGCTCGTGAGAGAAATTTGACACTCTCTTCGTCACAGTGACTTCCGAGGAAGAACTCCATAGAGAGAATTGGAATAAGGTTGTTATAATATTTGGGAATTGCAAGATGTGAACAGGATCAATACCCTTTGTATGGTAGAAAAGATAATTCTCTTGATGGGATACAGTTGGTTTTGGCTAAATCAAAACAGCATTCTGAAACTAAATTTACACCTGGAAAGAAACAATACAATATTTTTGTTTATGATAAAGAATAAGCATATGTTACCAGTGATATATTTTCCTTGATATTATATTTGTGAATTATCACATAAAGTTAATTAAGCAGACATTGCAGTATAGTTGATGTCTACTAGGAAACTATTTTCGAATAATGTTAAAATTGTTTTGCATGACTTTAAATAAATTCACAAATTCTAATTTTACATCATAAATGCCAAAAAAAGTCAAGGTTTAAAATTTATAACATACAATGAATTCATTTCAGAAAATACTAATCGCAGGGCATGAATTGCGATGAGAAAACCTTGATGGCTACAAAAATTAACAGTATACTCATAGCTAACAATTTCAAAATAACACCTTTTGAAATTCAAAACAAATCATATGCACTCAAAGGCACTCTATATTTTACATTCCCAAAAATTTGAAGAAAAAGCGAAATGCAATTATTATTATTTATATCCCAAATATATAATTGAGATGATGACTCCATAATTTCGTCACATGTAACATCATTATGATGAGATAACATGTTATACAAGAAGTTAAAATCCAAAATGTTTAAGGCAGCGAAATGCATAATGTATAAATAATAAGAACATTTTGTACCTGGAACGAAAAAAAAAGGATATTTTAGGGAATGCAGAAACAACTATGTTTACATCTGCTTCCTTTGAGCCATTTATACATGTTGTGCCAAACCTCGTATGCAAGGGGGAGATGAAAAATAAGAGAGAAGAAAGAGAGAAACTATTGAATAGTTTGCATTAATAATTTCAAGATAATATATCAATACATTGATAATTTTAGTAATTCTAAACCAAAAAATATGAAAGAATGCATAACCAGTCATGCATATAGACAAACAAATTTGTATGCGCATATATACACTTGTCTTTACCTACATACATCTGCATATATTTGCATCCCTGCCGATATACACGTACGAGAAAGGGAGTGAGCAAAAACAGGTTACATTTTTCAGAGTGAACATTTCATTGTGATCACCTTATTCCACTATCATAGCCATTACTTTGTTTCTCAATAAAGTAGGTTTTCACTTGATTCCATTTAGTAAATGACTTTTGTACTTTTGGATCGTCAAGGTCTTCAAGGTCATACTATTAGCTTCAAATTTAAAATGAAATATCAAATCAAGTAGGGCTCTTGCAGCTTTAGTTTTCAGTTTTGATATTTCAAATCTGCCTTTTCAGTTACTGTTTTGTCAGCCTCTATTGGCAAAGCATTAATAGCGACGCCTTCTGACTTGCTAATAAATTCCAGGTAAAATGTTATTAGGGGCATTTATCCCTATGAGTAGCATCAATCACAATAACAAATCAATCAGATAAACACAGTTTGCCTTCAATTACTTACCTACAAGTATCAAGTTGTAAATAGTTTACCCTAAATCTGATCAATTTAGAGTGGACTAATTTGGATTAGCAATATATCTTTTGATGCTTTAATGAAAACACCATAGTAATATGACAATTTATTCTGAGGCCATACAGACACCATTGATATTTGAGAGCTAACTCAAAGTCACAAAAGGTCTTTTAATAAAATCCTACTTTTATATGACTATTTTTTCAAGAGAAGTAGAGTAGACATATCAAGATTTTGAAGATGGCCACCATAATGCCAATATTGGATTTCCGAGAATCGTCATGTTTATGTAGAACCAACTATATTTCATGATAAAACTAGTTTAGTCACCTTTTGTAGTTTGCTTTGGGGGAGAGGCGATAGGATCAATTGTCAAAAGATGTTGGGCCACAGCCAGATAATATAAATAGGTTCATCACCTCGGATCTTCTCATCTTAAACCAGCAGAGTAAACAAACCTGCACAAGTGACCACTTTGCATCCATTATAGATAAAAAAGGACACCGATATCACAAAGTAAAAACTTGGGTTGTTACAAACAAACTGTAGTTAACCTGTTATTATTTGATAGGATAAAAATGAAAACATCATCCATAATGATAAAAAAAACTCATATCACTGACCTTGTATGCCAAACTATACGATCCTATTTAAATTTATGATGCATGAATCTGTTTTAACCAAGTCATGCAATGACTTGCTCATGTTAAAGAGTAAACGAAATACAGGCACCGTTCGCATTTAGAACAAACAGTATAGTCACAAGATCTTTGATGAAAACCTCATGTACTGTTTGAGGGACACCATTGTCATTTAGGACCGTCTAAATCTCCTAAGCTTTATTTTGTTATAATTCAAGTTGATATGAATGCCAGTGCTGGAGAAGTAGCTACAAAAAGATTTTCAAGAAAGCCATGAGACTCATTTTGGAAGTTAGATCAGCATCAATATCACTTACGAGCAACTGGATAATGTATGAAGTCTCTCGGCGAAGACCAAATGTCGTTTTGACTTCCCAGACATGAGAGTAACAAGAATGTCAAGATGGCTCTCAGGATGGTCATTCATGATGTCAGATCAGTACCATTTTCATTTAGGACCAACTAAATAAAATGCCTTCTGGTGAAAACCTAATGTTCACATAACTTTCCATCTAGGATGAGTAGTGATAAGAGTTTTAAGAGGCAGCCATATTGGATATCAGATATGCACAAAATTTATTTAAGACCAATTCGACACCATAAAAAGTTGTATGGCAAAAACACATGCTGGTAAGGTGTTCCAATGAGGAGGGTAAATATTCATTGTTTCAACAATATTGAATCTCTGTTGGACTCCATTTCATTTAGGAACAACTAGATATTACATGAAATATTTTCGTTGAAACAATATGTGGATAAGGTAATCAATTCCAGAGTGGTGGCGATAGAAACAATGTCAAGATTGCATCCATTAGCCATACTGGATATAAAACTGACATCAGTTTCTATTCAGGACCAACTTGACAACATTTCAAGTCTTTTTCGTGAAAATCCCTTGTGGATGTGACTTTTCGTTTTGGATAAATAATGATAAGAATCTCTTCAAGATGGCTGCCATTGCAGCTACATTTGGAGTCAGATTGTCACCTCTTCAATTTTCGTTTCAGACCAACAAGACATGAGAATTTTCACCTGAAACTCCCATGTTGATATGATATCACGCTCCTGAGAAGCTGAAAAATAATAGCCTATTGCAGTGGCCATAGTCCATACAAGTTCTATTTAGAACCGACTAGATATCAAAACAAGTAGTATGACTGTCCATTCTGATGGAATAGCCATAACAAGTTTTTTCATACTGGTGATTAAAGCGAAACTATGTTCATTTTGAATATACAACATATTTTAAAAAGTATTCAGGTGGACACCTCAAGTCGATATCTCTTTCTGTTCATGAGGAGTAGTGATAAGAATATTTGTAAAATTTCAAATCAAGATTGTCCCAAGCGGAACTATTTTCATTTTGAGATCATAAGAAGTTTACTGGTGAAAGGCCTGTGCCAATATGACATTCCATGATGGGTAGTGGCAGGAAGATTTTAAAGATTGTCAATATCTAGCTTGCATCATCTGGTGTGTACCTCTAGGCCTTTAGTTGAATCAAT
Source organism: Sinohyriopsis cumingii (assembly GCA_028554795.2). Classification (NCBI taxonomy): domain Eukaryota; kingdom Metazoa; phylum Mollusca; class Bivalvia; order Unionida; family Unionidae; genus Sinohyriopsis; species Sinohyriopsis cumingii. Next base: position 73,491,547 of record CM068827.1, on the reverse strand, counting down.
GCGAGCTTCTGCAACTGCTTCACCTAATGCACATTTGGTTATGGTTCGCCAACATCAAGATGTCCCACGAGCATTAGGCGAATGTTTTAATCTTTTCTCTTCCAGCTTCTATAGCTTCTATGTGCGTTAGTCTGTTCAAAGTATTTCAGGTGTAATCAAACATTCACTTGTCTAATGGGTCTCAAAACTTTTGAACATACAAACTTACTGCTCCACCCACAACTAACAATGCCCTTAATATGGCATATGTTCAAAATCTTTTTCCACATTGTCATGTCTGTAATTTGTTTCCTTAGCTGGTTTATCTGCTTTGCGTTGGTACTAGTAAGACATGAAATATACAAGAACAAGTAAAATATTGACAGAAGTGTAAACAATGCAACTCAAGGTCACGTTCCATGCTTGAAAATGATTTCTCAAAAGGATTAATTTAAAGTTGTTGTTGTTGTTGTTGTTGGGTTTAATGCCATTTTTCAGCACACGATAGGCTATACATGGTGGCCAGTATTAATGGTGGAGGAAGAACCCGGAAAAACCCCGGAAAGAACCACCGACCCACGAGAAGCTATTGGCAAGCTTTCTCACATACCCATATTGGCCGAATCCGAGACTCGAACCCACACAGACAGAGGTGAGATGGCAGTGATCCGTAACAGAGAGCGCCTTAGACCACTTGGTCACTGGGGGCCCCAATTTAAAGTCATATGCGACGTAATGGTTCAGTTTCACATTAATGACAGAAACTGTTGGACATTTAAGTCAAAGTTTTGCAACTGTTGAGGAACTATTTTCGTTTGTGTAAACATCTTTGTTGCATATTCAGTAGTCTACATCAAAAGGGCAAATATCACACAATGCACCAGCATCTCTGGGTCTATGCAGTTTCTTAGTAAGCAGTAGAACTAACAGCACAGACCCTGAACTGCCAGCATATTATGCAATGGCAGAACTCAACTTATATGGGTGTATATACAGTATAATATGTACATTTACGCGAACGGACATTTCAGTTTTCTTGTTTTATGAACTCTCCTGTGCAAATGACAACATTATTTAAACAACAAGCTTTTTTCTGTTAAGTATCCAGGCTACTAGAAATAATTTGCTATGATGATAATAAAACAGAAGTGAAAAGCATTGGTTTAGAGTTTTGTATTCAAGTGAAAAGAGTAGTAATAAAACATCAGGCTGTCCAAAAACATGCATCTGAATGTAATGTATGTTGCATAATAATGTGTCAAGCTAACAGTGTGTTACACATAGGTCTGAAAAAATTTGCAATATTATGTTTGCCACATCTAAAGTAAATACCATTCTATAACATTATTAAACAATGATACTGTCAAAATATACCATATCCTGAACAAGTAACTTTATAAAAATAACAACAGCAAAATCCATCACCAATATACCTTATAATGACTAACATACATTGTTTCACAATAGCAAACATTTAAAAAAAAGCAAAATGTTTTTTTTGGCGTGTGTGTAAAATTCCTCAAAATGTTCCACCATATTTACTGATTCTGGAACTGTTCAATATCACATCTAATACAAAAACCAAGTTCAATAATGAAAGCAGGCATTTTAATTTAAAAACTAAGCACATAAACACATTGTTTTTCAAAAATAGTCTCTATTCAAGATTCTATTGCACTGACTAGACTTGTCATATAATTTTGAACTTTATTTGTTATAAAATTACAATATTAGAAATGGTACCATTTTCAAAACACCCTGTTCAACATATTAGTACCTGCACTGCAAGCTTAATAAATTGTTATTTCAGTAAATTCTGTCAGGCTAATGCCTCTAAGAATAAGTACAAACTCAGAACATGATTAACAATGCCCGCATCACATGAATGCCCAACCTAGAAGAGTTAACTCCCTTAGACTTGCCACTTTAAAGATGCATTCTCACTCCAATTATGGTCACATTGAATAAAATGCACATAAAATCTGTTCTTGACGCAATTATCTAACAAAAGTAGGTAGTAATAAACACCAAGTGTGCCTGATCTAAGTTTCAAGACAAAAGACCCTCTTTATTCTGAGTCTTCCTTTCATTCAGCATAGTCAAATACTTTGACACTGAGGTTATTCTAAAACTGTAACAATGAGGTTGCTCTAAAACTAATACTGAGTGCAACACTGAGATCAATCTAGGGTGTGTATGAAGTACAAATGGAGGGATGTGCACATGGATACAACAACTCACCATATTCTAAGCAGGCTTCAGCAGCTGCTACTCTACCGGAAACCATGATGGGTTTACCTAGACATGGATATTTTTGTCATGAATTCAGACACAAAGTAGGGGTGCATGCTTATTAATTCATGTGCAGGAATAATGTGAAAACCAGTAATTGTAAGGTCACAGGCTTTGATTCTGCCCAAAAGTTATTTCTAAAATGTGATACCTACTATGTAAAATTTTATTGAAACTAAAATATAATTGATATAATTGATAACAGAATAGTATCTTTGCTCGGCACCAGCACCACTTCCTCAGAAAGTTACTACCTTACAATTTTTAAAATGAGTAATATTTAAATAAGCTACATCAAGCTTTATACTGTATAAATTGCAGCCCCAGAACCAGGCTGGGTAGCAAACAAAGCCTCCTTGACTTTGTTTCCCCTTGAAGTCTTCTGGTAGTAATCTGTCGTAACTCTCTCCAGGAATGAATCCAACTGATCTGTTGGTACCATGGAAACAGCACAGCCTCCCCAACCGGCTCCTGTTAGCCTTGACCCCAAGGCACCCGCATTCCTGATAAATAAAGTAATAAATGGGTGAAAGCACTTGCTTTAAAAGCACATCTCCTAAATGAACACTTGCGTAAAAAGATTATTGAAGAATTCTGAACATGAACAGCATGTCTTGTGTGGACAGAGGACTCATTTATTCATCCAAAATATCCATTACAGCGACACACAAAGGTATTTTTCCTTTATATAAAAATGAGCATTCTTATAAAAAATGTATATGTTGCACCTGTTCACTTTTACTATGAACTTGTATTAAACACTTTCTGAATCACTATTATAGATACCATTAGACTTTGATTGAAATAGTACTATTTATAGTTATTACCCCCCCAAAAAAAATACCACGGGTAATTCTTCATTTAAGAATGTAAAACCTGTACAAGACCCATCCATGTACAAGGCTTATGTCTATATGTCTATAAAAGACAAGATTTCTTCTGTCATTTGTTGTGACCTAACGACCATTATTTTGTGCATTTATATAGATATGTTTTCAGGTGGATTAGAAAAATATTACAGTGAAACAAACAGAACATTAATCAGGACCTATAAAAACAGTCCAATAACACTATTACTATTTGGGAGTACATGTGCAACTATTTATTTTCATTCAAAAGGTGACATACATGAATTACATACACATGGAGGGGGTGGGAGGGGTGGGGTGACAAAAGCATAGGCCTGCATATGATGAGGGGGACAGAGACGGGGTGACTGGTTAGGTTTTGTTACATTGCATTAAACTTAAAACTACTTATTTTTAATGAGTGTGTTAAACTTCATCTTTGAAATTGTTAAAGGGGTGGTAATGCACCAGTGTGTGTACACAGGGGTGTGGGTGGTTACAAAAGTGTATGCTGTGCAATGGGAGGGTAGAGCTAGGGGATCAAAACTGGGCAGTATTTTGCACATGTATTTTATGGATGTCCCCTAAGACATTTCACCCACAGTAGCTCCCTTACATCAGAACATAAATACAGTAGATTAATGAACAGATAACATGTATATTTCATGCGTTTTGTCTCCAATAAAGATGTCAGAGTCTGACACAAAACTATCAGTTAAACTTGTCATTTTTATGTATATGCTTCAAATGCTTTTTTTTCTTTAAAGGAAAGAAAAACTTCCACATAGTCTATACAACGAAATTCTTATATTGTATAGTCTATACATGTATATCCCTATATAATATCGTCTATACATGTATATCCCTAATATAATATCATCTATACATGTATATCCTTAAATCAGATAGTCTCTACATGTATATATATCCCTATATAATATAGTCTATACATATATGTTCTTATATAATAATTATAAGTTACTGCATTTGTATGTGAAAATACGAAACAAGATTTTTTGGAATAATACTGCACAACCTTCGGGAGTACAGTATTATTCTGACAAAACAAGTTCATATTTTCCCATACAAATGCAGTATTTTTTTAATGATATACACATTTTTTTATTATACATCAGGCTTAATTATAAAATTATACATTACAAGAAATAAAGTAATTGAATTTATGCTATATTTATAGGTTACTGCATTTGTATGGGAAAATGTGAACAAGTTTTTCATATGGAATACTGCATGACCTTGTTAGTGCAGTATATCCATCTGACAAAACGAGTTTGTATTTTCCCATACAAATGCAGTAACCTTTTTTATTATATGCTCATTTTCTTATTCTACCTAAGGCTTAATTATATAAACAAAATACACTACAAGAAACAAAGTAAATTAATTTATGCTGCATTCCAAATTAAATGCACAAGCACAGATTCATCATTACACAACAACAACATTATTAATGCACACATAACTCTGCCCAGATAAATCTGAACGTGTCGCGCTAGACATAAGTTTCAAAAGAGAATGACATTTTTGTCTACTTAAAACTGAAGTTTGGAGTCATATTGTGAATGAATGCGCATTGCAACAAGTTTTCCATTTGATCTGGAAGGAATAGATTTTTGTCGATTCTATGAAATTTCGTGATCATGGACTGGATTCATCTGTGCAAATTGTACATGAAATACATTTCATTGAAACAGCGTGGGAGAAGCATGTTAACATCTGCAAGTGTGTTTGTTCTTTCACAGACTATTTGAAATCATAATGTGGGGAAAATATGAAGTCTTTCAATTGCAATTATCAAAAAGAAACTATTGAATTTAATTTCATTTTGATTGCAGTAAGGAGGATGTAACTGCACTTTGAATATAGTCAAAATTACAGTACAATTTCGAAATGTGTAATCAAGCTTGAGAACTCATGACATGGCTCATGTATTTTGGGTTTGCAGAATTAAGATGTGTGTGTGTGTGATTTGGACTTTTAAATGTAGCCTTAACAATTTTTCAGTCATATCGCTACGATGTCTTCAGTGTAGCAGTTTATAGTGATGTCTAACACTGGGGCATAATGCCGCAGACATGTAGCATGATGTCCCACCCAGTCACATTATCCTGCCACCAAGCTGACCAGTCCTAACACTAACCTCTTAATGATGAGTGCCAAGCGAGGCAGCAGGTAATACCATTTCTGTAAGTCTTTGGTATGACTCGACTGGGGATTGAACCCATGACCTCCCGCATCCGAGGTGGACGCTCTAACCACTAGGCCACCAGAGCGGTTGCAGAATTAATAAAGTACATTTTGAGGAAATTCAGGATGTAAAACTGTAAGTATATTTTTTGCCATTCTTATTACCATTACCAACTAAAGAAGACAGTTTATGCCTTATCACTTGTATGTTATTTGTAAGGACCCTGTCTGGCATCTACTGTATAGCTAGCCTAAATCCAAAACATTGTATAAAAAAAATTAACGCGGATGTGCCAAAGCAGCTGGTATGTGGCAGACCATGAAACATCTCTTTTAAATTAGTCATTCAGAAACAAATTTCATCAACCAAAACGCAAAGCGCCTACTACACAAATGTACATGATATGTTTACAAATCAAAAGTGCTGGCATCTGCATCAATTGTTTATTTATAATAGAAAGTAGTTCCTTTATGCAGGTGAATGTAATATGAAGGTGTGCAATATCGTAAAATACTGATTGACAATGACACTGTAAAGTTAACAGAGAAAAAAATGAGCATATAATAATAAAAAATAAGAATCATCAATACACAATAACAATATTAATGTGCACAAAGCACCACCCAGCAACCTTTGAACTTCGTTGTGTGCTCGATAGTAGTATAACAAAGAACTGGAACTTTGGTCTACTAAAATTTGCACATTGCAACAACTTTTCCATATGGTCTGGAATGGATGGATTTTAATTTTTATGCTGATCCAACTCAATTCTACTTTTCTGATTATGATGGACTGGATTATTGGTTAATCCAGTGCAGATTTCAGTTGGAAATGTCTCAAAATTCCAGTACAGTTTAGGTGTGTATCAGGTTTTGCAGGACATGTCATTTGGATTTGCAGAACTAACTAAGAATGTACATTTTCAGCAAATTCAAGATGCACAAATGTAAGTGTATTTACTACCATTCTTGTTACCAGCTAAAGAAGACATGTGTATGCCTTGTCACTTGCATGGTCACTGTTGGATTGAAGCCAGCTATGACCTGTATCATACGCTGTGTGTCTTCTTTCCGCCAGCCTACCATTGTATCAAAATAGTCACATGGAGAAAATTGCTAAGCAGCTGTTGTTTGACAGTCCATTTAGCCAGTGGAAATAGTACTTTATTGTCATCTTGACTTTTTGGCTCTGAGGCTCTTAGTTTCCTAACAAAATCTTCAGCCACAATTTTTTCTCAAATTGAGTATCTAGCAAAACCTGGCATCTATCACATGAGTGTACATGGTTTGTTTACAAAGTAGTTCCTATTACACTATACTATTTTTAGGCACACATGCATGCGATATCAAGGTACAGTAATACCTTGTGCATTCGCATTTCTGGATTCGCGAATTCACGGATTTGCGAAATTTTCATTGGTACCCTCTACGTACATGTTTTCTTTATTTTATTGAATTGTACCTTCGTTATATGACTTCTGTGACATATGAAGTTTACCTAGTTTACCTTCCTGACAATGACAAAGAAAACGTCAGTCATTAAGTTTACAGTCCCATTGGTTACTTGGTTTTACCTTACTGTGAGTGCAAAAGAAAATGGCAGCCAATGAATTAGTATAGGGGTAATATTAGTATATATGTATCGTACTGTAAATGTGCTAGTGTGGTAAATACCCATTAGGCAATACTGTACTCTATTTTTACGTCAACCATTTATTTCTCTTTTTAAGGGTAATGTATTAAGCTAACTTTAAATGAAATTAAAGCGCTTTGGGAGCATGATTTAGGTCATATTTAGGGTTTAAACCCTAGAAATAAGCATTTATTAGCATTTTTAGTGACTTGTACCAAACATTCACGATTCCTCCTGATCCGTGACTGGTTCTGGAACCTAACCTCGCGAATGTTCGAGGTATTACTGTATTCAATATCACAAAATATTGCATTATTTTGACAATGTAAAGCTAACAAAGACAAAAATGAGCACATAATAAAAAGTCCATATAATCAATACATGCATATCCTTATATAATGAATTATATAGTCTATACATGTATGCCCCCATATAATAGCCTGTGACATGTAAGGGAGCATGCGTAAAGGAATATTTACAACTTTGGTTGCGAACCTTCCCCCATGTTGTTTGTACTCCGAGATTGGTATCAGCACCTGATAAATCTTCTCATAAATACAATGATTATTCTTATCGTCTCTAATACTGACAGTTTTGGAAAGCCTTCTTCAGGCACGTCATCTCTAGGCTATTTATTACGATAATTACCTCATGACCAGCTTTTTGATTTACTGCTTCTTGAGCCTTCTTTCTCTGAGAATGATACACATCAGAATACAAATCAGCTGAACTTCAGCTTTTATATACATGCATACCATGTGACCTATCACATTACAAAGACGCTGGTCAGGTATGTACTCTGGTCAAGGTTCACCCTTCAGAAGGTATGCATGAGTCAACACAATACCACCTCATCTCTGATTTGTTCTATATGAGGGATACCACTCTCCAACACCAGGTTGATGTTCTATATATAGGATGCCACTGTCCAACAGCGGTTTGATGTTCTATATCAGGGATGCCACTCTCCAACAGCAGTCTGATGTTCTATATAAGGGATGCCACTCTCCAACAGTAGCTTAATGTTTTATAAGAGGGACACCACTCTCCAACAGCAGTTTGATATTCTATATAAGGGATGCCACTCTCCAACAGCAGCCTGATGTTCTATATAAGGGATGCCACTCTCCAACAGCAGTTTGATATTCTATATAAGGGATGCCACTCTCCAACAGCAGCTTAATGTTTTATAAGAGGGACACCACTCTCCAACAGCAGGTTTTTGATGTTCTATATGAAGGATGCCACTCTCCCACAGCAAGTGTTATATTCTAAAGTTTGTATAGTTGTAATTTTACACATTCTGCAAAGGATGCCAAACGTGTAGACCTGTAGAATATCTGAGGTCAGTATTTGGAATCTTCCATTCATAAATGGGTGACTGCGGGGCAGCTGTGGTTACTTTATATGCCCTTAGCCTTTGTACCAATGTGACTAGTCCTGCTTTGCATGGCGGGCAATATAGAAAGGGAATCCCAAAAGATGTTGAATTGTTTTTTGGTGTGACAGGTTTCAATGTATTTTAAAGTTTTTAGGATTGTTGTAATTTTTGCAGTAAAACCGGAGACTTTATCTGGTAACCAGCTTGAGATGGTGGCATGGGACATCGCAATGGCAGCTCCAACTATGTCTCATTTGAACCAGCTGTATACAGGGTCATATCAAAGTGACCAGCTATTTCCACCTGTCAATTCATCTCTATGGGATCTGGGTGAGGGGTCTTCAGAGGCACAAAAGACCACATCAATGCAGGATTAGATGGCTTAGGGGACTGTTGGATAAAGCACAATTTGTTTTCATCTGACATAAAGGGATGGTACCATTTGCCTCAAAATTGGGACTTCCTGAAGGGGCTGTAGTACACGAGGGTTTGAGGCACCTGCAGGCAATGACATTTATAGGTGACACTACTGCAAGGGCAATGTTCTTTAGTGTTGCCTCTGCTTTGTCATACACAACAGTTCTTATGTCGATTGTCATCCTCCTTCTCCTCCCCTCTTCCCACCTAAATATAAGTTTTGTGAGGAACAGCCCCTGTTACATTAAGGTGAGGTGAAATACTATGAAAATTTCAGTTGCAAAAATAAAAAGCTCTTAACCCCTTTGACGAGCACCCATGGGGGCAATTGCCATCCTTCCCTCACACCGCCACTGTGAAAGGGGCATTCTAAATGCACCCAGTCAAAATCTAAGTTGCAGATTGTGCTTCAGAGTAGGGACTCACACCATGCCCAGTGGTAAAAAGCATACTGCGCAGCTTAAGTCTCGGGTTCAATTGGGAGTTTCAGACTATAAGGGTTGGCGACAGTGCAAACAATTTCAGAATTTTCCTTCTGGTTCTCCAGTGTGCTCTACTTAAAATAATATCACCTACACCAACATCTGTGCCATGGAGAGTATGTTAAGTTGCAAGAATCTGTGATATAAATGACATAAAACAAATTAAGTTCCGACTTCAACTTACACACAAATATCAACCAGTTTGTCAAGTTCAGGACAGCTACATTCATACAGGTCCCGACAACTGGCATGGCTGTAATTCATCAGCTGCCCTAGTTTTTCTGCAGCTGCCACTGGTTTGGTATCACATATCTCCTGGAACTTCTGGACCCGGTCCGCCTCACTGAACACATGGGTAGCTCGGTCAAATAGCTTGAAGGACTCAACTAAACACAAATAGGGCAACACAATCAGTAAAAACTTATTCCTACAAACTGTGATTATTTTTTATTTATCATTCGTGACTTTATGAAACCTAAACACAAAATTTACTAATACATCTACTAACAGTGGAAATGCTACTGAAAAGAAAAGATTTAAGTTTTCCTCCTCTAAGAGCTGTACACACTACACTTATTTCAAACAGCAATAAAGCTAATATTCAATTATATTTATAAGTTTTTCTTTATATCATCAGCATGTGCTTGTTTCTCAAACCTGTATTTAATCAAACTGAAAGGTACTGCAGTAAATATTATTTAAACTAAGTGACCATGTCAAGACCTAGTAAAGAAAAAAGGTTGTAGTACAAGTGTCTTGACCTTTACTTTTACAATAATCAGTTTGAGATGTACTGAGAACACGGGTTTGCAGTTCTCATACAGGCCATCATCTGACTGGTCAGAATAAAAAGAGAAAGTTGTGGACTAATACTGCTCACTGAGTACATGACTGGTGTCCCATTCCGACCTTAAGCAACACAAAGAAATGCAGACTTTGCTATGATACATTTATTAACAACTAGTTATTCCTGTTCAATCTGCACCGCTATCATTTTCTTGCATCTCTTAATAAAACGTCCTGAAAATTTCTTTTGAAAACTGCATGATTATCTAGTCATGCATAAAGATTTTTTTTAAACAACACAAAAAACGTATGTGTGGAAATTTGTGGAGACTTAAAAAGAAATTTGCTTTCTTTTTGAATGGTTACATCACTGAGCTAAAACATGGAAATATATTTTAAGAACTGTTTATGACAGTTATTGTTTTGTTGTTGTTGTTGTTGTTGTAGGGTTTAATGCCATTTTTCAGCACACGATAGGCTATACATGGCAGAAGAACCCAGGAAAACCTTGGAAAAAAAGACCGACCCTCGAGAAGCTAATGGCAAGTTTTCTCACATACTCACATTGGCCAAATCCGAGACTCGAACCTACACAGACAGAGGTGAGATGGCAGTGATCCGTAACGGAGAGCGCTTTAGACCACGTGGCCACTCGGGGCCCTGTTACTGTTTTGATTTTAAATCTAAATAAATTACACTATGTAACCTGTGCTCTTCCTGCATTAGAACTTTGTGCTAGGCTAGACAACTCCAGAGTTTACTGTTGAACCAATTATGAAGCTGGATACTGCACAGATTGATGAGATACAGATACTGCACAGATTGATGAGATACAGATTGATGAGACACAGATACTGCACAGATTGATGAGATACAGATTGATGAGATACAGATACTGCACAGATTGATGAGATACAGATACTGCACAGATTGATGAGATACAGATTGATGAGATACAGATACTGCACAGATTGATGAGATACAGATACTGCACAGATTGATGAGATACAGATCTGGATGGTATGTAGGAGAAATCATATACAAATGAATGTATTACAGAAAGGTCAGAATATCAGTCATGTAGGATGTGGGAATGGATAATCTCCAAATAGGAATACTTCTGTCATGCACTCCTGAACAACACTGCCAACAAGAATTTAGTAATGTACACAAACATGTGTGCAAATAACTTGAAGTATGCTTTATGACTTTGGGATTTAAAATCATAAATCTAAACTTATGCTCAAATAGGCTAAAGAAAGTCTGAAGGTTGTAAAAACAAATGAGTATGATTCTGGATCTTGTCTAAACAATCTGACAACAAACAACTTTTTAATAAACAAGTTTACTGAAGTGAAAATCATAGGATAGAATCAGAGTGCTTCTCAAAGGTTTAATTTGCTGTGAAAATTCAAAGAAAATGTTAAAATATAAATTGAAATTTTGAATTCTGACCCACATTCAGAATCTTCTCCTGAAAAAATGCTTAAATTTAGAACCTCTAGTCCACACATACACACCTGCTATAATACTTAGTAAACATACACATAGACACACAGGCTGTAATACTTAGTAAACTCTTTTTGTACCTGACAGAGTATTGGAACTGAGGCTAGTCTGAGCCAACTCTTCCGGACTGACATCCAGGATCTGGCACACCTCAGATTTGCTGTATGCATCTGGATGGAGGACATGCTTTACAAGACCTACTGAACCTTCAAGTGTCAGTCCCAACTTCTCCTGCACCTCCCCAAACCTTCTGTAATCGCGCCAGTTCAGACTTTGGGACTTTGCAAGAATCTGGAATGAAAACATGATATGATAGCATTAATGTGTTAATTTGGATGAAAACTGAATCAATCTCTAAAGGACACTTTCATTTACAAAACTGCATGAAATTAGTAATGGGCCATCTTCAAATTCTATTAAAAGTATGCAAAAATTATATCACTCATGACCTGAGGTTAGAAAAAACAAGATTCCAAGTCTAAAACTATGAATGAATCACAAAGGGATCAGCTCACTCTAGTTTACTTCATAGAGCCATAAAATCATAAAATATATTTAAAAAAACCTGAGAAACAAAAGTTAGGCAATGGATATTCGAGACAGTGATTGCTTGAATGATATCGAATGTTTGGAGTTTCTTCAATAATACTTTCCTGTATAGAGCCTTCTGCTGGGAGAATTCAAGATAAGATTGCACTCCAGTTCATTACCTTTGTTGCTGGCAGATAAACATAGGTGTCTGAACCATTCCAAACCAGGAGAGGAGGCAGAGGTCAGGTGATTCGTACCCCCTTGGTATCTGAGATAATTCATCAGTGGAATTGTCATACAGAATGAGTGTGCCCTGTCCAAAGAGTGTCTTCTGCCACCAGTGAAATACTTTCACTCTTGATACAGATATTTGTGAGGTCTCTAAAGAGCATGCAACCTAGCACAACCATAAGTTCTATAGTACATGAAGTACTGATGGGATTTGTCACTTGTATCTAAAAAGAAGATCACTCTACCCGACTCCCACCCATGTTGGCAAACAAACTTAACATATATAGCTAAATTTTAGCTTGTGAAGGCTGGATTTATGAGGTTGTGGTTGTTATTCTAAAGCATTATGATTGGTTATCATATCTGAAGAAGAAATGAAATTCTTTCAAGGGCTGGTCAACACAAGCAAGACTGCAAGTTATGACAATGAGGGCAATAACTCTGTCTGAAATTGAATAGACAGGACGAAAACCTTAAACGACACATTTAACAGACATGATTTTGGTCTTCAATAAAAAAAAGCTGAAAATCGGAAAGGGGGGTTTGGGGGTTCGAGGGGCAGTGCTCCTGGTGCAACTTATGATCATAATATATAACAAAATAATCATTTGAAAAACTAGCAAATTTACCAAAAGTTTTCAACTTGAATAATTTCACAATATTTATTGTCACATGAATTTGTTCTCCAATACTATTGGTGCTTAAGTTATTTCATGTGCATGTCAGTGTTCACGTCGTAATTAAGTTAATAATTAGGCATTTTTTGCTGCCAACATATTACACTTCTCTCTTTTCATAACAAATCTGTAAAATAAACACCCATTGGCAAGTACATCACCTATATACAAATAATCCCATATATTCACTTGTCTTTTTGTCCACTGGACAAAACCTGTTGATATGCCAGTCGAGCTCTTTTTGCGGCTTTATCAAAGATTTCTTTAGCCTTCCTTTTTGGCTCAATGTGCAATCGTTTCTTTTCCTTGTCAACAAGAGCCTTTTTCTTTTTCTAGCTCCAGTTTGTATTGGTGACATGCAGTGCACATATTCTGAAAAAGGGCTACATCTGTTCCAGACTCTTCCAACCACGACTTCCGTAATTTATATCTTTATTGCAGAGGTCACAAAATGCCAGTCCTCGAGCGTTCAGTTTTCTTATAAACTGACCAACTAAATTTCTGTCAACTTTTGACTCCAGCCATTCCCATTTCCATACATTTTTTAAACCTTTATCTAAACTTTTCGTGTCATGGTCTCTCTCAACAACTTGGGACGCCATTTTTTGTAAGCATGCTTTTTCTTTCCATTGCCATCAGTTTCATTTACACAAAGATTCACTGGATGAATTTAAACTTTTCACCAATCAGAATACTCTTTATGAGAGTTGTGGGCTAGCTAATATATGGAGCGAATACGTTACAAGGGTCGTTGTGGAATAGGACCAAACAGACGTTTAAAAAACTGGAAAAAAACTGGATCAGACATAATAATAAAAAAAACCGGATTATCTCATGAAAAATCGGATTCAAGTCAGGAGAAAAGCTGAATTCCGCTTTAAAACGGAGAAAAATCATGTCTGATTTAAGTCTACAAAAAAATGTTCCAAACCAAGTGCATCAGAATACATTGAATGATTCTTGAGCAAGCAACATTCCATACAAGGACATAAAATTGACTCACAAAGGCCATAACTCTGTCCAAACCAAAAAGTGTGTAAATCAGATAAAACCAATAAAAACATGTCTAAGACTAAAGAGCATTATTTTTCCCAAAATTACATAAGTATATGTTCAGTGTCTCTTACAAATGTTAACTAAAAACAACATTTCAAGGTCCCTGTTCAAGATAAGAATTTCCTTGGCAGAAGGCATAACTCTGTCCAAAAATATGCAAATGAGACAAAACCCAGAAGAGTTTCATGCAAGTCTGATACAATATTCATATCAAACTGCACAAGAACATGCAGAATGGTTCTTGAGCTATACTGGTACAAGCAAAATTCCAGGTGAAAATGTCAAGTTAATTGTCAAGGGGCCATAACTCCACACAAAATGGAGTGATGAGACAAATAAATATCAAGGCCTAGGAGGTAATGTTCACAGCATCATAAAATACTGAATGGTTTTTAAGCTATGCTGGTTACAAGCAAACTCCCATGTGAAAATATCAAGTTAATTGTCATGGGGCCATAACTCTACATAAAATGGAGCTGATGAGACAAATAAATGTCATATCAAGGCCTAGGAGGCAATATTCATAGCATCATAAAATACTGAATGGTTTTTAAGCTATGCTGGTTACAAGCAACATCCCAAAACAAAATATGAAGCATCAAAGGCCATTTCTCTGTCGGAAATGGTGTTGATGAGACAAACACCATAAAAGGGATATCTAAATGTATGAGACAATGCACATACCAAATTGGATCAGAATAAAATTATGTTAAATGGTACAGAGCTTAGCTGGTTACAAGAAGTGCAAACAGACAGACAGACAGATGCAAAAGGTGATTACTATTGGGCTCTTGCATCACAATGCTTGGCTCTATTGATAACAGAAACACAGAGGTGAATGAAATGGATAAATAATAATACTAACATTTATAACAATTATGAAAATACTATAAAAGATAACCTGAGATGCAATTCTGCACTCCACAACACGAGTGTTGAAATGTGATGTAGCTGCCTTGTTTAGTTCTACACAACTATTGGATATCACAAAGGTCACACCATCTGGCAAGGTCACATTCTGCTCTCGCAGGGGATTAAAGTCTATCTTCTTTGCCTGAAGAAACAAGAGTAACACATCTCCTTTTCACTGAACTTAAGACAATTACTTGTCATAATTTACACGAATATTTTAAAATCATCTACAAACTTACATCTGCTGATATTTTCAGAATCATTTCCGAGTTCATGGAGGGAATTTAACAAGGAACATAAAAGATTCTCTAACAACATAGCATCTTGATCTGAAGTCCATTATCCACAGTAATGGACCTATAGTGTGGAACTGACCTATCAAAAACAGTTAATCCATTACTGCTTACAGGTGATCCAAATGACTATTGACAAACAAGTAGGGGTGAAATGGTACACCTGTACTGTGTATCAATATGATTCATATCGATACATGTATAGACATGATGGTCTTTCCATCTCTGAAAGGTAGATGGTGCCCTTTTATGTATGTTGACATACTGGTTGTATTTCCAGTATGCAGACTACAGATAGACATATAGCTGTCATATTTATATGCAATTCTCATCGATGACAAGATAACAAAAGTACTTTCAAACAGACTGCCTATTATTTGTCAGTGAGTTTTATTAAGCGTTTTAGGCCATTTACTGGTGGCTCCATTTAGCTCACTTTAGCCCCCAGACCCTTTGTTTTACCTGGCTTAAATGCTTTGAAAACATCTTATTACCAACTTCATGCCTCTCTTAAACTTGGAAGACATTACAATAATATCTTTAAAACAGAAAAAAATGCAATTTCCTCATGAAAAGAAAATCTCATCTAGAAAAAAATTGGGGCATGGGAATGAGGATGAATACCAACAAAATCTATCACACTGTACTTCCTTTAGATGCAAAAGACTGCTATGGCCCATGGTACTTGTATTTGTTTGTGAAGAAGAAGGAAAATAACTGACAATACGCTACCCTACTCTACGACATCTTTTTATAAAAATTTACACAAGGTGACAAACTTGAGCGATTTGAAATCTGCATCTCAATGTATCTGTGCTAATTTTATTTATTCCACTGGCACCTTCATTCAATGGTTAGACATTCCAAATTTGTTCCCCAAGTACAATTTAAGGAGAGATGCTGCCAGATTTTATCTTAAGTGAGACCTCCCCCTTTGTCACTGAAATAAGGGGGAAGTAGAAAAGGAGGGGGATGAGGAGACAGCCATAATTAAATAGTTACCTAATAGTTCAGTATCTGCCTCTCTTTCTTCCGCTCTACAGAAATCAAAATTTTTAAAAGGTTTCACCTCTACTTCTATAAGCATTAATCTGTTAATTACTTCTGAGTACACTCTGTTCCTTATCCATGTATGAATATTGTTCTGTGCTTCCTTCTGAAGGAGCATACACATAGCTAGCTTTGTCAGCTTGAAGATGTTGTGAAAATTATTTTTATGGCTGTTAAGTACAATTTTCCAGGGCTCCAAATATTTTATCTTTATGGCTGTTAAGTACAATTTCCCAGGGCTCCGAATATTATCTTTAAGGCTGTTAAGTACAATTTCCCAGGGCTCCGAATATTATCTTTAAGGCTGTTAAGTACAATTTCCCAGGGCTCCAAATATTATCTTTATGGCTGTTAAGTACAATTTCCCAGGGCTCCAAATAGTATCTTTATGGCTGTTAAGTACAATTTCCCAGAGCTCCAAATATTATCTTTATGGCTGTTAAAGTACAATTTTCCAGGGCTCCGAATATTATCTTTATGGCTGTTAAAGTACAATTTTCCAGGGCTCTGAATATTATCTTTATGGCTGTTAAGTACAATTTTCCAGGGCTCCAAATATTATCTTTATGGCTGTTAAGTACAATTTTCCAGGGCTCCGAATATTATCTTTATGGCTGTTAAGTACAATTTTCCAGGGCTCCGAATATTATCTTTAAGGCTGTTAAGTACAATTTTCCAGGGCTCTGAATATTATCTTTATGGCTGTTAAGTACAATTTTCCAGGGCTCCAAATATTATCTTTATGGCTGTTAAGTACAATTTCCCAGGGCTCCAAATATTATCTTTATGGCTGTTAAGTACAATTTCCCAGGGCTCCAAATATTATCTTAATGGCTGTTAAGTACAATTTTCCAAAATATTATCTTTAGGATACATTTGCTCTAAAATAGGATTTATCACTATCGCTTTCTTGAATCAGTAGTTTGCTGACTACTGTAATGCCAGATTTATTATCTGTTCCATAATGCTGTAATATGGTCTTTTGTCCATCAATGCCATATCCTGCTTGTGCAGACAGAGAGAGGTATTCAAATAAATATCTTTACTTCTTAATTTCGTTTTTTCATCCTTATTTAGTCAGCTTATTTTAACCCTGATATGGATATGATTTTGTAGCATTTGATTCACATGGCTAAATTGATTCATAAAATAAGAAAATTGCATTCTACTTTTAAACTGTCTGTATTTAAAATAGGATCAGGATTCAGCCCTTTCTACAATTAATTCTGAACTACTGCTTAAAGGGAGAATGACTGTCATGCCTTCCATTCTTGTTCATCCAATACGTGCAGTACATCTGATTTGAATGTAACGCCATTTTCGAGCTCAAAATCACCCACTAGTATCTCCATTAACACTTTCCCAGCTCCGATAATCCGATATACTTCAAAACTTTAAAAACTATTGTCATCATCGCTATCATCAGCTAGTGTTTGCCAAATGAAATTGTAATCTGAAGATGAAACATACTGGGAATCAGACATTTTGGGTTTTGTAGGTAGCCTGTATTTTTAAACATGCATTTATTAAACTTCTTTGATGGAAGGCTCAAACCACGCTATAATACTTATCCAGTGCACAATGTGCCAATCAAATTTAGTTTAACAACCATTCATGTCATGCTTGATGAAACCAGACGTGTAAACAGTTGCTTACCTGAAGAAGAAAAAACATAAGTCGTGACAAGAACAGTTAAATAAAAATTGTATACTTTGCTGAGCATATGCGGGACTTTGCTGAGCATATGTGGGACTTTGATAACTAATTTGTGGGAGTTCTCACATGTCACAGTTCTCCAAGTGCGCAAATTCTACTAATTTTGCATGATTCATGCAATTGCACACCCTGACAGCATCTCTATTTAAGTAATTTACATCTCAACTAATTATTTTTGCATGATATTTCTCTGTTGCTGTACCAATACATCCCATTTGTCACCCAGGGAATAAGCTACATTGATTTCTGATCGGTGTTTAATGTTTAACCTGGACCGGAACAAGCAATAACCACCAATGAGAGTTCAATGTAACATATTTCACCAAGTGACACACCAGTAGTGTAGCTTTTAAATAATCAAAGCAGACTAGATACAATTCAACATAGAAACTTTGTGTACAAGTAGTTATTAAATGATAAGTATTTATACATGTGGAACACATTTGGTAAGTATCCTATATGCTGAACATGCTGCTCAGTTAAGATAATTAGCATAGCATGGAGGGGGGACAGATTACAAACCATGTCACTTTGTATTTAATTTGTAGACGGCAAGTAAATATTCTCAATATTAGACATTTTCATTTTTACTAAAATTAATAAAAATGAGTGTCTGTGACTGCAAATGCAGTTTCAGATTAATTCTAAATTTAAAGAATAACAACGTGAACTAATACTAATTATTTATGACTGCTGAAGATTGAAATAACTTGCATATGGTGAGTACCATTTTGTATTGATTCTCCATCTCCTGTATCAATGTGTTTTGTTACAGTTTAAGTATTGATATACACATGAATCATTTCGCCCCAATCAATTAGACAACAAGCAACTTGACAACCATTTAATTACCCATGTATTATTTGTTAGAGCTCTATGAGTAAGAATTCCAACACCTAGATAGTTTTAGAAACATAGAACATTTTAGCTACTTAACTACATTACATATTATATATATATATATATATATATATATATATATATATATATATATATATATATATATATATATATATATATATATATATATATATGTATGTATGTATATATGTATGTATGCATAGTATGTATGCTGTATCAGTGATATACCATGAGATGCATACATTTATCATTAAAAGGAAACAAGGCTTGCAGAGTTTCATTTTAATGAAAAAATTATACAAGTGGTAAATTATTGATACAGCACATACATACTATACATATATTTTATTTATATCACATACATTCTATACATATTTTATTTATATCACATACATACTATACATATATTTTATTTATATCACATACATACTATACATATATTTTATTTATATCATATATATTTGCACACTGAATGGAGTTAAGATTGACTACATTCAACCGTGTATTGACCGTGTAAATGAACTCCTCATAACCCTGCCTAGTGTATCCTCTACAAAATGTACTTCTGTGCCTTTTGTGGCTGTTCACAATAACCTTGCATCTTGATAAGTTGAATGCTTTCTTTTTTGAGTTTCTATTTTTATCCAATTGATTAAATCAATATAAGACATACTTATGGTTAGACACGAAAGATGTTTTTATAGGAGAAAGTAATGCACTAAAAGCTTTGAACGCTCAGCCATTCATGTACCGGCGCATGGAAATAAATATGGCATAGTGACTAATAATTATTCTGCTTTGATTAACATTTTTAATTTACTACTGACCATAAAACTGTTTCTCTCACTCTCCTTTGGTTGATTTGACTTAACATTTACCATCATTCATAGTTCCAGAGACACTGTCTTATGACACAAGTGAAAATCCTCTATGCCCGTCTTTTCATGGATTTTTACCAGTATCATGCTATGCTAGTCCAGAGAGACAGAGAGAGAGAGAGAGAGAAAGGCAGACTCTGGATATTTTCATTTTTTAATAATAATCGATTAATACTTTTTATCGTTATTTTCATACATCGCTAATGATTAATGAATGGAAATTCACTTTTGAATCTTCAATGCCTTTTAAATTTTGATCTATAGTTGTTGTTGTCGTTGTGGGGTTT
Source organism: Sinohyriopsis cumingii (assembly GCA_028554795.2). Taxonomy (NCBI): domain Eukaryota; kingdom Metazoa; phylum Mollusca; class Bivalvia; order Unionida; family Unionidae; genus Sinohyriopsis; species Sinohyriopsis cumingii. The sequence continues at coordinate 73,471,520 of CM068827.1, read as the reverse complement.
AACGCCATTTTTCAGCACACGATAGGCTATACATGGCGGCCAGTATTAATGGTGGAGGAAGAACCCGGAAAACCCTGGAGAGAACCACCGACCCACGAGAAGCTACTGGCAAGCTTTCTCACATATCCACATTGGCTGAATCTTAGACTCGAACCGCCGCAGACAGAGGTGAGACGGCAGTGATCCGTAATGATGAGCGCTTTAGACCACTTGGCCCCCCCCCCCTTGATCTATAGACCTAGAATCAGCAGCACAGAGTTTCAAGAATATTTATATATGCAAATTATTGCACCATGGGCGGATCACAATTTGATATACCAATAGTATTGCTATATCAAATTGCTTTATACCAACACTTTAAAAGCAACGTTTTTTTCAATGCATGTGGTGCATATATATATATATATATATATATATATATATATATATATATATATATATATATATATATATATATATGCACCACATGCATTGAAATATATATATATATATATATATATATATATATATATATATATATATATATATATATATATATATATAAGTTGGCTAGTCTTTGAATATTTTTTTTCATGTTAACAGAAAAATCTTGAGTTTTATTTTATTGCTACCCTAATAATTAGGAAGTACACAAGTAAATAGATCAACTGTGGAATCCCGGCAAGATTTTCTCAAATGCCCAGCAAATATAATTCTATTTCTGTGAAAGTAAGTTGTTGTTGTTGTTGTTTTCATGGGGCTTAACGCCATTTTTCAGCACACGATAGGCTATACATGGCGGCCAGTATTAATGGTGGAGGAAGAACCCGGAAAAACCCTGGAAAGAACCACCGACCCTCGAGAAGCTACTGGCAAGTGAAAGTAAGTACATAAGCCTGACTTTTATTTTGCATAATTTTTTATGATTGCCTTAACTGTATAATGATGGGTTTGGATGACACTACCATATATACTCGCTTATAAGACAAAACCAACTGCAAACAACATAGATCTTAATCTGCCAAAGCATAATGGACCAGCAGATCAAGGTCTATGATGTATGTTGCCATGATCACACCTAACAAATTTAATAGATCCAGATCTGTCGGATGTGACATCAGATCCGGGTCTGTGCATTTTTGCAAAACAAACTGGACTTGTATGCAAAAATACAGAAGTTGGAACCATTTGGAAATTCAGCAGTTTTGTTATAAAACCCAAGGAGAAGGTGAATTTAATTTGCAAGAAACAAACACTAATTCATTTTATGAATGGTTATGACAATTACCAACCATACGATTACAATAAACTAACAAAGAAGGGTTTTACAAGGACTGATTACTGACATAAACAGGGATTGAACAGACAAGTTTATCTGCCTTATTTTCTTTGTTCACTTTTGAATCTTCAATGCCTTTTAAATTTTGTCACCCTCTCCCAACCCATTAAGCTGGGAGAGAGAGAGAGAGAGAGAGAGAGAGAGAGAGAGAGAGACAGAGAAAACATCTTACAGATCCAGCATCTGCCATGAAGGAGATGGCCTGGTCCATGCCACCCCCTTGTGTTCCTATGTATTGTTCACACCTGGCACACAGGTCTGCCAGGACTCTCTAGAAAGTACAGATGACATACAAATAACTAATATTTACAGATATGTGTTGCTATTTTTAAGACATAGATTTAAGTGCAACTAAATTATTTGCTACATGAAAGAAGTGAAATGAGCCTGTAATTCCTCCAAAGAATCCTAGCAACCCAATTTTTTTTTCTTTTTCCTTTGCCTCATAGCTGATACAAAATATTTTAGGCATGCACAGATTGTATCGAACAGTTTTGTCTTTATTTCTCATTTAATATGACTTCATCAACAGCTGACACATGAGCTGACAGATCTAGTGTCAAGAGTTGTATTTTTTGCAAATGAAATGTCTGTAGAATTTTTCATAAACTGACCCTTGGTTGTGGTGATTTAAATTATCAAATGCCATTCACTTGCAATGAACAGAAATATAGAAGATTGTTTATATTTATGGATAACTATAACTGCCTCCAATGTATGTTACAATGAAACAGAACTGAGTTAGTAGTGGCCTTGCTTGGCCCTATTTATTCATTTGCCTACACCCACCCTACTGCATGATTGGCCATTAGCATGCATGACTGTTAGGGCTGAACAGCACACTAACGCACTTGAGCTAGACAGTCCAGCACTCTTGGGTATGGTTCCGTCAGTCATGCAGTTTAACCCCCTTTGGTTGGTCAGACCCAGATGCTCTGTCATTCCTTTAAGACCACACAGGAAGTAGTTAAACCACTGTGGATCGGTTTTGTTGATGTCAAAGTTCTGTATGTCACACTGGAAATCTCTGAAATACCATCCAAATATTGTTACATTTTACTACAGATGACAATATTTTCATTACACTCTCTAATATTTTTAACTTAAATGATATTAATGCACGACTGTAAAGAAAAAATGTCTTCATTATAAGAGAGACCATTCCAGGCTTGCTAATTAAAGAGAAGCCACATCTCTATCCAGATATGGGGAGGGAGGATTTTTGTAGGGATTTAACAAAAAATTATAGGTAGGGCTTGAAAATATCCTGTACAAGTTTCATACAAAGTACTCTTTTACTGATATTGAAGTCTAAACAGATAATGCAACAAGTTGTAACCTTAATAATGACAATGTTGCCAGTATAGATTGCTTTATACAAGAAAGCATTGGAAACAACTATGTTGATACTCCAAAACTAGTCCTGTGTGACTGCGAGATACTCTGGAGATGGGGGAGATGGGCATAAAAATTAAAGTGGTGATTAAAAGTGTCTAAAGGTGAATATAAAACATCAATAGAACCATGACATCCTCTGGGAGAGATTCTATGTAAAATGACGTGGTTGCAACTACTTCTGAAATTTACTTTTACTAGTAAACAATTTAATAGTCACAATAAAAGTCATATGAAAGAAAATGATAATGTCAACAAAAAGCAAATTAGACATTAGGGAATATTTCATGATTTATAACTTGCCGTATATTTGCAGTACAGGCTTTCTCTTGTGGAAATCTTAAGTTATCTCATCATCTCAATAATTGTGGAAAACTTAAGATCTGCTATCATCTCAGTAATTGTGGAAAACTTAAAATCTGCTATCATCTCAGTAATTGTTTCACACTGAAACAAATTCACTCAACAGCATACAGTATACTTTTCTTTATGCATTAATTTGACAAAAGGAGTCTTTTATCTGTGCAGATTTGACAAATTGTAAAATACTTATTATTATTTTATGAACAGTTGGTGACAGGGTAATTTTCCTACACTTTTCTATGTAATGACCCTTATTTTGGGATAGATGTTTAGAAAAATGTAGCACAAGAAAATACATTTCAGCCTTTAAATTTCAGATTGATTTTAGATTGCTTGGACAACATGCTACCTTATATACTCACTTATAAGTCGAGTCAAACTGCAAACAATGTAGGCCTTTATCTGCCATCGCATATTGCTCTAGTGGATCTGGGTCTATTCTACTGATTACTCTTAGTAGACTGCTCAGACCCATTATAGTCTATTCTACTGATTACTCTTAGTAGACTGCTCAGACCCATTATACAATGGCATATTTGTTGTTGTTGTTGTAATAGGGTTTAACACCATTTTTCAGCACACGATAGGCTATACATGGCGTCCAATATTAATGGTGGAGGAAGAACCTGGGAAATCCCCAGAAAGAACCACTAACCCTCGAAAAGCTACTGGGAAGCTTTCTCACATACCCTCATTGGCCGAATCCGAGACTCGAACCCACACAGACAGAGGTGAGATGGCAGTGATCTATAACGGAGAGCACTTTAGACCACTCGGGGCCCCCTGCAATGGCAGATCTGGGTCTGTACAATTTGTATTTGGACTTGTCTTAAAAGCGAGTCTATATGGTAAGTAAAAATAAATATTGGTGGAAAGTTAAATATTCCAACAATCTATGAGTTCTGATCATAAGAAAATGTTGCACAAGGTCCCTTTATCAGAGCTTTAAACTGGAAACCTGTGGCTTCAGACTTTTGTATTCATATCTGATTTGTGAACTTTAACCATAGAAAAAGTAGCTCATGAAAAAAATGGTATTCACTTTGATTTCTTTTTACTGATCACTGAAACTGGGAAACCAAGAATACAAGAATACTAATTCAATCTAAGATGGAGTCAGATATTGTTCTTGTTCGAAAGTTTTCTTGAAATAGGAGCTCAGAATCTTGAATATACAACCAAATTTTTTTATGTCAGTCCAGCTATTCATTATGAAGCTTTAATAGTAAATGAAGAGACTGGTGTCCATAATTTTAGGAAATGTTTAAAAAATACTTGTAGCTTGAGTCAGTGTTGGACAGATAAAGCCTCTTCCTGTCATTGGTTGATGCAGCAATAATGATGTCCTGTTCAATGGCCATTGGCAGCACTCCATAGCCACAGTAGTCGATGTGCTCCCCTGAAGAGAATATAAAAATTTTAATAATTTCACAGATCGTCAGAAAAGACTCCAGAATTTGATTCTAATGAAGATGCACCTAAGATGAACTATATGCACACAAGCTGAACCATACAACTATAAACTAGTGGTGCAGTGTAAATGGGTGTAAACTAATAGTTCAGTGTAAATAGGTGTAAATTATTATTACACCTATTTATACTGCATTACCAGTTTACATCTATTTTCACACCAATGAAAGAAGTTGTTTTCTGAAAATTTACTGGATTTATTGGCTAAAAAGTGTTTGGGGGAACGAAAAGTATATTGTGACCATAGCTTGCTGTCTTGTTCAAAAGCTCAGTGCTCCAGCAAAGTCAAATATGATTTATGAGCCAACGAAATATCATACTAATTCCATACTATTTTAAACTGGTTTGGTGGAATGAATGCAAGATCTCAGCTATCTCATATGCATTTCAGCAATAACCTCAAAACAAGCATGTGATGTATTTCTTGTTGTGTTTTTCTCTCACTAACATGTATAGAGGGTTCTCACTGGATGTGTACCCATGGGTTTTGATGCTTGGAATTGAATTCTGGTGCATAGAAATTACAACCTGCATGTATTTATGATTCACACTGATTTGGGCCGGAACATCAGTCTTACCTTTGATTCACCTGAAGCATAATGAGCATGCACTGTCCATAACAAATTTACAGTATGCACCTGTAATCAACACTGTTTAAGACTTATAAGCCAAAAATAATACATCTAATATAAAATCAGTATGAACTGGGCAGAGTCAATAGGTCACTGATGTCTTGCCTTGGTGTGCATAACTGAATCAAGGTTAGATTGTTTTAAAATTAGCCTTGACATTTATGACAGATGATGATGGAATCAGTTATAATTTGATTTGATGAACTTTTTAACAAATATTGACATTTGCTTGATTGCCCGTAAAATTATAAAATCAATAAGACAAAACAGGAATACATGTATACGGTTGTATACGGTGCCACACAGAGCCAGTTCTCAAAGGTACATGCACAAGCTCTAGTTGTGTTTTATTGGTAATTAATTTGCTTCAATCGGAAAAAAAGATTAAATTTTTTGTGTGTTTTAATTAATGTATCATTCGGTAGATATATCTGTGAACTGTTAAATCACAATGGTGCAAAAGAGGTATATTTTCTTTTCCATCTCAGTCTTAGAAATGACATGCCAGTGATGTTCATTGTGACCCTCAGACTCCAAAGAAATGGAAAGTTAGTAACAATTGTGAGTGAGTGTGTGTGTGATTTGGATTTTTAACGTAGCTTTAAAAAAATTTCAGCCATATCGCTACAATGTCTGTAGTGTATCAGTTTATCGTGATGTCAAGCACTGGGTCATCATGCCGCAGACATGTAGTATTATGTCCCACCCAGTCACATTATCTTGACACCAAGCCAACCAGTCCTAACACTAACCTCTTAATGCTGAGCACCAAGGGAGGCAGCTGTTAATACCATTTTTGTAAGTCTTTGGTATGACTTGGTCAGGGATCAAAGCCACGACCTCCCGCATCTGAAGTGGACACTCTTACCACTAGGCCACCAGAGACACACACACTGAAGAGGCTATTAACAAAACTAGAATCTTCCAGAAATATAAAACTAAGAAAGCCAACAAGCCTGTCAACTTCATGCTAACTTTCCACCCTGATGCTCTAAAGCTAGCGTATTTGCTGGCCTATAAGTCAATGCGGAGTATAAGTCAAATTATTATTTTTTTAAGTGCATGTACTCTTCCTGTACTTAGGCAGCAACTGATTATTGATTTTTTTTCTCATACTTTAAATTGCTGCCAGTTCTATTGACAAGTTCAAAAGATGTCACTGGTTCATAAATTTACATGAGTAACAAGCATCTCCTTCCATTATATGGTACTATATTCATAATACCCCATGGGTAGCCTCATTTCCCTACTGGTAGCCTCACTAATTTGATCTGGTCTGCCGAATCTTGACCTCTAACAGATGTTAGCTTGTAAAACCTGAATATAGCTGAAGCATATTTAATTAGCATGTAAATACTACTACAAAGCCAGGATATTCTTGGACAATGGAAGTGTTTGTGATTTGTGATTTGGATTTTTAACATAGCTTTAACAATTTTTCATTCATATTGCTACGATGTCTGCAGTGTGGCAGTTTATAGTGATGTCAAGCACTGGGGCATCATGCCGCAGACATGTAGCATGATGTCCCACCCAGTCACATTATCCTGATACCAGGCTGACCAGTCCTAACACTAACCTCTTAATGCTGAGCGCCAAGCGAGGTAGCTGTTAGTAACATTTTTGTATGTCTTCGGTATGACTTGGTCCAGGGATCAAACCCACGACCTCCCGCATCTGAGGCGGACGCTCTAACCCCTAGGCCACTGGAGTGGTCTAAAGGAAGTGTTAACTAAAACTAAAAGGAACTGCTTACCCGGTGGTATTCATTAATAATGGAATAGTACTCTATTCCCAACAAATAAGATTATTTTAAAAGTGCATGTACTCTTCCTGTACTTAGGTGGCAATTGGTTTTTTTTATCTTTACTGTCTGTTCCATTGGCAAGTTCAAAAGATGTCGCTGGCTGAGAAATGTACTCAAGTAACCACCTGGCATTTCCTTTCATTATATGGTACAGTATTCATAATACCCATAGGTAGCCTCATTTCCCTATTGGTAGCCTTGCTAATCTGATCTGGTCTGCCAAATCTTGACCTCAAACAGGTGTTAGTTTGGAATGACTGAATACATCTGTAGTATATTTAATCAGAATGTAAATACCACTAGTGTGCCATATAATTCTTGAGTAATGGATAATTAGAAGGAATCGCTTAACTGGTAATGGAATATGGTACTGCACTTGTACATAAGTAAGATCAGTCCTCAGGTAAGTGAACAATACAATACAGATTTACTATCGTGAAGACATCTCTCTTTTTATCTCTCTGTCTCTCAGTGGGGCATAAGTTTTATCTGATCATTAGGTGCAAGAAGAAAATTGTGATGGAATATGTCTTTGTCATAGTTATTCATCTTCTAATGCATTAATATGTAATCATATTTAAACAACATATATTTCAAACAACGTACATTACTGGTGAATGCTGCTTTAGTGCAATTACATCTGATGAATGTTAATTTTGAATACCGATGATCATGTAATTGTTTAAAATACTCAATGTGGGATCCTATATTTTTTTTCATATATGATCTCTTCCCCAAAATGAAATATTTTTAAACATTATTCTTCATACTTTTGGAGAATTATTTTCCATACGAAAAAGATGATTAAGTGATTCGGATGACATAATCAATATATGAGTCAATTCGGAGTATAAGACGAAGCTAAATTTTCTGGTTAAAAAAGTATCGTTTTATAGGCTGGCAAACACGGTACAACAAATCATATGCAAGCATTGGCACCATATTTGAATCATCCAGACATCTCCAGGGTATATTCCAAATAAAAATTTCAAGAACAATCTGGTATGTGCCAGGGTAACTTCAAACAAGACCACAGATTCAGGCACATACCACTGCAAAAGCAAGCATTGTCTAATTTGCAAACCGAGACCAAATCTTTCAGAATTTCCACAACAGGAGTTAACTACACTTCTCCTTTGATAACTTGCACACAACGGGGTCCACAAACATAGACCGCATTATAAGCGAGGCGCGTGTTACAGAGGGACCTCCAAAAATTGTGAAAAAAAATTACTTTGACATCGAGAAAACCGTGGGGGGGAGCAGCATTAGGGAACTGGGCCGTTTATTGATTGAATCCTCATTTTACAATTACGTTGATAACAATTTTTAATAACATGCTTTTCTAATGATGTTGTTCGTTATTCTGTTTAAATAACATTTATTTTCAAAATATCCAACATATGAAAGATCGTTCCAACTGGTTTCAACAACCATCACGTGTACGCAAAAAAAATTGTGTATTATGTCACTGCTTTTTGTTTTCTTGATGAGTCTGGTTCCTGTAGTGGTGTTTAATATTATCCTGCCAAATCCGGAGTCCCCAGAGCAGGGCACTAGACTAACTGTCGATACACCACCAAACAAGATTCCTTTTCTTCAAAAACATGCAACATTTATTCTGTGAGACAATTGTCTACTTCGAAACTCAATTTTTGTATTGTTCAATTAGTACAATATTGATGTAGTGATTTCATTGGAAGTAATAATGAAACTTCTTATCATCCTTGAGGATATCTCTAAGTGCCAGTTCAGACATTCTCAGAAAATCACTTGCCTACAATGGTCCATATTGGTGAAAAAAAGCTCTTTATTTTACGAAGTATTCATTTCCCTTGGCTGCCTTGTTATCTTGGATCACAGTTATGAAAGAGTTGGTTAATTTAAGGTAGTATATGTTACATACACAATAACGTTTATAAGTGTTCAATTGATCAAATAAAGTGAGTTCACCTGACATACAACCAGGGCTGCTAGATTTTAAATTTGTAGGATTTTGGTGCTTTTTAACTTTTCTTTTATTCCACCTCCTTTATTTGATTCAAAAGACATAATTAACACAATAACACAAAGGAGGCCAGCTTTTAATTCAGTGCTTCAATACAACAAATACTTCTAGAAGTCAGTTATCAAAACAAGGTCAGCACTTAAATAGGTTCTCAGAGAAATGCTCACGGACATAGCTGTTATGGTAGATTGATGCATTTTATGTTTAATTACAAGAGGACACATCGCATTTATGATGATTACACTTGAAAGGAACTAAAAGATAGAACTAGAACACAAATTTCAATAGATAAAAAATTATTTAATTTGTATTTATTTATTAAAGTACTGCCTCCACTCATCGTAAGTGAAATTTTCATTGATCGAAATTTCCTTACATACCGTAACTAGGAACGTCATTTGGAAAGAAAATGTAAATAACTGTATGACCTATTTTTAAATTTGATATTTCATGTGTTGATTAAAATTTCCAGGTCCTATCTACCATTTTCGACGATAAAATGAGTAATACATCAAAGTTTCCGTTACCAATTTTGATCATGATTTTCTTCATGTTCAACAAATAGGGATCCATTTTTGGGCTATTTTAAAAATGGGATCTATGCCTGACCCCGCGTTATAAGTGGGTTCACAAGTTATCAGGGCACAAATTATTGATGGAGTGGTGTACATACTTAATCAATCAGAAGTTAGGTTTCAAGCCAATAATACAATCTATCTTCTGACATGCAAGATCTGTGCCATTCAATATGTCATGAAACAAATGAATGGACATTAGTCTAGTCCCCCAAGATGTAACCAACTGAATCTAACTTGGGGTGGACAGACATCAAAGACATAAAAAACAAAAAATGAAAAATTGAAAACTCATGTTTTGTTTGGCCTAAATTAAAAAATTACCGTTGGTCATCAGGTTTGCACCCAACACAAAGCTGTGCTAATATCTACCCAAGAAATTATATTTTTTTTAAATAATGTATTGTCTTTATTATTATTATTATTATTATTATAGTTCTTGTCCATAATCCAGACATAACAATTATTGTAACATCTTACCTTCAGAAACTCCTTGCATAACTCTACCAGGATTTAATTTCTTTACCAAATCCTGTAAATGGGATTGATCTCTCACACCACGCTGTGCTCTGTCCTTTGTTCAGAACTTTCAATTAGGTCAATACATACTGGTTCGTTATGTAATAGACACAAGAACCCACTTGTCTATTATTTTTGCACAATTTCGTACTGTTATGCAGAATTAATATTTAATACAAATAATACAGACAGGTTAGAAACTTTTAATATATATATATATATATATAAGCTGCAGCAAAGTTAAATCAAGAACAGTTCCAAAAACAAATAAGTTCATTTAGCATTCCAATATACTCACCAATCAGGTTCACGCGTCCTGGTGCCCTTGCAAAAAACTGTGGTGAATGTCCAAATTTGTTCTCAAACTGTTTCTTAATGTTGCCATACCTGTTGAGAATAATTCACAGTTGATAAATTAGTAAATGTAAGCAAAGTTCAGATCCTATAACACAATCAGCAGTTATAAAAACTAATGCATACCTTCAAGGATGCCTTTACACACACACACACACAAACACAAACACATCAAACAACCTTTTAATTTACAGGATGCCCCAGAATTGTATCAATGAAAGTATAGCCAGGGAAAGAGAAGTATTATACAACTGGACTTGTGTCCAGATTCTTTGTCATCCAATTCATCCAATAAGATCTGTGAAAATTGATTGCCATGTCAGGGCTCTCAGTCACCTGAGCTTCTGGGTGAAACATGTGTAAATTCTCAAAATGTGTCATGTCATTTCTCTCTGTGACATGCCCCCAAGACGCTCCTTTTTCTATTCCAGTCAGCCATGGCCAATCTCCAGAACAGCTAAAGCCATGACTTAAGTAGACAGGCAAGAAGCCACTAATTAAATGTCAATCTTTATCACTGCAATTATCTTGGGAAAAGGACTGTCCCTCTGACATACTTCAAAGAAACCATGTTTTACTGACTATGTATGTAAGCACCTGCAATTTATTGGCAAATAAATCGTCCTATTTTGTTGTAACAGTATTTAATTTGGTAATGATGTTAAGTGAATGGAATCAAAGCTTTCCCCAAGTTTGATTTGGACAATCCTGTCAAATCATCGATAGCAATAATAATAATAATAATAATAATAACTAGTTAAGTATGTGTGATTGATATTGAGCACTACAAATCAGTAGGTACTTTATAAGAGAAAAGTGACCGCTCCGGTGGTTTAGTGGTTAGAAGCAGATGGTCGGGGGTTTGAACCCCAGATGAATCATACAAAAGACATAAAAATGGTTCTAACAGCTGCCTCACTAGGCGCTCAACATTAAGAGGTCAGTGTTAGGACTGGTTGGCCTGGTGTTAGGATAATGTGCCTGGGTGGCACATCATGGTACATGTCTGTGGCATGATACCCTAGTACTCAACATCGCTATAAACTGCCACACTGCAGACATCATAGCTATATGACTGAATTTTTTTAAAAGATACATTAAAATTCCAAATTACACACACACGCAAAAGAAAAGTACATAGCTTCTTAAATATGAGTCAGCTTAATCTGTTTTCATGTTTCAGGAAAGAGACTTGTGACAAAATTGACAATAAAAAGGGAAGAAAAAAGGTGAAAGTTCCATTCAACTGAGAATTTTGAGTATCAGTAACTAAAGATTGTGTAAATTCATCTTGACTACAGTTCAAATCTGCAGCTTTAAGCTACATGTATTTAGGTACCGTACATGTACCAAGAGTAATTCTCTTTTATAGATTCCACATTATACACTATCTTTACTCCTTAAGATCAACTCTTAAGACATTTAACACTGTTTAATAACTTATTTATTTTGATTTATTATTTTTATGCACATGCTACTTGGTACGTTGCTTTCCTTCTTTGTTTAATTTAATAATGGCAACTCATGTTTCTATATAAGTAGTGTAATGTCAGGTGTTTACTCATCTCAATTTCTCTGGCTGGAATGGAGATTTTATTCTACTTACATGGAAAACTACATACCATTCTAAGTGATCATTCTTGGGATTGAAACCAATTATTTACAATTTTACAGCTCTAGTTTATTTTCCGTTTTTAGTGTTGTTGTAGAAGTAATTTGTTTTATATAAATGTATGTGTGTAATATTTAAACTTCAATGTCTATTTACTAAAATATTTTTTCTTTTCTGTGTAAATTCAATTATAATATTAAAATAATGAGCATGTGTTATTCATTTTCATTTCTATCCTTTTGAAAGTGAGGAACTCCAGAGTTTATTCCATGGACTCTCAGAAACAGGCTGGGGACTTCAAAGTTCCACGAGTGAAGAATCTGGGACTCCTCATCCTGAAATTATGTTGAGAGCCTTGGTTGTGTATATATTTTTGTCCCTACAGAATATTTATTCTTGTACTTTTTTGCATCTGGAATGCAAATTAATTAATTTTTTTTAAACAGAAGAAAATAAGGGTATTTTTTCTTTCAACATTAAGGAAGCAACACACATTAAAATGTGACATATTTACCATTACTGGGGAACGTAGATGTACATTTCTAGAAGGGCAATTGTAACTATTTTGTTTAAAGATCCATCCTGTTTTCCGTTTGATGGTTCCCTCGTTCCCATCTTTCCACAGGTTTTATTTTTCTATCTCTACCAAACACCACAGTGTATCACAAGTATAATAATGCAACTTGATGAAAAAATTTGAAAAATTTAGTGAAACTGGGGCCGAAAATATGGCGTTGAACCAAAGAGAATCGATAAGTTGTTGACGCTAGCGTTCGGCATTATTACTGTTCCGCTTATGATAAACTAGTTTCAAATACCAACATGTTTAAATTAATGTTATGTAAGAATAAAATTATTGCATGCATACCGTTAATTATTACTTACCTATCGATTTCTTTAAGTGGAAAGCCGGCTTCCACCGTCGGTGGCAGATCCGCCATCTTGAAATCATGTGATGATCCTAAAAAAAATAATCTATATATATATCAAACTATGTAGAGCATGCTCGTCGACGAATCAGCAGTCGAAGTGTCTAGAGTACAAATTAAACAACACGTATTTGATTACAGTACAGTGCACAGATGGCTAGAGCACGCAGAATGTTGAAACAAATTTATAGCCCGAAAGAGAGAAAAATATAGTGGCAAAAGTTCCTTTACGTTACTCGTACGATCCGTTCTGACACCGGGCCCTGTCCATTATTCTATACAAGACACTAATTCAGAGTACTACTTTCCACACCATACCCTCGTGGAAGTGAGTGATTTGAACTTATTTAGGAGTAATATGAGGAACTTATGTCATTTGTTAGGATTTTGTGCCCCTATAGACTTTATTTCCCTCAATATTTACGTTGCATCAGCCACCTGTTGTATCATAGCATTAGCATGGAATGTATCGGACGTGGACGTGGTGTAGATCACAGGCGCTCGAATCGTTGCTTAAAATTGACCTGTCATACATGATGCATAGCTGCCAACCTTCCAGGCTCACAATTAGTAAAAATAGGGATAAAAGTCGTGAATTTGGACATGAATTAGTGAAAAATACCATGACCATAACTCCATCCACTCTGACCGTCAATACTACACTATATCAAGATCGCAGTATAAAACTAAAACACTACATATATACAGAAATATTTATTTATCAAGACATGATAATGTGGCAGACTTGAACTTCCTCAACTGCTTGATCTTGGCGACTAAAATTGCTGACAAATTTTCTGCAGCTAAGGAGGCCCTAAAGTCTTATTTTTCCTCACTAGAGAAAATACTCTTTTGCTGTCACTGTTGCTGTGAGGAATATACAGGAGCTGCAGCACTTTTGGTTCTTCCACATGAAAATTTGGAAGCGATGTTCAAGTCCGGGAACATTTGTTTAGCATGGTCTCCAGCTGATAAAGGTAGATTGTGTTTGACAAGAAAACTCACAAATAATGCTTCAGCGTTGGTAGCTTGCAGGTCTTCCGCCGGTGGCTTAATTCCAGAGCTGAAATCTGCGAATTCTTAATTTTCCCAAATTCTACCTGTTTTTTGCAACCGATGTGCTTCCTCACATCGTCTTTGCGACCGTGCCCAATACTACAATTTGTGGCACACTGAGTGCAAAAAGCATGATGTATATCAATGTTTAATAGCAGAATGCACGGCCAGTTTTTGATATATTCCAAATTAAACCTCACTTTTTGAGCAATACATTTCTTATTCCTTGGTGCTGAAGACTTTTTCATTTTTTTTTTATTTTTTTTTTTTGGGGGGGGGGGGGGCACCAGACAGATGCCCCCCCCCCTTTCCTAATTACATAAATTATTTATGTGTTTTCGTATTCCCCAGATATGTTGTAATGTATTATTTCATCGTTTTTGTAACGTGAATTTAGGAGTTAGGGTATTTATTCAATCCCTAGTGTATCTATAGAGGAGTATCTCCGAGAGTGATTTAGATTATCCTCTCGGTTAAACTTCCTCTTTTTCGTTTTCTCTGTGACCTTGCTAGGGTCTCCTACATCCCATGTTTGTTATATGTTTGTGCTATGGGTTATGTATGCTATAATGTGTTTTTGTTGGGATAGCTTGTTGGATCAAATTCTTGTAGTGCATAAGTTTTCCTATTATATTCCGTATTCATATACAACGGAAATTCTTTTTATACGTTTTGAATTTTGAAGAACGGTGATATCCCCTTATTTTTTGAATCTTATTGATTCTTATGTATGTGTTAAATCACCTTTCTTAATAAGATTAGGCTGAGCTCATTGAAGGGTTCACATTTTTTTTAATTATTATGCTTCTCCCCCATGGAACAGGTCAATCTTTTAATTAGAAATATCTCAAAATTGGTTCAATCGTAGAGAGAGAAAAAAAAAAAAAATTAAAAAAAAAAAAAAAAATTATAAAAAAAAAAAAAAAAATTTTTTCCCTAATATTGATTTGAGTTGCAAACCAAAATTCTGATTTTATACATTTCCTTTTTTTAAATTTTAGATTAGTTTTAAATTTAAATTTAAGTTTAAAATCCAATTTCAATTCACATAGATTTTTTGTTGCTGTTAGTGATAGAAGAGATAGAAATTCAGTTAAAATTTATTTTTTCAAGAGGGGTTCCTTTCCAGATTCTGCCATGGGCCTGTTCACTTCGCGTAGCGCCATGTGACATAGCCCCATGGCATCATTATCTGTACTTTCCCTCTTGAGGTATTCCCTAGGTTAAAATTTGATTGGGCCACATTTCTTAATATTATTAACAATAAAACTTGAAATTTTATATAAAGTTGCTTTGCTCAAATCACCATCAAGATATAATATACATTGTGGTTTAAATTTACTCTTTAAGTTAATTTCATCAATTATTTTTTTCCTATCAACTTCTGTTTCCTTACAATATAACATTACGTGTTTTTTATTGTACATTCCTATTTTACACAGCGGACATTTAGGCGGTACTCCGACCATGTGCCGTCTCGCTGCAACCTCTCCCGTCAACCACGCATCATGCATGTATTTGAAGGCGAGGCTTTGTATTTTTAAAGATCCTAATTGTGACCAGTGCCCCCATGCCTTTTTCCAGTTCACATATAAATTTTCACGTTCAACTTTACTTTGTATATTTTTGGTTATGTCATTCCGAATCCATTTATATGAGAGTTTTTCGTCCTGGTCCCAAAATTCTTTTGTGTCCCTATATTTCATTAATAGATCTCTTAAACTCTTATATTTTCTAGGTGTTTCTAAAAGTTTCATTAATTTGTTAATTTTATATATTCCCTCCCTGTTCCGCAAAACGAAACCAAACCAATATATATATATCCCCTCCCATGGTAATTTAGGTTCGTCACTCAGTCGTTTAAATCTATTTAAAATATTGGTAACTTTTAAAATTATGGGGCTTGGTAACCCTATTCCCCCTGATTCTTTCGCCTTGTATAATGTTTCTTTTATAACATAATGTAATTTAAAATCCCATGTATATTTAATTATAAGTTTATCTATATTATTTAAAATTATGTTACTTATGTTAGTAGACTTCATAATATAATTCAAGTTTGTATACATATATGTTTTGGCCACCTGTGCCCGTTCCATTAAACATAACGGCATAAGTGCCCAGATATCGATATTTCTTTTTATCTCACATTCCATTTTTTTACAGTTTTCCTTTTCTTCATTTTTGCCAAAGTACACACCAAGTGCTTTAACAGTATCTTTAAACATATGGGCTGGTATGCTGGAAAACCTACCGCGCCAGTTGCCTATCTCTAAAATTTCTGTTTTATCATGATTTATTTTTGACCCCGATGCTCTTCCAAATTTTTCATATTCCTTTATAAGGTTCTCAAAGGATTTCGGGTCCTCTAAAAAGTTAGTGCAATCATCTGCATGTTGTAACATTTTCACTTCCTCTTTGATATTTGGAACATTTATACCTTTAATTCCTTTATTTAGTTTTACACTGATACTGAGCATTTCAATTGCTATCACGTATAATAGCATTGATAGTGGGCATCCTTGCCGCACCGATCTTTTAATGTCAAATTGTTCTGTCATGGCTCCGTTATTTTGAACTCTTGAAGTTATGTTATTATATAAAATTTTTGTCCATTTCCGGAAAGGTTCTCCGAAGCCAAATTTTTCCAGGACTTTCTGTATATAGTTATGCTCTATTCTATCAAAGGCTTTTTCTTGATCAAAAAGTACCATAGCAACTTTCTGTCCCTTATTTTGTACATGTTCTAAAATTGCAGTTATACTTAATATGTTATTTTGTATGTCCCTATTTTTGGGCCCACACGTTTGGTTTACATTTATTATTCCACCTATCCCCTTTTTTAGCCTATTGCTTAGGATTCTACTTAATATTTTGTAATCCGTATTAAGGAGGGAGATGGGCCTCCAATTTTTTAGTTCTTTCCTATCCCCTTTGCCTTTATATATTAAAATGATGACCCCTTCTTTCATCGTTTCCGACATTTCATTATTTCTTAAAAATATATTGTTATATAACCATTCAAGAATGGGCAACAGCTCTCCGCAAAATGTCATATAGAATTCTGCAGAGAGTCCATCTCCCCCTGGAGATTTTCCCTTATTCATTGTATTTATACTGTCTAAAATTTCTTCTTGTGATATAAAATCATCACATATTTGTTTAAAATTATCATTAATTTTTTCACATGGTATATCTTGTAAGTAATCATCAATTTCATTCTCTGATATTTTTTGAGACGTATACAGTGTTGCATAATAGTTTTTAATATGATCCATAACTTCCTGTTTTTCCATTATTGTTGTTGTTGTTGTGTTGATTTTGACCTTCTCCATAAATTTATCTCCCCCCATTCTTTTCTCTTCTCTTTTATATAATCCCTCTGCTTTTTTTATATATCCCCGTAAATTTCCCTGCCCTAATTTCTCTACCCCTACTTTCTATTTTATTTATTTCTTCCAATCTGTTTTTTAAATTGGTCTCTATATCCTTAGCATTTGTTTTTTGTAGTTGGTATCTGATCGCTTCTCTTTCTGTTTTCAGTTTCCTATTTTTTAAATTACAGTGTTCAATCGCTAGTTTTTTTAGTTTGACTTTAAGTTTTTCCCATTCTAATATTATATCAACATATTCCCTATTCTTAAAATCTTCTATCTCTTTCTTTACCCTTTGTATAAAATCTGTATCTTTTAAAATTGAATTATTTATCATCCATCTTCCATGCCCCCATTTTATTCTATTTTTAAAAATTACAGTCATATTAATAAGTTTATGATCGGATATTTTAAAATCTGTGATATTCGTTTCTTTGTATACATTTTCATCATAGTTGTTACAGTAAAATTTGTCTAAGCGGCTTCCTTTATTTATTTTATAATTATAAGTATATTCTTTCCTTAATAAGTTCTGTACTCGGTACACATCCGTTAATTTACATTTTTTGATAAAAAAAGTCCATATCCGGTTTGATCCTAATGTCGTTTGGTGCTAGATCTCCCTCCCTATCTATATTTTCTCCCACCCAGTTAAAATCGCCCCCTATAATTATATTTCCTGTTGCATATTTCTCTATATATTTATTTAAATTCTCTAAGAATAATTTTTTATGTTCCCTATTTGCTGGCATGTATATATTAATTATGTGCACATCCTCTATTGTAATATGTATCATCCTACCGTTAAAAACCTTATCTACTTCTATTCTTTCCCATGTCAAACCTTTTTTATTTTTGATTAAAACTGCCACCCCTCCTTTAACATCTGTGTGTTCGTAATCACTAATTAATAAGATTCCATTTAGGTAACTTTCCATTATTATTTTTATATTGTCTTTAAAACCGTTATGCGTCTCTTGTATTAACAATACATCATAGTTTAGATCTTTAGGGAATTTAAAGATTTTTTCCCTATTTATACCATTTGTATTTATAGACAAGAACTGTAAGTTTTTTCCTTCCATTCTTGTCTCTTCCCAGGGTGTCGCTTTTTTTTCCTTTTTTTTTATTGTTCTAAATTATTCTATTCTTTTACAAATTATTATTGATTTTTGTGTTATAGACTTGTTTGTGAACAGTCTGTAGGAGGGGCACTGGTTTCTCCACCCCCCTCTGATGTAATTGTACTACTTTGTGTTTCCCCTGCACTTGTCACTGTAGTTTGGATTGTACTCTCTGACTCTGTGTTCAAAGTTTGTATCGATTTTGCTGTTGATATTATCTGTCCGTTATCTTCCTCCATTTCCGTGTCATTTTCCGTTTCCAGTTCCGATTCGTTTCGCCCCATATCTTCTCCCTCACTTTCAATTTCTGAGTCTTCTTCTTCTTGAATTTTCTCTATTTCGGCTTCTACAGTTTTCTTTCCCTGTTTATTTTTTTTACGTTGTATTGACTTTTCCTGTGGTGATATGGCTTCCGAGTTTCTTTTCGCCCTCTTTCTCTTGGGCATGGGCGTCGATGACAGGGGGGTATCTGTCTGTGGGCTATCTTCTATGTGTATGTTCTCTAGGATGGCAAATCTATGTTGTGTAGTTATCTCTTCTTCGTTTAGCACACCTGCTTTTGACGTTTTGTTTGGGCTCAGGTAGTTCTCCCACTCCAATGTCTTGTGCCCTTCTATTTTTGTGATTTCTAGCTCGGGTAGAACTTGTATTTCTTCTTCTCTTTCCTTTTCTTTTTCCTCTCTAACCTGTCTTATCAGATTGAGGATCTCTTCCTGTTGCTTTTGTAGTTGTTGTTGTTGTTGTTGTTTTGGCTGCAGGGGTGTGGTTTTCTGTCCTTGTCCTGACGCTTTACTGGCATATGTTTCCTCTTGTTGTTTGGGTCTCTCCATTCCCCCTTGGCAGTCTCTAGGTCCGTGTCCTTTTTGGTGGCACAGGGGGCAAACTCGATCTTGTTCGCTCCCCCTGTACCATGTTTTCAGACGGAAGCCCAAAACATAGAAGAAGATCGGGATCTTCTTGGCATCTTCTCTGCTTACGTATAGGAGTCTATTTCCCGACTTGATGGGGGCGAAACCCCATACAGTCGCCATTTTGTGTGTGACAACGCTCACTCCTGTCTTCTTTTTGATTTTATCCACCAATTCTTGGCTATCTACCTCCATGGGGAGTCCCATCACGTTGATTTCCGTCAATCGTGATTCCATGGTTCTTATAAAGGGGGCTGCTTTGTAAACTTGGGCTGTCATCCCCTTTACGCTTATTTCTTCCTCTTTTAATAAGGGTATTCCTCCTTTTGGGTAGATCACAAATTTATTTAGACCTCCGTTTTGTAGGGCTTCAATCTTCCCTGTATCTATCCCCATATGGTGAAGTGCCATCAAAACTTCACTTTGTCTTGGCGCGTTGGTGGCGCCTTCGAAATCGATGGTCTGACACCCAGCCGGGTGGTTAACTATCATCCTATTATCTTCATACACAGTATGAAAATATTGTCTGATCTTGGATCTGACTGGTTCAGTTTGACCTTCATCTGGATCCATTTTGTTTTCCTTTTTTGTTCTGAATTATGTGCGTGGGTTACACGATACTATAAATGCGAATTGAAAAACTTCTCTATGTGATTGTGTAATTTAGAGCCGGTCAACCCCTTTTACTTTTTCTCTAAATCTTATAGTGATACTACAATAATGCAAAATACATGTAACATAAAGTGCAAACAAAACTGTTTTCAGCAAAGACTAAGTGAATTCAAACTCACTCTGCGCTGTCGCATATAATCCCAGCCGGGATTAATGATATGCAGCGGTGCAGAATAATTGAAATGTTATGGTAAATGCAAAAATCTTAATTATAAATAGATGTTAGTATGAACAAAACAAATGTCCCTTTCTACCTCTCTTCAAAAATTTTCAGTCTGCTTTGTCCTTGCCATTTTCAGACGATAAAAAAACTTTTTCAAGACCTTACATGCAATGCTGAAAGGTAACTCAAATTAATCGTTGGAGACGCATGCGCTGAGCAAAATTCCGGTTAGGCCCCAGTTTCCCATACAAGCATTTGTAAAACTACTTTTAAACATACAGATTAAAATAGGCCAAAATGCTTGCTACCAGGCCAACTGTACTACTCGGCTGTAATTCTACTAATATCGCGACCAGCAGTACTGGGCCGTTTTTGCTAAATGCGAATATCACGACCAGCGCTTAACTCGAAATCGGTTATTTTATTAAAGATTTAAAGTAACTAAGAATTGGAGAATTCGTGAATTTTTGGCTTGCGGCGTGAATCCGTGAATCGCTGAAAAAGTCGTAAAATTCACACCAAATTCGTGAGGGTTGGCAGCTATGTGTAACATGTAGTTATTATATAGTGCATATATGACAGGTCACTTTTAAGCAACGATACGAGCCCCTGTGGTGTAGATAGAATCAAAATCCGGTGATTCGTCTGGCAGGTAGAGGCTTTAGCAAACTCGGGGCCAGATTTTGAGGAGTCCGCTATGAGTGTGGTATTTTAAAATAAACTTTTAAATTTGTTTATATGATATTGAACTTAAAATTTTCTTGCATCGCTTTCAAATTACTTAATCTCTAATGATATATTTTTAAAAATTACTAAAGCGCGCGGGCTCGATTTGGCCAAATCGGCCTAAGGCTGGCTCCAACGTGTTTTTGTCGCTACGTGTTTGATATGTAGGATACCCAACATGTTGCGAGCTGCATTTGTCATAGATGCTTGTGTTATCTAACATTCTTAAGAGTATGTTTATACTTAAGGCTGTCCCTGATTTTATTTCTAAATAGCAAATGAACCCATGATTTCTTCAGTTTCATTTCATGTTTCTTTCCTATATCCAACTCGTTTTCCTTTAACTGAATTTTCCTTTTTCTTATTCCATCCCTGACACAAATACTGCACACGGAGTCACATAATCAATCCACACAATTAAATTTTAATAGAGATTACTTGACCACGGACGCATCTTCCCCTGCCAAGGCTCCGATGTAATAACCCTATCTACACCTTGGCATATCGAGCAGATATTTATGTGCTTCGTGTCTCTGAATTTCATAGGATGCGGCGGCAGGCCACCGCTCGCAATCAAAATTAAGTTGTCCAAATTTGAACACTGTTTCTATATGATCCAGACAAGTGTTGCATAGAACGTGAATGGACTAATAAATAAGCAATTTCCCAATGCATGTCTGTGTTTGCACAAATACGTTTCACACAAATACACCTGTAATGGCTTCTCTCTGGCATACAGTTATATTTTCAATATTAAATTTGAAAAAGTATCCTTTTTATGTCAATTGCCCCTCCATTTCTGCCGATGTATTGGTTGCTTGGCATAACATAAAAAGGAAGGCAACTGATGAAATCCAATAGATGTCGCTAGGACAAAGCACCTATATATCTTTCCGATCCGCCTAGGTGTGATAGGTTTATCATATTGGAACGTTGGCTAGCGAAGATGCCACTTATGCGGCTCTGGCTTGAACCCACTACGAAATTAAACCATGCTATCATGAAATCTAACCAACACTGCACTCCGTGAAGTTTGTCGCTTGCAACTGGCTAATTATTCGGGCTGAGGACTATTTTCCCAACACTGACTTCCCAAAATCAAACAAGTAATCACGAAATTCTAAGAAATCATTACAATGGAGAGCTATATACAAAGGTCTCTTACTTTAAATTTAGTACAATATATTTGTCTCTGCTCGCTCTCTGTCCAAGAGTTAAATATTGACAAATCAAACGTCAGCATTGATTATTCTCTGACACTACGTCACACTTCCCGCACTTGTAAGACCGTGAATATCTCGCTAATGCGATAAATCACCCACCCACCCCAATCTGTGCTGTTACTGGTGGAAGATATGTGGGTATGTTGTCACCTGTTCATTAAAATGTACAATTTTACAGCTTGCCGATCTTTCATGCGTACACTTAGACTCTTACCGGTATTTGGCAAGAGCCATATCTAGCGAGAATTTAAAATGGCCACAGGACAAAGGTTTGTACCACGGGAATTTACAAGTCACCAACCATAGGGTTTGCTCCCAAAATATAATGTATAGTACACACATCGTGTTTTACAGATCGCTCTCTCTAACCGTTGGACGTGGATAGAGTGACATGGGATTAGGTGACAACTATGTGATGTGGAAGTCCACTCTGGTGGATTTTCCACTAATTATAGTCTAAATCCAATCAATCCAGTGTACGTCCGTCGCGGATTTTATTGCAGCGGTAGTGGGTTTTATGTCTCCCTCACTGATTCTATTGTATTGTCTCTGCGAGTTGACACTCTGAACAGGCAGATAGGAGAAACCCCGACATCGTAAACCCAACCATGGCAGATGTGAATTTCATACCTTTACCTTTACAAATTCTACAGTGGTAACATTTCTTTTCACATTTATCAGTGGCCTAGCTAGGGTTACATAAAGACGAACGCACGTAACGTAGACAAAAATGAGGTTCTAAATTTCATCGATATCCTCAAACCCTGTCCATTTTGTAGCGTTCATCACAAGAAATTATCCAGCAACAGTTTAGATTTACATACTGTTCTGCATCAAGCAATAACTTCGATTTCATTCTCAATAAATGATAATTCATAAACGTGTTTTGTGTGCTGGTTAATAATTTGTCGTAGTTTCCGTTTTTTTTCTTCTCCATACTATTTTGAATACACACTTTGAAGAAATTAATGAATTCAGTAATACATATACAATTCGATAAGAGAATACACACGAAATTGATATCAGACATTTGCAAAATCTGGAACATTAAGATATGCATGCCATAATTCTTTTCAGAGGTTATTCTAGAAGAATAACATGGCATCTTATATTAAAACAAGAAATACACGAGCCAAACAACGAAAAGGTTTTTTTGTGCACTTTCACCCTCAAACTTTGGAAATTCCGTTTATAAACTTGCCATATTACAATTATATCATTCCAGCTAATGTTTTCCTACAGACTTGGCCTTGTAACAATGTAAATACTAAGTTTCATCAGTATCGTCTTTGTTGTCCAACTCGTGTCGCCATCTGTTTTCATAATGGCATGCAAGAGATTAGCATGGCATTATGACAACAGACGGCCCTCTAAATTTCTAAAGTTTTTCTGTTACCAGAAATAATTAATGTTTCCCACGGGGCATTACGGCATTCATTTTGTCATTCAGTCCCGCTTTTTAAGGTATACGTTAGCAACGAAGGTTTAATCGTTCTCTAAAACCATGTGCTTTCTCCTAGATCTAAGTGACTTATATCGCCGTACAAAAACAAAATCGCATACACCGCAGCAGGGTGGTCCATCTTCTTCAACCTCAGTTTTGATGCACTTAAGTATTTGCTTTCACCGTTTAAGAAATCTTCTCAGTGATCTCTCATTGCTTTGTAACCATTAGTTATTTTAGCAAGTAAGGATCAGAAATGACAATGATATATTCCCTCGTACTCTTCTTAACGAGCTTTCATCAGACGACCCCTGGTTGTATGGATCGTATTGTACGTTACCCATTTTGACGCACCTCACAGGCGTCTATCTTTTCCTGTGATACTAATGCACATAAGCTACGGCGAAAATAATATATTTCAGAGCAACATAAATACCACATTAAAAACAAAGTTTATAGGCAAAATGACATTAAAATAATTAAGCATTCCTAAAGGTTTTCTTATTCTTATCACAATCTTCATTTTGGATCATATTTTGTCGCAAAAGCCGAAATAATCAAACTGGAAAATCATGTTTGTATCAAGATAAAAATGTTTACATGCGATTAGAAAGATTAGAGTTAGTGTACAATTGTTTTCCTATAATTAATTTGCACTGTTAATGTACAGAAGTAGTAAGTAGGGGCACATTACGTACAATGGGAATTAGCATTACAGACCCCCCCTGGGTCAGATTACGTACAATGGAAATTTAACATGGCGAAAAATCGTGGGTCAGATTACGTACAATGGAAATTTAATATGGCGAAAAATTGTGGGTCACTTTACGTACAAGGGGAATTTAACATGGGGAATAGAGTTTGGGCTTGTTTAGGGACAAGGGGAATTGAATATGGGATTTTTTTTTTTTTAAATTTTTTTAAAAAAAGGGGTAGGCAATTGAAAAGTCATTCTCTTTTCGAGAAATATGGGGGCCCTGAAAAGGGCCTTTGGGTTTATGTTAATGTATCCATTAACATAAAGGGCACCGCATTGGTCTTCTTCTTGTCCTTAGGCTGCGTCTCACTGTTGGCCCGTAAATCAGGACTCTTTTGAGGCATCCTTGTCTTTCTACGTAGATCCTACGTATCCACAGACTGGTGTTTGTCCTGTGGACAACGGTCCACTTGGATCGGACATACATGGGTATGTCCGACCAGAACATCATTGAAGACACAAGCGTAGAAGATTGCACATCGGTCCACATCTTGAAGCGACGAGAACAGGTGAATCAATGCAGTGAACTGCGCTTATTTATAGGTAGAGGAAGGATTGAAACGGATTGAGTTTGTTGACCAATCCGAACACGCGTTACAAAATTCAGTCAGCGCGCATCCAATCCGAAGAGAGTAGTCTGTGACGTCAGTTGGTCTATATAGATTCGCTAGCGCTTGTGTGCAGTCAATCTATGCGACAGTGATTCAACGTGACGGAAATTCAGAAAACGATACATTGGGGTGCACCAACAGGGGAGACCGCCCAAGGGAACAAGGACTTACTTTCAGAAGAGGTGAATTGGGATTTTGTGGATTTTCTCTCCTCGCAAGAATTTGTTCCGGAACCTTCGTTACCTTCTTCATTACCGCAAATGGAGAATTTTAGACAGAGACAGAAAGAAGAATTGGAGAAATTTATACAACAAAAGGAAGCGGAACAAGCTTTTCTCCTACAGCAACAGCAGCAAGAAGAAGAGGTAAGAAAAAAACAACAGCAACAACAGCAAGAAGAAGTAGCAGCAGCAAAGAAACAAGAGGGTGAAAATCAAACGGTCACGGTACTGTTGGACATTTTAGCGGAGTTAAGAAGTCTGAAACAAATGTATCAGACTTCTTTATTACGACCGAAGAGAATACGACCTTCCCGAGCTAAACACGTTAACCCTGTGACTAAGCCTACCGTACCACCCTTAGTGATTTCAACCCAATCATCATCATCATCAACATTACGTAGTTCAGAAGTAGGCCTTGGCCGTGGCAAAGGCTTAAGGCAGCTAAAGTTGATTGCTTAAACTCACCCCTACACCAAAATAAAAAGGCCCTTTTCAGGGCCACCCACATTTCTCGAAAAGAAATATAATTTCAATTTGCCAATAACTCAAATGAAAAAAACAACCCATTTTACCCCTGTAGTACGTGTCTGTGTATGAGTGCGTGAGTGTAGCTTCTTATTTTAAAATCAAAACTCAAAGACACTTACCTTGTATAATTAATTTATTCTTTTCTCCATTTTTTACAATCCAATTCACAATTCACAACAGAACACTTTAATTAAAAGTTCATTGACTTCTTCTTTCTCCTTGTTTAGTCTCTCTGTTTTTTGAATTTCTTCACCGTCACACTCTTTTCCTCTTCTTCTTCCTCCTCGCTTTCTTCCCTTCTTCTCTTTTTCTCCTGTTTCTTTTTCTTCACCTGTCTTCTTTCTTCCTCAGAAGAATCCCTCTCTTCCTCTGAAGAATCCCTCTCTTCCTCTGAAGAATCCCTCTCTTCTTCTGAAGAATTCCTCTTTTCTTCTGAATCCTCTTGTTTCTTTTTTGGGCAATCTGGAGACCAATGTCCTTTTTCTTTACAATAATAACAGGTATCTTTACTTTTGTCTTTTTTAGCCCCTGTTTTTTTTTCTTTTTTGACGGTCTGGACACTCTGAAGACCAATGCCCTTTCTTCTGACAGATATAGCAAGTATCTTGACTTTTATCTCGAAAGGAAGGAGAGTAGTCCGTGGGCTGATCTGAAGAGAATTTTCTAATGACCCCTCGCAAAGCTCTGACGAAACGTTCGATTTGGTTAGTCTCTTCCATCGTTGTGCTCGGCTTGAGAGTGAAATGAATAGTGAAAGGACAAGACACACACCCTTTTATATACGCTGGTCTGCCATGACTATAAATTAGTCTATGGTGTTTAAACTTGAGTCATTTGACGTTTTGCACTCAAGATGAAACGATCCTATTCATTTGAGAAGAAAGAAGAAGAAAGTAAGAGGCAGAAACGTGATCTATCGCCTCGAACCAGGGCTGAAATCTTGGCACAAATTCATGCCAGTGATTTTGAAGAGGACATGAGTGAACCAGAATCCGAACCCTCTAAACCAAGTTCGTCACCCTTAGTCAACCCTGAAAAATACTATTCCATTCGAGAGACGGAAAAGCGCTCCTCTAGAAAATTTAGAACCACGGCTTACACCTACACAGTGAATTTTAAAGATTTCAAGGCTGACGTACCATTGGAGAAAGCAGAAGGGTTTATCACCGAGATGTGGGATTCTTTGCTCACCTCACTCAAGCGACAATGTCAAGCCAAAGAAGACGATCGCTTGACACTATCCATAGATCACGACAGCTTGAAATCCCCTGTTTGGATCGAGTTTAGCAGACCCGCAGAACTAACCCCTTCCAAAGTCATGGACAAGATTCAACACGTACAACAATCTAATGACCAGTTTGACATCACCGATGGTAAAGCCACACTGAAAATGGCCCACGTCTCTCCTCCTCAAGGGACTGGACGCAAAAGGATGTTATTGGTGGACGATCTTCGCAGCACCAAAAAGAGTCTCGTCCGAATTAACAACCCTCAAGACCAGATGTGCTTAGCCCGAGCCATCGTGGTGGGACGAACCTATGCCAACAAGAACGACACGGCAGAATGGAAAAGAGCCTGGAACACTATTCAACGTTCCTATCGAGCCAAACAACGAAACGAAGCAGAACTCCTGTTACAACAAGCCGGACTGTCCAAAGACACACCCTGTGGCATTCCTGAGATGCAAAAATTGCAAGATGCCCTAGCTCCACGATACACCTTGAAAGTGCACCCTCAAGAAATGCGCGGGCCTCTGTTGTTTCGAGGCCAAGATTTTAAGGACGGAAAATACATTCATGTTTATTATCACGATGACCATTTCGATACCATTACCAGTATCACCGGATTCCTGGGATACAGTTATTATTGTGAGAAATGTGATTATGGTTATAACAATCGAGAGCAACACAAGCATTGTGGAATGAAATGCCCAGGATGTTTGGCCTCTCCACCCTGTCTGAGCGAAGAACCAGTGCCTTGTTCAACTTGTCTGCGCACGTTTTTCAGCCCTACCTGTTACCAACAACATTTGAAAACGCAAGGTTCACAGAAGAAATGTGCTTGTCAACTGCTGAGATTGTGCCCTACCTGTGGACAAGGCATATGTACCAATACTGCCAAGGCACACGTATGTCGAGGAAAGAAAAAATGTCACTTTTGTCACCACATCGTGGACTTGGAACATCAATGTTATGTGCAAAAATACCAACCCCCACCAGAGAAAGAGGACAGTTACAAGAAGAAAGGCAATTTCATCTTTTTCGATTTCGAATGCATGCAAGAGACCGGCATTCACATCCCTAATTTCTGCGTGGCTCATCGAGCGTGCGAGAAGTGCATTCAAGAACCTATCTTCAGTCATTGCCCTCATTGCAGCAAGATTCCTGGAGGGCGTGAAAAAATCTTTCGGGGACCGAACACGTTAGCCGATTTTGCCCAATGGGTCTTAGACCCCATCGACAAGACGTGGAGCCAAGAGGACATCGAACATTACGGAGATTGTCATCGTCATGCCACAGTGATGGCTCACAATTTCTCCGGATACGATGGACAGTTTCTTTTGAGGTACTATACAGAACATGGCACCGAACGTCCTAAAGTCACTTTGAACGGAGCCAAAATCATTTTCATGCAAGTGGGACAAGTGCAGTTTAAAGATTCGATGAGTTACTTGGCCATGCCTTTGAGTCGAATGCCTAAAACTTTTGGAATGACAGAAATGGCTAAAGGTTATTTTCCTCACTTTTTCAATACGGAAGCCAATCAACACGCCGTTCTACCCCATTTTCCTGAGGCTCACTATTACGACCTCGACAACATGCGTACCGAACAACGAGAAGCTTTCTACGCTTGGTACCAGACTCACGCCTCTGACCCTTTCGACTTTCAGGAAGAAATGCTAAAGTATTGTCGTTCCGACGTGGACATTTTACGGCGTTGCTGTGGAAAATTTCGAGAACTGTTCATGGAACACGGAGGGGTCGATCCTTTGAAAGAAGCTTGTACCATTGCCAAAGCGTGTTCCTTAGTGTATCGACAACGATTCATGCCTGAAAACACCGTGGCTGTCATTAGCCCTCAAACGACCAACTTTGTCAAACGTCAATACTCGGTCAAAGCCCTACGTTGGTTACATTACTTGTGCGACAAGGAAGACAAATGGATTCAGCATGCCCGGAACGGAGGGGGTGAAAAGACCATCGGAACGTATTCGGTAGATGGCTGGGACTTAGAAAACCCCAAGATCGTGTACGAGTTTAACGGTTGCTTATTTTACGGATGTCCCGTCTGTTACCCTGATCGTAGCACTAAAAATCAGTTTTTGCAACGGACCATGGAAGACTTGTACCAGGACACTTGTCAGCGGCGCCTAAAGTTAGAACAGCAAGGATACCAAGTGGTGGAAATGTGTGAACACGAGTACGATCACCGTATGAAAACCGATCCCGAGTTTAAACGCCTCGTGGAAAGTTACCAGTTCATGGACCCGTTGAACCCGAGGGATAGTTTGTACGGAGGAAGGACCAATGCCACCTGTTTGTTGTACCAAGCCGACGAAGAGAAAGGAGAAGAAATCAAATACTTGGACGTGTGTTCGCTGTATCCCTACGTGTGCAAATATTGTCGCTTTCCTGTAGGGCACCCGCAATTGTTGACGGAACACATCGACCTGAAAAACATTCGACAATACGAAGGCTTGATCAAGTGCAAAGTTTTGCCTCCCACGAACCTATACCATCCCGTCTTACCTCACCATTGTCAAGGCAAACTGATGTTTCCCTTGTGCCGTACTTGTGCCGAAACGTGCAACCAGGACCAACCTTGCCATCACAGCCAGGAAGAACGTGCCTTGATGGGAACCTGGGTCAGCGTAGAATTGTTCAAAGCTCTGGACATGGGATACCAACTGTTAGAAGTGTACGAAATTTGCCACTTTCCTATGACACAACAGTACCACAAGGGTGATCCCAGTCAGAAAGGCATTTTCGCTGACTACGTGGATGCCTTTTTGAAACTGAAACAAGAAGCCAGCGGCTATCCTTCCTGGTGTCACACTCCCGAAGACCAAATACAATTCAAAGAGAAATACTATGAACAAGAAGGCATCTCTTTAGACCACATCGAGAAAAACGAAGGCAGGCGATCGTTTGCGAAAGTGATGTTAAATTGCTTGTGGGGTAAAATGGCACAACGACCGTGTTTACCCAAGACGGAATATTTGACAGAACCTTCCCGCTACTTCCAGATGATTCACGACAAAACCAAATACATGAAACACGTGGACGTCGTTCGCGAGGATTTGATCTTGGTCAATTACGAAGAAGATCTGGACTTTGTACAAGACGACCCTTTTGGAAATGTCATCATTGCGGCTTACGTGACAGCTCATGCCTGTACTTTGACACCGACAGTTGCATTTACATTCATCACCCGAGTCAACAGCACCCTGACATCGAAGGAGACCGTTTAGGAGCCTGGACAGACGAGCATCCCGACGACAAGATTCTAAGTTTCGTCAGTGGCGGCCCCAAAAATTACGGCTACGAATACCGGGACGAACAAGGAGAAGTGCACACGACGTGCAAAGTGAAAGGACTGACTCTGAATCATCGTACCAGTCGTGTGGTCAACTTTGGGGTATTGAAAGAAGCCTTGCAATCGGGAGAGGATGGAAACTTTAAAGTGACCACCTATCAACCGAACAAGATTGTACGTTTACCCACTCACCACATCGTCAGTCGACCCTTGGAAAAAGTCTATCAAATCGTGTACCAGAAGCGAGTGCGACTTCCCAATCATTTCACCTTACCGTATGGACACGTTGGTATAAAACATTGGTTGTAAGAGGATAATTACCCACCAGAAAGATGACTTCGCCACAGCAAGAATCGAGTGAGAAACCCGATGAGAACTCCAAGTTCAAACCCTACCATTTTCCAGTCTTCTTACCTGACTATTGTGATTGTGCCCGTCGATTGGACACGTTTCAGAAATGGCCTACGGATAGGGAAGGATTACCTTCTTCGCATGTTTTAGCTAGAACAGGATTTGTCTACTTGGGACCTGAGTCAGGATTGGGATACGAGGTACAGTGTTTCGCTTGCGGACTGAAGTTACGAATGGATCTATGTATCTATAAAGATTCAGCTATTCTGGAACATACTCGATGGTCTCCGCACTGCCCTTACCTTTCTATGGCCTTTCCACCCATCACACTACGGTACAATGTTGACGGTACCTTAGAGACGGTACCTTCCAGAACAGGACATAGAAAACGTAAAAAAGGAAAGATGTACAAGCTGGAGACTGCATTGCGACTAGTATAAAAAGGGGCTATGGTCAAGATCGATAGTTCATTGTGACTACCAAGACCGAGCGAACAAGATGAATACTTTCAGAGAAACACAGAACAAGTTGTTTAGAAAGGCACAATTCAAGTGTGAGGCTTCGGAAGTGGAATGCGATTGTGAGCCTTGCGATGGGTACGATGCTGTACGCTGTGACCTGAGCGATGCCGTAAAGCATCATGGGAACTTTAGTGTCACTACCCCTATCATGGAAAGGGATGCTGTGCGTGTCAAACCTGTGGGATGCGAAAGTGATGCCGCTCGTCCTCTTGGAAACTTTACTGGGTTTAAAGGGGAATGTTCACCTTCACGTCTACCCCCCTACGGATATCATCCAGCCCTGAGCAAACTCCTGCCCATGTCACTCAACCCTCATCGAAACGAACCTGTGAAAGACTAATATTCGTTTCCTGTGCGTTTGTCGGAATACTGCGACTTTGAAAATCGTCTTCAATCGTTCAAAGGAAAATGGCCTAAGTATCTGGGAGGACCGACCCCCGAAGAATTAGCCAGAGCCGGATTTTTCTACTTGGACGAAGGAGATAAAGTCAAGTGCTTCAGTTGCGGTGTGTCACTTCACCACTGGGAACCGCAAGATTCGGCCTACGTAGAACATGCTCGATGGTCACCGAATTGTCTTTACTTACCCTTAGTGGGACCGAGACATTGAAGTAACTTACCATAATCTGTTCATGGATTCTTTACAAGAGAACATTCGTGCTTTGCCTGTGGAGTTGAGAGAACGCATTTACCGAGAGCTGGTCAAAATACAAGTGAAACGTAAAGAACAATTGCATCCGTTACGTCACCGGTGTTTGAACCACTGGTACCTGAAGGCTATACAAGGATTGATTCAATTGAAAGTGTTCCATCGGAGAGACATTGATGAACGATCCTCTAGTTTTAAAAAGGATTGGTTTGTTATGGACGATTCTACCTACATCATTGTAAACTTACTGCATCGAATTCCAGAGGAAGAGTTAACGAATTACCAACATCTTGAACACAATGTCAACTTAGTGAAAGAGGAAACTTCTGAACGAATTGTAATGTGCAAATTAGTGACTAAAGGATTTAAATTCGACACTGAAGTAAAACCATGTTTGTGCAAACAGTACATATCTTGTGTCAGACCAAAGAGGATTTAGTTTGACCTATTCATGGATACTTTGCTAGAGAACATTCGTGCTTTGCCTGTGGAGTTAAGAGAACGCATTTACCGAGAACTGATCAAAATACAAGTGAAACGCAAACTCAAAGTGATTCATCCGTTTTTAAATTATGCTCTGTTCCAAAGTACAAGAAGACTGATTATGAGTGGATATTACATTAGGCACAAAGTTAAACGAGACTATTGGCCACCACCCAACGATTCCAAAAACAGTGTATATACTTATGGATACTTTACAAGAGAACATTTTGGGCTTGCCTGAGGAGTTGAGAGAAAGGATTTACCGAGAGCTGGTGAAAATACAAGTGAAACGTAAAGAACAATTGCATCCGTTACGTCACCAGATCTTTAACCACTGGTACCTGAATCGTATAAGAGGACTGATTCGTCAGAAATTTTTTCAGTGGTCAGACCTTGTTGAACACTTTCAGTTTGGGGATGATGATGGACTAGACGTTCGCAATTTTGGTTACTTCGAGATTCACTTACTGTAACGTATTGAGGAAGACGAGTTAAAGGATTACCAACATTTGTTACATGGAATCTGCTTAGAAAAAGACGAAACATCTAGACAAACTCTGACGTTTCAGTTACAGTATGTAACATTTAAATTCCCTACTGGAGAACGAACATGTTTGGTTAGAAATTACCTTTATTGCTTCCGAAACAAAGACACTATAAAATCAAGTTGCCATGCCACGGATTATGTCATATATTATTGAACAGATTCCGTGGAAGAAACTCAATGACCATATTCAAACCGTGGATCATTACCATCGATTATTACAAGAACTGTATCCATTCAATTTGGGACGACAAGTGGTGTGTGTCTTAGTGACTTGTTTTCTGGGATTTCGTTTACCAGCCGATTCTTTGTGGACTCTTTACGATCAGTACTTACCACCTCAATGGCCTTAAATGGTCACGAAAAACTCCTTTTGCTCAAAGCCTTGCGTTTTCATCTGGATACTTCTCGACCTCAACAGGAAAAAAAGATTCGTCAACTTTTAGCTACCCAAGACGTGTATGACGATGTGTGTGTAGCTTGTGATTTACATCCCCATTGGACAGATGTCCGTGCCTGGAAAGAATGGGGTTTTGAGGCTTGGACCCATGAAGTGGCCCAGTATGCACGAGAGTTGTTCAAGGAAAAAAGCTACTTTTCAACCCGTGTTAGTGACGGTGCCAGAAGAACCCGTCACCCAGGACGGGACTGTCGTGGACAGGCCTGAAAGACCCTTTCGGGAGGACACTTGTGTGACCTTACCCCCTACTATAGAACTGGTTAGAACATTACCCAAAACATGTTGTTGTTGTACAGACACTTGTTTTTATTCCACGTTAATGGTTATCATGTGCCTTTTATTCTTGTACTTAAGCCTTTGGCTTTTATGTATTTTTGTCTTTCGTATTCATGTTTAAAAAAAAACATTCAATAAACGTGTTCTGAAAAAGTATATAAACTCTTGTCTTGTTTGTTTTCGTGTCACAAGTGACATTTCTCACACAATGGCTACCTCTGCTGTCTCTGCTCCCTCTTCCTCTACTGTCAAAGTCATCGACGAACACTTAGATCGTGCCAGTTGGGAGGCTTTGTATCTTCGCCATTCCTTTAACATGCTCATTGCTTGACCTAGCGGTTCAGGCAAAACCGAATTCGTCAAACGTTTGATCGAACATAAACATCATTTGATCGATCGGCCACCTCAACGGATCGTGTGGTGTTACAAAGAGTGGCAATCGGCGTACAACCTCTTGCGAGAAAGTCAAGGCGATTCCATCGTGTTTGTGGAAGGCATTCCTAAAGAAGACGACAGCATCGTCTCTGACTCCCGTCAAACCTATTTGGTCATTTTCGACGACATGTTAGGAGAAGACGAAGAAGAAATTAAACTGTGGTTCACGCGCAAAGGGCATCACCGTAATGCCAGTGTCGTTTACATCACCCAAAATTTGTTTCAACAAAGTAAAGCCCATCGTACCATCAGTCTCAATGCGCATTACGTGGTCTTGTTTAAAAGCCCTCGAGATAAATCGCAAGTGCAAGTCTTAGCCAAACAGTTAGGAACGTCTTGGCTGACTCAGGCGTACGACGATGCCACTCAAACACCACACGCCTATTTACTCGTCGATTTGAAACCTACGACTCCCGAGGATTTGCGATTTCGTACCCACTTGTTTCACCACTGGTGCCGAGACGGAGGGCCTGTCCTGTACACGTCTCCGTCCTCGACTTCATTTCACTCCCCATAAAAAAATCTATAAAAACCTCAGACCCTTTTTCGTCTGTCTAACACAACGTCAACATGACGTCCCTTCAGTCGCATCTTCCCGTCAAATTGATTCGTGCCTTGTATGGCATCAGTCGAGAAAAAAATCCACAAACACGAGCTCGTGTCTTAGAAGCTAGTCTCAAAGAAGTCTTACGATGGTTCACGGTGACGGCACGTCAAATACTCCAAGGAATCATTCAGATTCCTCATCAAACCAAACGCTTTTTCGATCGAAACAAAGTCGCTTTCGTCCAACTGGCCGATCCCCGCATCGACACTCAAACCAAAAAACAAATCATTTTGAGACCTGGAGGGAGCGGTACTCTAGGAGGGGTCATCATTCGCTCTCTCTTAAGATGGGATCCTAATGCCCCCAAAGTTATACCCAAGAAAAAAGTCCAACGAAGCCCCAAGAAGAAGAAAAAGACCAGGTCCCCAAGGAGAACTTCTCCAGTGGCAGGACCCTCCTCTGATCAGACACCACCACCCCGGAAAAAGAAAAGAAGCCCCCAGAAAAAGAAACAGAGAAAAAGTCCCCAGAAAAAGAAAAGTCCACAGAAGAAAACTAGTCGCAAGAGAGGCACTTCGGCCAGGACGCAACCTTACACTCGCAAACCACGACCTGCCACGGCGGTGACTGCGTCTCCTGCAGCCTCACGTTTATCCACTTCTCCGTTGATGACACCAAGAACTGAAGAGTACTTGGAGACGTTGATCACACCAAGAACTTCTCCGTTGATGACCCCCAAAAGAACTTCCCCAGTGGCAGGACCCTCCAATTTAGTGGCAGTGGCTGCTGCTCACAAAGTACCTTCTCCCAAAATCAAAGTCCAAGAAAGATCGGGCATGTTACAAAGTTTACTGGATTTGTCCAAGCAAGAACTGGCTCGATTTAGTCCGTTACGTACCCCTGCACGACGTGTCATGCCTGTCCTCAAACTGGTACGACGTAAAGACAATCAGTGGCGACGCGTTCCAGTATAAAAAAGGCCTGTGACCAAGTAGGGTATCAGTGTTTTTTTGGTGCTCCTGAAGACTCAAAGATGTCACCCTCCAGAAAACCCCAAGGAAAGAAAAGGAAAGGACTGCCACCACGTTTAGCCAAACATGGGGTCATGTTATCTGTCCTGTCCAAAGCTTCTCCACCTCTACGAAAAAAACTCATTCAATCGAACTCCAAAGAGGTCATCGATACCGTGTGCGAATGTTGTTTGAACGTTTTGAAAGGCACGATCCCTTTGTCCAAACACCAGAAACAATGCTTAAGCAAACATCGTCACGTTCTTCGCCAAATGGTTCGAAAGAAAATTCCCATTCGTCAAAAAAAGAAGATGTTGGTCCAACGTGGAGGCATTTTGCCTCTCTTGTTAGGCCCCATACTGAAAGGAGTCTTGGGAACCATGTTGGGAGGACTGGTGGGAGCAAGATAAAAAGGCCTTCGGAAGTCCCAAGATCTCAGAATCGACCCCTGACAACCCCATGGAAGGACGAAAACTAGCTTTAGTGCCTTACAAACGATGGATGGAATACCATCGGTGGCAAGAACAACGCACCCCGCATTTACCTCCCAATCCCAATTTGAGCGAAATGTCCCAGTTACAACACGAATTGCAGTCCTTGATGGATCGCCAAGATTTGTCCGAAACAGAAAAATCGCAAAAGTACGGTCAACTCTTGCAACGACTGCAACTCTTTCACCAGAAGGCATTAGACGAAACAGCTCTACCCACTCTGAAAGATTTTAAGACCATGATGAAAAGTCCAGCACCATCACCAGTACCAGTAAGAGTACCAGTGACCAAGACAGAAAAAGGAGAAGAAGAAGAAGAAGGGTTTCAAACTCCACCAGAAAAAGTACGCAAGTTAACAACACCACCTACCTCCAGAATTGGATGGATTAAAAAGATGATGGCCACCCCTTCATCACAAGAGAAAAAGAAAGTGAAGACAGAAGTGAAGACAGAAGTGAAACAAGAACCGATATCCCCCGCTCAGATATCCTCCTCTTCAACACCTATTGCCGGTCGCACACGCAAAGCATTGCAATCCAAGAAAGTACCCCAAGAGAAAAAGAGTAGCCTCTTCCAAGAGTGGGTGCCTTATTAACACATCAACCAACACAAAAATAAAAAAAATGGAAAAAGTCTTAGCCAGCATTTACTACGATCCCTCCCATCCTGCAGGTTACGCAGGAGTTCAAAAATTGTATCGTGCTGCCAAAACTCGACTGAAAAGTCTCCGTTTACCTCAAGTGCAACGATGGTTACAAGAACAAGCTACCTACACTTTACACAAACCCATTCGACGCAAGTTTGCCAGAAGTCGCACCCGAGTGGAAGGCATCGATCATCAATGGCAAGCCGATTTAGCCGATGTCTCTCATTTGGCCAGCTACAATCGTGGCTACAAATATTTGTTTTGTGTCATCGACGTCTTTTCCAAATTTGCCTGGGTCGTGCCCTTGACTTCCAAATCGAGCAGCGAGTTAGTGCGAGCCCTGCAACGGGTGTTGAAACAAAGTGGTCGTCACCCTCTTCGATGGCAAACGGACAAAGGCACCGAATTTCTGAACCAAGCTTACCAAAAAGAATTAAAGAAACGTGACATTCATTTTTTTACCACCGATAATCCCGAAACCAAAGCAACAATAATGGAACGTTTTCAACGCACTTTGAAAGAACGCATGTGGAAATATTTTACGCATCACCACACTCTGAAGTACATCGACATCTTACCGCACCTGGTGCAAGCGTACAACCAATCTTACCATCGAAGCATCGGACGTGCCCCGCAAGACGTGACTCCCGACAACGAAGTGCTGGTGTTTGAGCGTCTGTTTGGTACGTCCCCGACGAGGGCTGTCCCCAAGAAAAGTGGAATGTTGGCCGTAGGAGATTGGGTGCGCATTGGCAAAACCAAACGCACTTTCGACAAAGGTTACTTACCCAACTGGACGACCGAATTGTTTCGTGTCACTGGACGAGTGTATGGCCGTCATCCTGCCGTCTATAAATTGGAAGACATGAACGGAGAAGTGCTCAAAGGAACGTTTTATTTGCCCGAGGTACAACGTGTCACCAAAAAAGAAGACGACGTGTACGACATCGAAAGCATTCTCGAACGCAGAACCCGTAAAGTGGGCAAACGACGTGTCAAAGAAGTCAAAGTACGTTGGAAAGGATATCCACCCAGTTTTGATTCTTGGATCGACGCTTCGCAAGTCATCGACTATAAAAAGAAGTGACCATCATGCCCTTTCACACAGCAGACGCAGCTACGTCGACCACTCCTTCTTCACCTAGTTCTTCTGTGCAAGATTTACAAAAACAACCCTTGTGGGTGTGGTGTGGAGAACGTGTGCCTAAAACGCAAATCGTCTTTTTCTGCCAAATCTTCGTGGTGTATTGTGTCATCGGGACAGCCATTGCCAATTTGAGTTTGCAACAAGGAGACAAACAATTGTGGACCATTTTATTGAGCAGTTGCATCGGTTACCTGCTTCCCAATCCCTCCCTGAAATTCTTCTCGAACGGGAACCACGGGAACCTTGTGTCCAGTGCCAGTGTCAGTCACCACTCCAACCATAACCAGAACCCCATTTTGGGAGGAGTCACGCCTCTGCCGTCCAGTAACCCCTCGGACAGCCACAGAACTCTGGAATTATGAGTCACCAAAACCAATTTTACTTAACCTTACCCAGTGACAGTTCCATGGAGGTGTTTCCCCACAACACGTTGTGCTGTTACACGGCTAAATTACCTCAGGGCATCCCCTTAGATCACGAAGCCCATTGGGAAGTGGCTTTAGTAGAAATCATTCACCCGACCCAAGTCCTCAATGTCCTTCCCAATCAAAATTTTTTTGATGTGGAAGTTCATGACGAGCAAATGCAACAGTGGATGGATGGCAATGTCAAATATGACAAGAAAACCCGTACACAAAAGTACATCATCTATCACTTGTTCATTCCCCCAGGCTATTATTTTAGTGGTCAACATTTGGTCAGCACCATAGCCACCAGGTTTAATGGCGTGTTTCTGAAAGCTTTGGAGCATGTCAACAAAAGTGTCGCCATGGAGTACCACAAAGCAGCTCGTCGCTTCTCGATGAAATTTGAACGAAGTAAAATCATGTCCATTTTATTTTGTCCTGAATTGTATGACATGTTGGGCGGAGACATGAACATGAGAATGGCCATGATGAAGAAAAACGAATTACCCATCGTTTGCGACAACGAGTCTTTTAGCAAGTTATTTCGTACCCCAGTAGAACTGAATCAAGGACTGAATTTGATGTTCGTGTATTCCGATGTGGTGGAGTACAACGTAGTGGGACACACCTCTGTGCCGTTACTGCGTGTCATTCCTTTCAAAGTGGATTCTGCCGCGAACGCTGACGAGGAAGGTGGAAACACTTACCACGTCCACCGCGAATTTGTCCATCCTCACTATTTGCCTGTCAGCAATTCGTATTTGGACACGGTCAACATTACTATAAAAGGAGATTTGGGGCAAAATATTCCATTCACCAAAGGAAAAGTCACGGTGAAAGTCCATTTTCGAAAACGGTTCTCTCACGACTCGTAAGTCATGTATCCAGTGTACCGAGGGGTTGCTTGACAGCGAGGACACGGTTTAGGAGATATGTTAAAATCGGCCTTTCGTTCGGTGGCTCCGGTGTTGAAACCGATGGTGACACGCGGATTGCACGCCTTGAAAGATGCGGCACTGACGCAAGGCAAAGAATTTCTCCAAAATGTCATCATCGACAAACAAAACCCTAAAGAAGCCTTCATGA
Organism: Sinohyriopsis cumingii; assembly: GCA_028554795.2. Taxonomy (NCBI): domain Eukaryota; kingdom Metazoa; phylum Mollusca; class Bivalvia; order Unionida; family Unionidae; genus Sinohyriopsis; species Sinohyriopsis cumingii. The sequence goes on along the minus strand of CM068827.1, from coordinate 73,432,142 downwards.
GGGCAGGCAAAAATGTCTTGCTGCAAACGGGCAAAGACATTTTAGGCCGACGAAACACACCTATAAATGCCCTACACGCTACCGAGTCAGGCATTCAGCAAGGACAAGGCAGAAAGAGACGACGAAGAAAACACCCTTTCACCAGACTTCATGTTAGAAAGGCCAAGAAAAGAAGAACCGTTCGAGACTTAGACGTTTTCGATTATTGAGAAAGAGACAAAAAAAATGATGCACCGAGAGTCTTGCGCTTGTTCCAAGACGGAACTGGATCTGTTTGCCATGCCCCCCCCCACCATGATGACCATGCAAGAATCCCAGTGGGTGGAATTTCACCCCGTCTCCTCATTGACAGCCTCAGCTCCCATCGAGTTTGAAATCAAAGGACAGCCCGAAGATTACATCGATTTGAATAGCAGTTACTTGTACTTGAAAGTCAAACTTGTCGATGAGGACAATTCAACCCTAGATGGCGATGAGGTAATAGCTCCCGTCAACAATTTCATGCATTCCTTGTTTAGCGGAGTGGACTTGTACTTGAACAACAAACTGGTCAGCAGCAGCATGGATACTTACCCTTATCGAGCGTACCTGGAAAATCTCTTGACGTACGGAATAGACGCCAAGAACACTCATCTCAATGCCTGTGTGCTATCTGAAGCTGACGAAGCAGAGCAGTTTGAAAGATTCGAAACTGATGCAAGCAAAACACCAAACAATGATGGATTTGTAGAACGAAGAAACAGAATCAAAGATGGACAGAGTTTAGAACTAATGGATCGTTTGCATTTGGACATGTGGTTGCAAGAGAAATATTTGCTGAACGGGGTGAATGTTCGCCTGAGACTGAATCGTAGGAGTGCCGCTTTCCATTTGATAGGTAGTACCGCTTGCAAAACTGTCATCGAGGAAGCCAGGCTCTACGTACGACGCGTGGAAGTGTTACCTAAAGTGGGAAACGACATCAGTCAAACGTTGAGCAGAACGACCGCTAAGTATCCGATCCGACGCGTGGAAGTGAAAACCTTCACCATTCCCAAGGGACAGCGATCCATGATCGAAGATCATCTGTTCCAAGGACAGTTACCCAAACGTTTGATCGTTGGTATCGTCGAGAATACAGCCTTCAACGGAGATTTGGGTAAAAATCCTTTCTACTTTCAACACTTTGGCGTGTCCAAGATCGAAGTCAGTCGCGATGGCAAAACCTTGTGTACCCGACCTTTCGAACCCGACTTTGACAAGAAGAATTACTTGAGATCGTACTTGTCCCTGTACGAAGCCACCGGACAGTTAGGAACCAATACCAGTCACGGCATTACGTACGAGGATTATGCTGGAGGCTACGCTTTGTGGGCTTTCGATTTCACTCCTGACCAAGGTAGCGACGAGGGACATTTCCACCCTATAAAATCCGGCCAGATTCGTGTGGAAATTCAGTTTAAAGACCGAATCCCTGATGAAACGGTGAACGTCATCCTGTATGCAGAATTCGATAATACGATAGAAATCAACAGTTTGAGAGAAGTCATCCTAGATTACTAGAAACCATGGAAGACTGTTATCCCTCTTTACCTAGTGGAGAAACTTTGGAGATGAAATGTAAGGAGACCGTGGAAAAAGAAGAAGTGATCATGATGAAGTCGAGATGGCCAGAACAAGAAGCCCATTTAGTCTCCTGTTTTGCCAAACACTTGGTCGAAAAAATGACGGAATTGATCAAGAAAAATTGCCATGGATGTCAAAACGATCATCCCAGTCAAATTCAACACGATAAATGCCTAATGTTAAGTCAAGAAGAAAAATTGGACGAGTATCTGGACGAAGCTTGGAGTCTCATCTCGGACAAAGACGTGTTGCACCAGTGGTATAAAGACTTGCGTGAACATTCTTGTCCACCAGTAACCACTCAAGAGATCCATCGTATCGAAGCTCTCCTGAATCAGAGTGAGGAGACGAAACGAAGAAACGGTTACTTGTCAGACATTTTCAAGCAAAAAGTCAGGATCGAATTGACGACTTATTATTACCTGTGAAGAAAAAACACACAAATGGATACCTGGGAACTTTATTACCTTTTGAACCACAGTTCGTATACGGCTTCTTGGAATCCTGTCGTCTGTGCTGAAGATGAACTCCCTCATCGCAAACCTAAAGACCATCAAGCTTACGTGATCAACACGGACGACAGTCATCTCCCAGGAACCCACTGGGTAGCCGTTTACTTTCCTCAAGAAGGATGTGTGGAATATTTCGATTCGTACGGATTACCCCCTTTGGAAGACGATATCATCGACTTTATGAGAAGAAATGCTCAAACCACCCGATTCAATAATGTGAAATTACAAGGCACAGATTCCTTGGTGTGTGGACAGTACTGTGTGTATTTTCTGCATCATCGCAGCCTGGGCTATTCCTTAGAACATTTAGTGACTCATTTTGATCCTCGTTCTTCTACTAGAAACGATGTGAAAGTAGATCGATCGTTTTGTGACCATTATGCTTATCTTTTGTCTCAAGCTAGGAAACGTAGTGTCCATCAATGGCCTAATGATTTCCAACAGTGGAAATCACAATTTCATTCACAACGTTGTCAGCCCTGTTTAAAGTAGACTGTAAATTGAGAAAAAAATGTTTGTGATTTGAAAAAAACTGTTTGATGTTATCATGTTGGATTATTGTTAAAAATGTTAGAGTTGTTGTTTAGTGTTAAGTGATTATTGAATAAAAAATGTTGTGTTTTGAAAAAAATGCCTTTGTCTTTTGTTTAGCCATAAGAATGTTGGATTGATGCTCTTTCATTTCTTACTATCCCTCTCATGACACTCACTGAACGTTACGGCTCGAAAACCGTGTGGGGGATGTTTTCCTTCACGTCCGCGCTTTGACTTTAAGAACCGGGGTTGTTTCCAGTCTAACCATCCATTGTCGACTCATCCTCCTAAGAAGATGTGCTCCAAACTAGCTAAGCTCAACGAAGCCTATGTGAATTTGCATAGGGTCAGACACAGTCTGATACCGAAGCCAGAAGAAATAGAGAATGTGAGAATGTTAAAAATCACTGAAGACCTGATAGAAGAGCTCTTCAGAGAAGAAATGAACAGGGAAAAAGAAGAATGGACAGAGAAGTACAGACTTCAGAGACAGCAGCAACAGCAGCAGCAGCAGCAACCTGAACCTGACAGAGGCTTTGTCGATTGTCGTATCGACACCAAAGAGTTCTTCTTCTCTTTCCGAAGAAGCAGACCTATCGCCAGAAAGTCTATCCTCAGAGGACATCGCATTCTTAGAAACTATAAAAAGATTGCCATAGCAAACAAAAAAAGACAAAAAAAAACAGCCCTTTTCAGGGCTACCCCAATACTCTAGAAAAGAAATAACCATCAATTTGCCAATGTGTGTAGGTAGAGTAGTGTGAAAATAAACACTAACTCTTTTTTAAAAAAATGTGAGGGTATGTGTTTGTGTGTTTGTGTTTGTAAGTGCTCACGTAAGTTGGTGTGGATAGTAGATTAAAATAATGTTTTTTTGGTGTTTGAGGTGTAGATTTGGGGTTAGATTGGATTGCTTTGAGTATGTAAATAGTCTATTGAAGTGATTTATAAAAAATTTTAAAATAGTGATGGGTAGCATAAAAAAGTGAGTGAGTGTTTCTTTTAGGTCCGCGCGTTGTTGTTTTTGGTCATGATCTAGGTAAGATCAATTTTATGTTTTTAGGGGATGTTTTCCTTCACGTCCGCGCTTTCACTATATATTCAAACTCGTTCGGCAGTCTAGCTACCCTTGTTGATTGATCAACACCAAAAATGAACACGAGACTGTCTAAACTGTTGGAACTTCATGTGCATCTGGAATATGCCAGGCGCATATTAAATGAACTGGCCGCGGAAGCCATTGTGGAGGAGGGAAGGATAAGAGAGGAGGAGGAAAGAAGAAACAAAGAAGAGGAGAGAAGATACAAAGAAGAGGAGGAGAGAAGAAACAAAGAAGAGGAGGAGGAAAAAGAGAGAAGAAGAAATTTCAGAATCCCAGAAACCGAAAATTGGGATTCTGAAGCCACATATCCTGCCTCTGCTCTCTCCCCCAAAAAAGTAAAAAGTAACTGGGGAACGAGATGTGTATGTGGCGCCAGGCCTGGAAGGTGCCACTATTAACCAGGTGTCCATGAAGTTCAAAAAAAAACAGCCCTTTTCAGAGCTACACATTACTCAAGAAAAGAAATAACTATCAATTTGCCAATGTGTGTAGGTAGAGTAGTGTGAATATAAACACTAACTCTTTATTAATAGTGCGAGTGTTTGTGTTTGTGTTTGTAACTGCTTATGTAAAGTTTGTGTGAATAGTAGTTTCTTTATTGTTTCTTAGCGTATGTGGAGAGTATAGTTTGGGTTTTATTATATGAAATGAGAAAAGTGGGGTATGTTTTCCTTCACGTCCGCGCGTTGTTTGGTCATGATCTAGGTAAGATCAATTTTTATGTCTTAGGGGGAAGTTTTCCATCACGTCCTCATCGAGTGAAGATGGAGATAAACAACTTAAGAAAAATGAAGGTAATCATCAGTGATCTGTTGAAAGAAATAAAGGAGGATAAGGAGGATGAAGAGGAAAGGATAAGGATGAGAGCATGGAACGAAAAAATTGAAAAAGAAGAAGAAAATGAGAAGAGGAAGAAAGAAGAGGAGGAGAAGAAGAAGAAAGAAGAGGAGGAGGAGAAAAGAAAGAAAGAAAAGAAGAGAAAAAGTGTAGGACAGAAAATAAGAAGCTGGTGGAGAAATAGAAGAAATTAGAAGAAGAAGAAAACCAAAGGCCCTTTTCAGGGCCACGCATATTTCTCGAAAAGAGATAGCCTTTCAATTGCCTACCCCTTTTTTAAAAAAAAAAATTTTTTTAAAAAAAAATCCCATATTCAATTCCCCTTGTCCCTAAACAAGCCCAAACTCTATTCCCCATGTTAAATTCCCCTTGTACGTAAAGTGACCCACAATTTTTCGCCATATTAAATTTCCATTGTACGTAATCTGACCCACGATTTTTCGCCATGTTAAATTTCCATTGTACGTAATCTGACCCGGGGGGGGGGGGGTCTGTAATGCTAATTCCCATTGTACGTAATGTGCCCCTACTTACTACTTACAGAGCCCCAACCTTTAAATGTATTTTTTAAAAATACAAAATAAACAAACAGCCTTAAAACTGGTTTGCCTTCTATAAGACTTTTGTCTCTAAAATTGGAAATAATCAGAGACAAAAGACATAATCTTACAGGAGATTTTACTTTTATTTATTGTAATTCTTACCATTATCAAACCAATTAATAATAATAAATTGGTTCAAGAGTTTTAAAAATATAAATATTGCTCCCTTATGTTTTAATTATTCAGCTGCTCTTTGTCACATTAAAAATTAAAAAAAAATTAAAAGAATGTTTGAAATATGAATGTAAGTGTGCTGCTCTTTGCTATATAAAAGTAGTTTATTGAATTAGATATGATCAGAGAGAGAGAGAGACAGAGAGAGAGTTTTAAGCTTCATAAATATAATAGTTTTGTGAAGGGAATGTCAAAGCATCAGAAATAACGAATTAGCGAATAAAATATAATCATTTTCATGTTTTTTTTGCTCATAGCAAATGCAAACAACTTTTTTTATTGCCCGCAAAAAACAAATTCTTCAAAGAGTGAACATTTTTGTACAGTGTATATATTGAATACAGATTCAGTAATGGAATGTTTTTGGGACTTAATTCTTGAAACTTTCACTAGGGAATAAAACCAGACTGTTTTTGAGGCATTATTTACAAATACATGTGGTATAGAAAATGAATTGTGTCACTGCCAATGCAGAATTTACAGTTTTAATTCCTCAGAATTTGAATATATGAGTGTATGTCCAATCCAAAAGCCAAATTGTGTGATAAGCTTGTATTTATTCATGTTTTATTCACGTGAAAGTGAAAACCACAAGGGATTGGCAATTAAATCTATAAGAACAATGTGACAAGACAATCCATGTATCTGTTCCTTATAATTGCCTACATTATGAAACTTTTGTTTTAGACTAATTCATCGTACAATATTATTTATATGAATGCCGGTTTACATTAAATATTTATTTTTCTCTAATATTTCCTATGAAAAGTTAAACACGTAACTGTATATAGTTTTTATTTATTTATTGTGGTTTATTGCATAGTTGTATTGTGCTGATATTTGTTTGTGTAATGACAATATTAACTTGTATTTTAAACAGGATAAAATAATGATGAAATCACAAACAAATGAAGATGTTTATTGGGGGATGGATGAGTAGCCTTAAAAACTTTAAAAACGTTTTATTAAAAATTATGTGGTGGTGGGGGCGGGTCTTACTCTTCTAACAGAAAACAATCACATCTATAGGTGATACATGTAAACATTTGTATTAATCTTTTTAACTACTACAATTATTTCATATCCAAACGTATCAAGCAAGTTTGGTACCGTATTGTAGCAGTGATAATACAGACAAATTGAACTGGTTACTGGTAGAGGTAGTAACGTTATTTGTATTAAATATATTATATTTTTATAATTGCTACCAAAGGAGTCTAATGTTTTATCAGTGAGGTACCATACAATCAGTCATCTTATCTGTACTATAAATATCACTTCATAGATAGATGAATACTATTTTAAATAATTAAAAAATGTAGTTTCCAGTTTGATATCTGTGGAAAAAGCATCTCATAATTGTATGGAAATGTTCGTTATGTTTAGATATAGAAAATATTTTTCATACTGTTATATAATGAAATAAGTTTATATTTTTGTAGCATATACCTATTCAACAGTAAATGCTTTGTATGTGCTGTCCTTGTTTCAAGTCATTGCCTCTTGCTATTGTATTAGAATTGGAAATTGAAATTGGAGATATGAGATACTTGTCACGACAATTAGTGAAAATACTTGCTGGCTATTGCATAATCAACCATGTCGTACATATATAAGCATATATAAATTTATATGTGCAGTTTATATATATATGATGAGAGAATAAATAGAATCTTCATCTCTGTAACGTGCTCTCTCTCTCTCTCTCTCTCTCTCTCATCTTGTGACTAAACAAGAAAGAAGAAGTATGGCCATGCTGAGCAATTATTTATAATTTGCTCAAACCAGATGAGGTCATTACTGATACAAAACGCAGAATTTGCACTGCACTCTAAAATAATAAACATGCTTTAATTTGATAAGATTCTGAATGAGAATATATAAATAAATTAGGACCTTAAACCCTGATTGTAAGCGGCTACCCTATTCTGCCACCGTGCGGTAACGGTAAATTACACCCACAAGATGTCCAAATAAAAATGGGGTGGGAAGGGTTAGCGGAAATAAAACAGTTTGTAAGTACATATAATTGTATATAATTTGATACATTTAATTTGTTTTGTGCTTCTTGCAGGCCACCTCTCTTTCGAATGTTAATATTATAAGAATCAGTTGACTGTAATGCGGTAATATAATTCGAAGGAAATGTTAAGTAAGACGCCCTAACATGCCGTTAAGTGGTATAATCTCTTGTTGCTAGGGTCAGGGGAGTAGTCGTAATGTAAGACATTGACGTGTCACGGCGCCATCTGTTGTCATAATTAGGCATTATTTTATGCTAACTTCCGTGATGCTAATTTGCAACGTGCTTGATGCTACATTATAATCAGGAGTTTAGAAGGTGCAGTCTGTTAACTTGTGATATAGCAAGTTTATAAATAGAATATTAAAACTTGTAATAACTGACATAGCATATGCCATACGACAAACTAAAAAATCAATTCAGTAGTTAGCAAATTGCAAGATAAAATGACGCAGAAGGAAAGTAGATCTAAATACTTGTAAGTAGCCATTTACAGCTTGCGTCAATTATTTAAATCAATGAAGAATACAATATACATGGATAGAATTACGAAAGTAGCACTTGCCTTAAGCCATTTACAATAATACATCAAGGAAGAATAGAAAATACATGCATATAATTAAGGCTGTAATCCCCTTCCATAAATACATTATTTCCGTTGTGTAATGGCAGTGACTCATCAATCAGCCAATTGTCACGTTGTATTAAAGAGACTTGCCTGTTTTAAAGATCAGCTTGTGAAACTATTAGTATAAGCTGGATTGAGTGTGTCTTACGGAGACTCAGGTTTACTCGGAATACCACATCATCTTGGACTTTTGAGGTAAACTTTAAATTTTTCTGATATATATATATATATATATATATATATATATATATATATATATATATATATATATATATATAAGTACAAATCGATAATAATCTCTAAGCACAATTAAATGCATGTCCCAGTTACTAAATCAAGATCTGTACAGTAGCTACAAGAGCAAACAAGAGACCGGATTTACTCCGTTTTGAAATCGCTTCGCATTTTTGGGTTATTCATGTGCGAACTTTCACACATACACATCCAAATGCAGACCGACAAATTTCAAAATCAGATGGCAATCAGCGGCCATCCTAGGAAAGAAACTGATACCCACCTTAAGTCACCAGCCTAATTAATCAAGGACAATACTTGAATATGATTAGCAGTGTGAGATCGATTTCCACCTGTCCATGTTTTCTACTCATCTGTGGTATTCTTCTCTCTCTTATTTCTCCCAATTCCTTCTCCTCTTCCTCCCCGACTTTCTCCAAACTCATTTTCCTCCTCCTCGTCCTCCTCGACTTTTCTATACTCTTTCTCCTCCTCACTCCACTTTCTCCTCCAGACTCCTCTTCATCCTCCTCTACCTTCTCTCCACCGATTAGACTTCCGTCGACTTCGACTGTTTCTGCTAGTCTCAATTCCGTCACCAACTCTTGAAGACTCGGGACTCAATCGAACCCGAATTTTTGTGTCCCCATAAAAGCTTCCTGTGAAAACACAAGGACGGTACAATATGTTCCCTTAGCCCTCTAATCTCACACTACACACAGCCTATCATCGAATAACGGCTATTAAATTTCTTCGGTCACGCATTCATTCCCATCGAGATACCCATACGTCCTTGTATGGTAAAACAAACGCCATATTATTACATGCTCATTTTTTCCCCGTTAACTTTACATTGTCAGAATCGTTCAATATTACCCGATACTGAACTCGCGGGACAATACATATATATCATTCACGTGCATAAAGGTGCTACTTTCTATTGTAAACAGACAATGGACGCAGACGCCAGCATTTTTGATTTTGTACACAAATCATGTACACTCGCGTAAGAGGCTCTTTACGTTGTGGCTGTTTAAATTTGTTTCTGAATGAACTAAAACAGATGTTTCGTGGACTGCCACATACCAGCAGCTTTGGCACATTCCGCGTTGATACAATGTTACGGATTTAGGCTAGCTACATTATATAACAGACGCAAGATAATGTCCTTACAAATAACATACAAGTGACAAGTCATATACTCTCTTCTTTAGCTGGTGATAAGAATGGCAAAATAAAATATGCTTACATTTTTACATCCTGAATTTCCTCAAAATGTATTTTCTTAATTCTGCAAATCCGAATTACATGAGCCATGTCATAGATTTTCAATCTGGATTACACATTTCGAAATTGTGCTGTAATTTCGATGATAAGTGCAACTGCATCCCCCTTACTGCACTCAAAATGAAATAAGCATTAAATTCCATAGTGTCTTTTTGATAATTGCAATTGAAAGACTTCATATTTTCCCCACATTATGATTTCAAACATTCAATGACAGAAACAGAAACACATTTGCAGATGTCAACACGCTTCTCCCTAGCTTAATAAATCTCATGTATTTCATGTGGAATCGTCGCATACAAATCCATTCAATAGTCACGAAATTTCCTAGAATCGAGAAAAATACCTGTCTCTATTCATTCCAGATCAAATGGAAAAGTTGTTGCAATGCACATTCATTCACAATATGACTCCAAATTTCAATTTTAACTAGACACGCCATTTTCGTTCGAAAGTTATGTCGAGCGCGAGACTAAGTTCAAATTTATCTGGCCGGAGTTATGTGCGCAGTAATAAAGTCGATTTGTGTAATGATGAATACGCGCTTGTGTATTTAGTTTGGAATGCGGCATACATTCAATTACGTTGTTTATTGTAGTGTATTGTGTTAATATAATTAAACCTTACGTAGAATTTTAAAAAATGAGCATATAAAAAAAGGTTACTGCCTTTGTATGGGAAAATATGAACTCGTTTTGTCGGAAGGATGTACTTCACTCCCAAGGTCGTGCAATATTCCATCCCAAAACTCGTTCATATTTTCCCATACAAATGCAGTAACCTATAAATACAGCACGGTACCAATTACGTCTTATACACACATCAATACATTCTGTCACATCAATTCTTAATCATGTTATGCTAAACAATATCACAAGAATCAGATGCATTTCTTTACCTTCCAACTCATTCAAAATACACAAACATTAAAATATTCATGATCTGATATATGCATTCGTCCACAGTAACTAATCTTACATACTTAACCCATTTTCCAAATTCACAATTCAAGCATGTGCAAATTCTAACATAACGCATAAATAAATGCACCAGTTTACTACGAAGTAACTAATATCGAAATAGACAATTAATTCTGACCACAAGCTAACAATCTACATAATTCTCTACGTAAGCTAAAGCCCATTTCTCAAATACGCATGAAAACCAAGCACTACAAATGTAATTCTACATACTAAACGATGCTAGTAATGAAGTATACATGCTACAAATAATTACAATTATGATGCCGTAATATTCAGCAAAAATCGAGCAAATAACTTGCTGACCTTTTCGAAGCTTTTCTTTCCTTAGAATTTACTACAAATTACGAGTGGCTCTCTCGTAGTAACCCTATTGCTTAGCAATCTTCCCAGGCGAAACTCACTTTTTACTTACAAGTTCGGAAAGTTATTATTCAAATCGGAATAGTAATCACGCCCCCTATCTCAATTCCGATTGGATATTGAACCGATCCAATCAAACTTAGCGGACAATGTCCCTCTCGCTGTCGGTCAACGTGGGTACGGATAGAACACGCCTCTTTCACCCCGCGGGCTTCCCTCTGATCATAGGATTAAGTTGTAATACATAGGTGTGATACGGCACGCCGCTGCAATTGATGCGAGCGGTCGCCTTCGCCAACTCAAGTTTTCGGTCTCTGGCGGGTCACGGTAACATTGCCTAAGAGTTTAACACTAGCCTGCGGAAATCTTTAGACATCAAACGCATAGCCGCGGTAATATTTCCAAGACAGTAGATTATAGCTTATACATTATATTGCAAACGTGAGAGTAATACTTGACATTATGTCAAAATATCTGTATACACATGATACAGTAGGACTTCTAGATTCTAATGTGTAAATACAGGTAATATTTTCTCTGATATATTCTTTCCGTTTTTGTTTATTGTCTTCTATCACATGTTTGTAAAATAAGCTGTTGGAGTTTGTGTTTATGAATAAATTTTATTGGCCACTCTTGTTCCCATCTCACCAAACTACAAAAGTCATTTAGTACGTTTCTTGCTTCTATGATGTTGTCTGAGGTAGGTAAATAACAGATTCTTCCGAAAATATGTTAATATTAACGTCATGAATATAAACCAGAACAAGAATGGAGCAAGGACTGAACTTTGGGGGCATAGGACATAATTTACAAAGAGTATGAACTCTGACTTTCAGCCATACATGTTGTGTTTATGGCTTTAGGAAGAAATAACTTCACACAACGGTGGTGGGGATGAGTGGGATGTCCAGAGGTGGGATGGGTGATTATGGTCAACTTTGTCAAAGTTTACCTAAGTTTGTTACCATAACGTAGATTTATTTGTCTCGTTTGTTAAAAATGTATTGTGTAAAGCAGGGACATAAAATAAAACCTTTTATGGCTGGTGTGGGGTGGGGGCAAAATAGATAAAAAGGTTACGATCGGGGGTCACACGTGCAAGAACAGTTCCTTATCTTTAATTATGCATATTAATTAAAATGCATATTGTCAAAAGGATTGCCTACGTGGTCGCGAGCAGCACAAGTTCAAGGACTGGGCCGCATGTTCTCAGAGGGCAGCGAGTTGGACATGCGTTTTGTTTTCTTACGCCCATGTGAAAGTGGTCACAGTAGATTGTTTGTGTCAAATTTACACGCCCACCTTGAAGTAAACTACGGTATCTAGTCCAAGGTATGACGAGTTCTGACTGGCTGTTTGAATCACTTGTACAATTAGATTTCGGCTGTAAATTTGTCGTAATTATAGGCATTTGGTCGGATCTATCAATAGTTTTCACACTGTAGAAAGCATACATATTTTATTTAGATACATTTGATATTTGTCTTTAGCAAACTTTGCTTATAGTTCCTTTGCATATTAATAACAATAGGAGTCATTTTATATTCTCCACCTCACCTATGTAAATAGTACAAGTACTGAGAGTGGTGGACCATTCGTAATTTTGTCTTTTGATATACGAAAACATTAAATGACCTGCAAAACGATCTGATACCTTTGAAATGGTATCTTTTAAAAGGTATTCCTAATTTTAATATATAGATACACACGTGTGTGCATTGTTTGTTTCTTAAAACTTTTCGATAGGTTAAAAGCTGTACATTTGCCTTTAGGTAGTTCATACGGTCGCTATCTTTTATATTTATGTTACACGCACTAATTGTCTTGACTAAGACTGGATTTAAGCGAAATATAGAATATTTTAGTTTCATTGTCAGTCATGCGAAAACAAATGATGATGTCGGCAATCATCTCTTTCCCGTGAAAGCGAGAATCAATTTCAGAGTTTAATTTGAGATCGTATTTAAAATTTCTCTTGTTTGTTTACAAGTATTGAGTATCACAGTACTTGAATATTCCTTTAAGAGGTGCAGTTGTAAGTTTGTTTGTTGTTAACAAGACGACCTTTTGTAAGTAGGTTTTATATAGATATACAGATTTATGTTGATTCACGACTTAAAATTCATTTCATGTCTTAAACAGTTTACTCTAATGTATTTGGTCAACTTTTTCCTTATACGTTTTAAAACATTTCATTCATTTTTCACAGCTTCATCTCTTTTTAATTTTGAAGTGTCGACCGCTCCGGTGGCCTAGTAGTTAGAGCGTCCGCCTCGGATGCGGGAGGACGCGGGTTCGAAACCCCGCCGAGTCATACCAAAGACTTATGAAAATGGTCCTTACATCTGCCTCCCTAGGCGCTCAGCTTTAAGAGGTTAGTGTTAGGCCTGGTGTCAGAATAATGTGACTGGTTGGGAGATCATGCTACATGTCTGCGGTATGATGCCCCAGTGCTAGACATCACTATAAACTGCTACATTGCATTGGTTAAAAATTGTTAAAGCTACGTTAATAATCCAAATCACACACACACACACACACACACACACACACATCTTTAAGTGTCTCAAGGAGCTTACCCCACGGTTTGAACATTTCGGCTTCCTTATTTTCCTTGTTAATATAAATACTAATATTTATTAACCAAATAGGTTAATTTAAGGATTTCACAAAAAGGTTGACTGTGTAAATGTTTTTAACTCTTATCGGTTGAAAAATGAACCAGTCAGCATAAATTTATCAAAATAATTTTTTTCTTATTGAGTAATATATCGTTGACGATGTTAAATGCGTAAACAATATTAACATACGAAATTCTGTATTGGAAAAAAGATACCCCGTAGCTACGGTTTCGATAAACACACTCAGTTTCGTCATAATATGTTGGACGGATTTTGAATTACACTTTGATACTAACCAGACATTGCCCACTTTCAAAATGTTTCTATGGCAACGCCAACAATTCTTATCCTTTGAGAACTCGGTATCTTAAAACGTGTATGTTGCCAAGATGCAAGGGGGGTGTGGTGGTTATTAATTTCTAAACGTAACCTGAAACTGTTTGGATGCACCGGCCGAAGTGAAAACTCGTGTCGGCGGCAGTTCTTAAAGGATACAAGCTTGATATGAGTACCAATATTCGTAATTGTTAATCAAACGGTTTTTAATTTACGTTCCAGCAATTATTAAGATAAGGCAAATTGGCAGTTTATTTCCATCACAACTTCAACAAATACATAACAAATGTCTTTATCGCAAATAGCACCAGTAGCTTTAGACTATTGGTTTAGGAATGTAAACCAACTTTCAGAACGCAATCTAAATATTATAGACGATACGTTCTGGAAATGAAATGAGTAATTTAGGGAATGAACAGATACACTGTATCCATTCCTAGAACCATTTATCCACGATCAGTTTTGTTGAGCCGGGGATGAAAACTTCCATTTACTTTTATGCAAATTTCACATTTTTAGAAAACCAAATATCGAAATAGTTAAGTTTACTTGAGAAATTGGACATTTTAGTTGGTATAGTCAATGTATCTTCGCCATGTAAATAGATTAATTATGAGATAAAGGTTTATTACAGTATGGAAAAACTTTTATGGTCAGGTTAAGAAAATACTGAATCACTGAAGTGAACCTTGAAGTGCGAGGTGCTCTCCATTTTCTATTGCGTAACATTGTCTTGTGTTCGTGATGATTAGCACAAGTACCACGATGGGAGAAAATACATTCACTCATGTAAATCCCGTCAAGATAACGATTTGTCATGGCTATTCTATTAAACATAAGTGTATCCTTTTTATCTGACTTTTGGAACAGACTTTGAAGGTTCTAACTTTTGACAACTTTGGCGGACGTTGCCACCATTTATTTGAGCTTTTAGGAACACATGTTGTACAGAGATTTGAGCTCAAGTCCAACTCTAATATTGGCATATGTGTCATTGACTTGTTACCTTGTTATAGCTGGTGTGTGTGTGTGTGTGTGTGTGTGTGAGAGAGAGAGAGAGAGAGAGAGAGAGAGAGAGAGAGAAATTTAGATTGTTAACGTAGCTTTAACAATTTTTCAGTCATATCGCTACGATGTATGCAGTGTGGCAGTTTATTGTGATGTCTAGCACTGGAACATCATGCCGCAGACATGTAACATCATGTCCCACCTAGTCACATTATCCTGACACCAGGTCAACCAGTCCTAACACTAATCTCTTAAAGCTGAGCGCCAAGTAAGGCAGCTGCTAGTACTATTTTTCTATTTTTATAGGTCTTTGATATGGCTCGGCTGAGGTTCGACCTCCCGCATCCGAAGCGAACGCTCTAACCACTTAGGACACGGGAGCGGTCATAGCTGTTTAGTAATTTCCTTTACATGGAGCAGCGCCAACATATCTAATCCGAATATTATTTACCAAACGGAACTTTTTAAGCTGTATCAGTTGTTCCATCAAATTTCTCCACTTCACGTAATGAACTTAAGGATCGAGAAAAACACATATTTAAATGAGCTCTTGAAAATAATCATGCAAAGGATTTATGGGGCGTATCATCTAGATAATTAGTTAGTTTCAAGATGTCGATCTATTCAGTAGGCGGAAAATAGGGGAAAGGTCCAAGATGTTGCCAGTTGGCGAAGGAGATCTCGAGTTCGAGCTCAAAAATGACTGTGCGTACAGATATTTCAACGGCAAGCATTGGAAAAATAACGGCCAATAATACAACTGTGTTTAGCAAATTCCGAAAGAGAGGGAACAATGCAAATGATTAAATCGTGCCAATCTAACATTTAGAATCTTAGATAACTCAACAACTCTACCAATGCATTCATGCCTTGAATTCATGATTCTTTAAAGACCCATTGTCGCAAGTCACGCGTGACAATCCGCAACGCTCTTTTAATGCCCGTGAGTAGTGAATGGGGACGATATACGGACAATGGGAATTAGCATTACAAGACCCCCTGGAACGATATACGGACAAGATTTTTCAGCCCCTCCCCCGCCACACCGGAACGATATACGGGAATTTAACATGGGAATATTGGGGCTGTATACGGTCAAGGAAATGGGGATGATTTGAATAAGACCAATAGGTTGGGTGGATAAACAAAGACAGTAGAGATATAGACATATATAATACATACAACATACATAGATAGATTGAAAACATCAATCTATCACACCTAAAATATAAAACCGACTAAAAATGTTTTAATACATTTTAGACAAAGAGAATAAATATATTTTCGAGGCATATGAGTGGCTTGAAAAGGGCCTTTGGGTCTCTTATTCTTGTTCTTATAGTTTCTTCTTTTCCCCCCACCATCTTCTTTGTTTTGTTATCGCTGTTTTCTTCTTCTTGTTTTCATTTTTATCCTCCTCCTCTACTAGTTTTGGATATTCGTGTAGAATGGCACGAATGATGAATGCTGAAGTTTGTATACTTCAAGCACGGACTTGAATGAACACATCCCTTTCACTAACTTCACATATTATATACTATCCACACAGAAGGGAAGAAAAAAATATTATATACTATCCACAAACCCCACACTTACTATCCACACACGGGAGAGGACAAAACAAACCCCAAATCTACTATCCTCATACGGAAAAAACTACAATATCTACTATCCACACAAACGTACGCGAATGCATTCAAACCACAAATATAATATCCACACAAACGTATGCGAACTCATACAAACACAATATATGCTATCCACAGAAACGTTCGCAAACGCATACAAACACTTACTCTACTATCCACACAGAAGGGAATGGGAAAAAACCACACACTCTGCTCTCCACACTTACTTACTTACTTACTTACTTACTTACTTACTTACTTACTTACTTGGATTAAAGTGATTTTCGCTCCAATGGAGCATGTATCACTGTTTAATGCACGCACAGCGTGCTATTTAATTACTCCTGGGGGAAGGAATGAGAGCCACATCCCCCAGGCTTTTATGTGTTCATGGAACACTTATTAATTAGGCCGTCAGATCGATGTACTATTTAGTTCCTAGCGATCTGGATGTATGGCCGAGGTGAGGTATGGCCGAGGATTGGACCCACCACGCACTCATTGCTTAGGTTGCATTACTTTGTTGATTGAGGCGAGTGGGATTGGACCCAAAACGCACTCGTGTATCTTGCTATGGGGGCGTGCACTGCACGCGTGATGTTTTGATGTCAGGTCGTGGTAGAGGAGGAAGAGGCTTATGGATCGGGAGGCGGTTCATGGCACATTTTTGGCGTTTCTAAGTTCCAGGGTATAGTTTCTAAAAGTGTCGTCCTGCATAATTTGGAGGATAACTCTGCTGTTTTTAGAGTAGGTTAAAGATAGATACCCAGGTTGATAGCCATGGGTTTTGATGTTGCCACCTTGTATAGCGGGCCCTGATGGTCTTGAGTATTTGAGACCACCTTGATTGGTATTGGTTTTTAGGGTCTTAGTATTCTAATTAGTGTTGTTTTTCGTTGCAGCATTGTGCTGCTGGATCTGATGGTCTTTGGGTTTTAGACCACCTTATACGTGTTAATTTGGGGTTATACTTCCTTAAGCAGAGAGTTTATTATTTTGCAGCCCTGTGTTGCGGGATCTGATAGTCTATGGAGTTTAGACCACCTTATATATTGATAATTTGGGGTCGTTTTGTTCCTGATCTGTTTTAGTGAGGACGATCCTGATGGTCTGTGTTCACGACCACCTTATATGATCTGATTTAGGGTCCTGTCGGTAATTCTAGTTATTTGTTGATTGATGGCTGTCACCTGGGTTAGAATGTGGTCGTAGAGGTGTTAATTTTTATGACAAGAGACTAAAAGATGGTAAAAGAGTAAGGTAGGAAGATTTTTTTTATATTTAAATTTTTATTTTTTTAAATTTATTTTTTCTTCAATTTTACGTCTTGAATTCCTTATTTATAATGATTCCTTGTTTTATTGGTTTGGAGTGAAAAATTGTTTTATAGTTATTTGTATGTTATTATGTAGTCATGTTTGAATTAATTCCTATTTTCCTATTTTAAGCTTTTGTGGTCTTAATTGGTTTTAATTATTAGGGCTATGAACGGCAGTGTCAGTCTGTGGACCCACGAGACTTAGCCGGTCGTCATAATTCCCAAACAGTGATTTTGTATTATTTTTGACTGGTCTTGATTTACTTGTATTTCTTTTAATTATAATTAGATTAGATTCGTCCTTAGTTGGTTTTTATTATTCGGGGCTATGCACGGCTGTGTCAGTCTGTGAACCCACGAGACCTAGCCGGCCGTCATAATTCCCAAACAGTGATTTTGTATTATTTTTGACTGGTCTTGATTTACTTGTATTATTTTAAATTATAGTTAGATTAGATTCGTCCTTAGTTGGTTTTTATTATTCGGGGCTATGCACGGCTGTGTCAGTCTGTGAACCCACGAGACCTAGCCGGCTGTCATAATTCCCAAACAGTGATTTTGTAATATTTTGGACTTGTCTTGATATGCTTTATTTAAAATTTTTTAATTAGATTAGATTCGTGTATAAAACTTATGATGTTTTCGAATGTTAGATTGATATTGGGGTTTGTGTTCATCAAGAATTCTGGGTATGTGACTGGGGATCCAATATTACGTTGTTTAATTTTAAACTTAGTCCTTTCTTTTTCAAGTGTGTGGCAGTTGTTAAAAATGTGCTCTAGGTCTTCTGGGACCCTGCAGTGGTAACAGTTAGGGTTATGTGGTTGTGGTCCTATGTACTGTCCAAAGCTGTTGGCCAGCTTGGTTTTGCCTGTGAGTATTCTATTTATGAATTTTTGGTCATTGCCTTTTGTTTTGGTTGATTTCCTATTTCTGCAGACTTCTTTAATTATGGTTTTTAGCTTCCTGCCTTGGGTGTTTGTGTTCCATAATTCCTGCCATTTATTGTCAATGAGAGTTTTAGATATGCTATAGAGTTCACATATGCTATAATCTAGGTTGATGTGAGTGGTTTCGTTTAGTTTTTGTTTACCTGTTATATCTGCCATATCGTTACCTGGTATGTTAATATGGGACGGAATCCACATAAATTCTACTTGTAAGTTATTATTGTTTAGTTTTTTTAACAATAGATTGGTTTGTCTAAGATAATTTTCTCTTGATTTGGTGTTGTTATTGAGTATGGAGTTTATGACGCTTAGCGAGTCACTTATTATTACCGCTTGGAGTATTTTGTTCTTTTCGATCCATTTGAGTGCTTCAAGTATGGCCCAGAATTCAGCTGTGTATATGGAGCAGAGGTTAGGTTGTCTTCGTCCTACTTTAATGTTAAGTTCGGGAATTACGTAAGCTGCTGCTGTTCTGGGTGGTTCTGTTATTTTTGATCTATCAGTGTAAATCATAATGTAGTTGCAATATTTTGAGTTGATCTCTTCTGTACAGATTGTGTTTAGTTTGAGTTCTTGTTCGTTTTTGCTTCCATATTTCGTACTGAGGGTGTTAACTGAAGGGTTGGTATTTATCCATGGTTCTTTGTCATAGTGATTTGCAATTTCTGCTTGGAGGTTATCTATAGAAAGTTGTTTAACTAATTGATGGACTAATTTCCTTGCTGGTATGTTTTGGGTTAATTTAGTTCTAAAAGGTATGTTGCATTTATTTATAGCTATCCGGGTGGGGTGTGTGTCGGGGTGTGTTGTTAACCTGGCTGCATATCTGAGGGTGAGTTCTTGTCTTCTAAGGTGGAGCGGCAGTTCTCCAGTTAAGATTTGAAGCTCCACCAACGATGTGGATGGTAGTGCTCCAGTGCAAATAATTAGGGCCTTTCTTTGTATGCTATCTAGTTTCTTGAGGTTATTTTGGGATGCCGAGTTGTAAATTTGGCATCCGTAGTCTAGTTTAGATCTAATTAATGATTTATACAATGCTAGTAAGGTTTCTTGATTGGATCCCCATGTGGTTCCTTTAAGGTTTGTAAGGAACTTAAGGTCTTTATTGCACCTTTTGACTAGTTCGTTTATGTGATGTCCCCAGTTTAGGTTAGAGTCATAGTACATTCCTAAAAGTCGTGCTACCTTTACGAATTTAATTTCTTGATTTTGGATGGTAAGTTTTGGAAACTGATTTTGTGATTTACGTTTGGCGGTGAACAGTACTGCTATGGTTTTTTCATGGGATAATTTGAATCCCCATTTATCAGCCCATTTCCCTATTTTGTTTAAACTTGTTTGAATATCGCTGATTACTTTGTGGTTGGAGGGGTTTCCTGCTTTCCATAGTCCACTGTCATCAGCAAATTGTGAGAGTTCAATTAGTTTTGATGTTAAGTTGGTGTCCAAGTCATTAATCATGATGTTGAAAAGGGTTGGGCTGAGTACGCTCCCTTGCGGTGTACCGTTTTCAAGTGTGTGTGGTTCAGAGTAGGTGTCGCCGACTCTTGTTGTTATTTTACGGTCGGCGAGAAAGTTTTCGATGAAGTTAAACATTCGACCTGTGATGGCATAGTGGTTGAGTTTTGCTAATAAGCCTTTTGTCCATACAAGGTCGAATGCCTTTTCGAGGTCAATAAATACTGCAATTAAATTCCTATCAGCTTTGCGTTTGGAGTTGAACGCTAATTTGATTGCGGTTTCCAATCGTATTAGTCGATCCGTGGTGGATCTTTTGCTTCTAAATCCGCATTGATTATCGGAGATTAAATTATTGCTCTCTAGGTGGTGTCTGAGTCGGTTGGTGACTATGGTTTCCATGATCTTACAAATGTTGTTTGTTAGGGAAATGGGTCTGTAAGAGCTAATATCGTTAGGATCTTTTCCTTGCTTGGGTATTGGAATTACTATTGCGTGCTTCCATTTATCGGGTAATTTGCCTAAGGTCCATATTTGGTTTACTAATTTATTAATTGTTTGTTTAATGTTATTTGGGATATTTTTGTATATTGTGTATCATATTTGATCTTCCCCTGGGCTAGTTTCGTTTTTGGTTTTCAATGCTAGGTCCCATTCATAAGTTGTAATATCTTTATTTAGGTTCGAGACTTTGGGACGGAGGTCTTTAAAGAGATCATTATGTGTTCTTTCTACTTTGTCCCTATGTAATTGAAATGCTGGGGCGTGGTTGGTGTTACTACTCATTTCTGAGAAGTGCTGAGCTAGTCGGTCAGCTTTTTCTTTATTAGTAATGGCTCCCGCTATTTTTGGGGTGGTGTTAGTTGTCTTCCCTCTAATTGTTCTAATCTTATCCCAGACTTGTTTAGTACTAGTTGTGATATTGATGCTTGTGCAGTAATTATGCCATGTTGTTTCCTTAGCCTGTTTAATTAGGTTTTTAAGGGTTTTCTCCCTTTGTTTATATGTAGTGAAATCAATAGAATCTTTAGTGCGTTTGAATTTATTGAGGGCTTTTTTCTTATAAGTGAGTGCTTGTTTGCATTCTTCATTCCACCATGGGACTACTTGTTTATTTGGGTTACCAGTAGTTTTAGGTATGTTGGTGGTGGCTGCCTTTAGTATGGTGTCAATCAGGTTTTCATAATAGTTATTAATATTATCATTTTCTATGTTTTTGGTGTCTACTTTACTTAGTATTTCATTAAATGTGGTCCAATCTGCTTTTGAATATAGCCATCTAGGGGTTCTTTTAAGAGAGTTGTACTGGACCGTCATCTGCAGGGTGACTATTACTGGGAAATGGTCACTGCCCAAGGGGTCAGTTTGATCCACCCTCCAGTCGGCCACCTGGGTTATTGATGGCGAGCAAATGGTGAGGTCGATGGCGGACATAAGACCGTTGACTGGGCTGAGGCGTGTTTTTGTGCCGTCATTTAAAATGGTAAGGTTAGATTCAGCTGTCCATTCTTCAATCAATATGCCTCTTTTGTCCGTCACAACGCCCCCCCCCCCCCCAGCTCGTTATGGGCATTGAAATCTCCACAGATGACGATCTGGTCTACTCGTCTGTGGTCATTTATTTGTTTATAAGTAGTTAAGTTAGCTGTGTCTGATTTCCCCCCGGGTCATAAATGTTAAATATTTGTATTTGACCCTTGCCTGTATGAATTATGAGGGACTGAATTTCGAATGCTTCATTGCTACCTGGGGTTGGTGTTATGGTTATTGTTGTTGCATTCGGAATGTTATCTGCTGTATATATGGCTAAGCCCCCTCCTGCTTGTCCTGTGGTTCGATTTTTGAAGTGGCCTGGGGCGTAACCGGGGAGTTTAGGCATTTGTTTAGCTCTCTTTGTTATTTTGTTTTCTTGTATACATATAATATCTGGTTTATGTACTATATTTTGTAGTTTAGCTTTAAGTTCATTGATATTACTTGATAGCCCTCTAGCATTCCATTGCCATATTGTGATATTTTTATTTGTGTTGTTCATACTATTAGTGGTCATTTCTACTGGTTAATAGGCTAGTCTACGTGTTATCAGTTATTATTTATAATTAATTGTAGTTTTTCCTCTATTTCTTTAATTTTGTGTTCAGCTATGATTTGTTTTTCTGCTATCACAGCCTTGATATCCTTAATTAGCTTTCCTATTTCTGTTGCATGTCCCGTCTGGTTTTTATTGTTGGTGCTTTCATTCCACTGAGGGGTGGTTTGTGTGGTTTTGCTAGTTTGATATTTCTTTTTGACTGGGGCTTTGATCGAGTTCTGAGCTTTTGGTGGGATTTCTTTTGGGTTGTTTTCATAAGCATTGTTCGGTGGTTTGTTTTGTAGTATTTCTTTTTTGGCTGTTTGGTATTGTAAATTCTTGGTATTCATGAAATGTATAATTTGGAGTTCTCTTTTTGCATGTGGGCATTCCAATGATTGGGGTGTGTGCGGGCCCTTACAGTTAGTGCATTTGGGTGTTTGTCTCTTGCATTGCCCCCTATGGTTCCCACCACATTGCTGACAGCTTGTCTGAAATTTACATTTGGAGGCAAAGTGACCCCAATGTTGACAGTTGCTACACAGCCTTGGTTTATTTATAAACGGCTCGATGTGTAGTTGTATCCCTGAGTGGCCTATTCTCACTGGTGATTTAAGTGGTAGTTGCGATTCAAGTACTACCGAGTTTGTTCCCTGCCCTTTGTAATTTCTTAATCTAAAGGCCTTGTTAATGGGTGTTCCACCTTCTTTAAGTTGTGTAGTTATCTGTTCATTGTTTAGTTTTTGAATCTTGCCTTTAAGCTTCAGTATTACTTTAAAGAAGGATCTGTGTGTGGGTGTATTAGGTTTTATGGGTTGGGTTGGAGTTTCCTTATTGTTTTGTTTTGGATTATTTGATTCGGTATTTGCTACCTGTGAATATTTCCTAGGTTTGTGGTGTTTTTCAATATTTACTATTAGTTTATTGATTGTTTCAATTTCTAAAAATTTTGCCATTTGGCTTTGGGTGCTACAGTGCACTATAATGTAGCCTGTTTTTGGTCTAATAATATTATATTGGCCTGAATGAACCCTGAGGAGGGCCCCTACAATACTGTTTGTGGATAGGTTTTGTAGCGTGGATGAAATGCTTTTTATGTATAACGTTAGCTCTTCAGGGTGGTATTTGTTTGTTTTTCTAATGGCTGGTGTGTGTGCAATCTTAGTTTTATCCTTTGGGGGGTTGGTGGCTGGTTTTTGATTTATCTTAAGTTGGGGTGTGGTGGCTGTTACGCTTTCAGGGTTGGTATCACTTTTGTGAGATGTTTGATCGGTAGGGGTGTTTGATTTTTCCTTTCCAGGTTTGATTCTTGTTTTTTCTTAGTGTTTAAGGGGCTTTTCCCTTTACCTTTCCCGTCCCATTTATTGTTTGTTATTTTAGGGATAGGGGTGGGATTTATTGTTTGCCTATCTTGGCTGTCCCTTTCGGTTTGGCTGTATATTAAATCTTCCTCCGTTAATGGTTTGGATGGCCCCGGGGTTTGACTATTGTGATAAACCGTAGCGCATTCAGGATACAGTATTAATAGGTCTTGATAATTTGAGCCCCTAGGCGTTATTTGAGCTACTCCCTTGTTTACCTGTTGATTTTCGGCCTGCGCTTGGTTTGTAGGGTTCTCCCTGCGGGGCATTTCCGCTCCTGCTAGCCTGGGTTAAATAATAACCGATATAGGCTTGTTCTTAGGCGATAGTGCCAGCACCATGTAATTGGGGGTGGGTGTCTCTTTCGAAGATTGTGTTTGCATCTGATTTCCTATATCAGTAGCAATGGTGGTATCTAACATATCTTCCCCTACTGTGGTATCAAAAAGATTAAATGTTATTGGTGATTCGGGGTTTAATTTTTCTGCTTGTTCCCTAATGAGTTGAAAATCTGGAGTGGAGAATGTGAATGGCAACTCAACCGTCCGGATTTCTTTGTAGTTGGGGTTTGGCGATAGATTTAATTTTCCTGTGTTGGTCGGGGTGGTGGTTATGTTGCAATTTAAGGTGTTGAATCTTGTCATTGCTTTACGTAATTTGCTTTCTTTGTAATTCCTAACGTTTCTTTCCATGATGGATTTCTTATTTGTCAATTGTGACGTACTTTTCCTAGCTTGGGATGGTTAAATCAAGGTGGTTAAAGTTTTGTTAGTGTAGAGTAAAAAGTAATGCTGTTTGTTTTCCTTGTGACAGAAAATCTTGCAAGATTACATGTGCTCGTAATTCGCAAGGATTCTGTCCAGGCATTTACTAATATGGATCCTAGTGCCTGTTTACGGAAAGGAGCTAACAGCAAGGATTGTTATTTGTTAGAATAGTAAGAAAAGTATAATTTGACGTGTTTATTTTCTTTAATTGAAAATCGCACAGCTGTTTTCTGATGCTGAACGTGTGCGGATTCAATCCAGGTTAGTCTAGTATGAGTCCTAGAACCCGTTTAAGAAAATAGGCGGCAAATTGAGTATTGTGAATAAGTTGAAAGGTATAAATGTTTAGTATGTAGCAAACAGCACAGAGTTTTCATTGCCCGTAGGCTTAGTAATTTTCCTACCTTGTACTTAAGTACTTATTGCTATACGAGGTGGTATGATTCCAATAGGGCTGCTGGGAGGGCTGTTTGGCAAGATTTCCTTTGTCTGTACTGGTTAAGATGGCGGTTAAAGGCTGCTAGGCGGGCTGCTTGGATGGTTTTCCTTTGTTGAAGATGGCGGCTGTAGTAGGATTTGTTCGTCTCCTTTTCTTGTGGCTTGCATGTATATCTGCAGGATTTGGCGGTTAAATAAAGTGCACAGCTTCAGGCAAACAACCATCCATCTAGACAAGAGCGCGACTAGACATATATATCGAAATTTAAAGTCCGGAAGTCCGGACGTCTGTTTAACGGCCTGCTCCCTTCAGTGGTCTTGACACAAACGTATGCGAACGCATACAAACAAAATATTTACTATTCACACAAACGTACGCGAACTCATACACACACACATATCAGGAAAGGAGTGGGTGTTTACAATCACATTACTCCACATATACACCAATTGGTAACTTGAATAGTCTCTTTTATAGAGATCTGGTTAGCCCTGAAAAGGGCTGTTTTATTAAAAACTCCAAATGCACCCGTTTAATGCCGGCATGTAACAGGCCGGGCACTACAAACACATCGACGGATCCAATCGTTGCTCCAATTGATTTGAGCGGTTGGAAGCGCAAAAGGATGATGAGTGACCTCATCATCCCAGTTTTCACTTTGTGGAAAAGTGAAGACTTCCCTCCTTCTCCTATGCCACACCCTTGGATGGATGATGAGGTTGTTGTGCTGGTAGTGGCTGCAGTACTGCTACTGGTTGTCGTGCTGGTTGTGGCTGTTTTGGCGTCCTCACCTCAGGCTTCACCTCACTCAGAGGCCTTTCGATGAGGTGAGGCAAGATCCTTTCCTTCTCTATCTTCTTTCTTTTCTGCTCTTCTTCCTCAAGCCTGGTTTCTTATTGTATTGCCTCCATGTCAAGCTCATCTAAAATGCGCCTGGCATACTCCAGATGGATTTGGAGTTTCAAGAATTTCTCATTTCTGTTGCTCATGATTCATATAGTTGACTAGTCAATGATGGGTAGCCATACTGATGAACGCTTCCCTTTATATTTGTGAAGCACAGACGTGAAGGAAACCATCCCCTGATACCAAAACTTACAAGATTCATATCATTATCCAGCACATGGAACGCGCGGACCTAAAAGAAACACTCACTCATTTTTGTACGTACAATCACTAACTACAAACACAAACACACAGACTGTTTGACAAGCTACGGACACGAAATGCTTCGAGACACACTTCTAATGTTTTTGGACATAAACTAGAGAAATGAAGTGCTTATAGACACTTTTATTTTTTTTAAAGTTCAGACAAGCACAATTACACAAATTGTTGACAATTGAACTACTATTTCTTTTCTAGAGTATTTGGGTAACCCTGAAAATGGCTGGTTTTTGTGGACATGGATTATGGCAATCTTTTATTGTCTAAGATTACGTCCCCGTCTGGCAGCAGGCTCTCCCACAGGATAGTGTCTGCTTCTTCGGAAAGAGAAGGAGAACTCTTTCGTGTCAACACGGCAGTCGACAAAACCTCTGTCTGGTTCCTGATGTTGTTGCTTCTGCTTCGCTCTCTGCTCTCTCTGCTTCTGAAGTCTGTACTTCTCCGTCCATTCTTCTTTCTTCTTGATTTCCTCTCTGAAGACCTCTTCTAACACGTGTTCGGTCACTTTTAGCATTCTGACATTCTCTATCTCTTAAGGTTTGGATATCAGACTTTGCCTGACACGATGCGAAAGCAAGTAGGCTTAGTTTGGTTTAGCTAAATTAGAAGCCGTCTTCATAGGTGAACGAGTCAACAATGGATGGTCAGACTGGTTGATCGGTCGTTTTGGATTATAGTCGTGTTGGCCCTTGCGGGCATATACGACTTTTTTTTATTTCCCATTTGGGAATGATTGATATTTTCGAAGGGGAAGGAATGGTGCCACTTCCCCCAATGTATTAATGCACTTAAGAAGTGCTATTTGATTGGTACGATTTCGTGAGATTTATGTTCACGGGACTAGTGGTGAGTGGGAATGGTCCACACGCACTCACTTAGACAGTACATGTCTGGAGGTGGCAATGGAGGATCGGACTCAGTGGAAGTGGTGCGCCGTACATACGGTATCGATTTTTGTCCCCAATTTCGGAATAGTAAATGGCGTCGTTTACCGCATTTATAATTTGGAAAATCATTTGTGCTGTTTGTAGAAAAGATATAGATATAGATGGCAAGATGAATCTCCTAGTCTATTTTAGGGAAAAAATATTTAATCGAATACTACTTGGTGTTTCTATTCTAAAATATAAATGTTTCCTCCTTGGCGGGTGCCTGATCACTGGGTTATAGACACCTTATAGATCAATATTGTAAGGACATAATTCCTAATTATTTAATTTGGTGCCACCTTGTGTGGTTGGTCCTGATGGCTTTCGGTTTTTAGCCACCTTATTGATCTAATTTTGGGTTGTTACTCTAGTTTCTAGTTAATTTATGAGTCAATCTGTTGCCGCATTGTGCAGCGGGCCCTGATGGCTGGGATTTAAGCCACCTTATAATTTTTAATTTTGTTGGCCAGTTATAATTGGTATATTTTAAGTCGATTCATCATGCCTTAAGTAACGATAAAAGATAGATGTTAGTTTGAATGGTGGTTCTTAATTACCGATCACTTGTTCCATTGCTTAATAGATTATACATTTGGACAGCTCAAGGCGCCGAAGTGGGTGATAGGTGCAATTGTAGCATCAGCCCGCGCACTGGCGGTACTCGCCCCTATTCGGGCTCTAAACCGTATGCTGCTCCCACCCCCATTTTCCCGCCCAGCCGCACAATCTAATATTGTATAGATATTTATTGATTTTCATATTTCTAAAACTGTGTCTTAAACTATATTTCTTATGTAATCGTCCTAAGTGTCCGGTCAGTCTGAGTATATGGATTTGGTTGGCTTATAATTTATTGATTTTTGTCAGTTTCCTTAAGGAAGATTAACATGGCATCAATTGTTTGATTGGGGTTTGGGTTGGTTTGGTAAAGGGTTTAGTCTGGTTTTTGACCTGTCATTGAGGATGACTAGATTACATTCAGTTAACCATTCTTCGATCGTTTTTCCACATGTCTTTCCTATTTACCCCCCCCCCCCCATAATTCACTGTGTGCATTGAAGTCACCACAGATGATTACGTTGTTGGAAGTGTTGTTGGTAATTTGGCGGAAGGTGGTTAAGTTGACTGGGTGGTTGCTGCCTCCTGGATCGTATATATTCATAATTTGGATGTTTGTGGTGCCTGTACTTACTAATATTGATTGTATCTCTGTATTATTGCAATTATTTTGGGCAAGTATAAATGGTAGTGTTTCTGAGTAAGTTATAGTTTCTATAGTAAATATTGCCAGGCTTCCTCCCTTTTTCAGTTAGGTGGGTTTCTTGGAGGCAGATATGTCCAGTTTGGTGGTTATGTTGTTAAGTGTATGTTCTAGCTCTGGAAGAGTTTTTATTAATCCTCGACAGTTCCATTTCCAAATAGTGAGTTCATTTTTCCTTGTATTATCCATGGTGGGTGTTGTAGTTGTCTACTATACTGGAAGTCCAGTGGCCCATGGTGGGTGTTGTAGTTATCTACTACACTGGGGGCCCAGTGGCCTATCTGGGTGAGCATGGTCATAAGAGTAGTCAGTATGGCTTGTGGGTCATGCGATTTCTTGCTGTTTATTAGTTATGAGTTTGATCTGTTATCTCTCGTGGGGGGGGGGTCTGTTTATGTGGTTACTGTATATAATGCGATTTTAATTTTATTCTAGTTGATTTTAGGGTGAGAGACAGAGAGAAGTCAAAGAGCATGCATAGTCAAAAAATGTTTGAAAACAAACGACATATACATTTTGTTTCAAAACACATGTCTATTCAAACAACGGGCAACCAACAATTAACAATAAAACAAACAAATAAAATATTTTTGACAAGGTTGACCACGTTGTGAAGTGAAGTGAGATTTCCAATGATGGAAGTCACAGGACCGCTTTTGATGCGCACTACGTTTTCTAGCTAAAGACAAAAGCTAGCCGTAATGGTCACAAAACCATCGATCTACTTTGTCATAGTTTCTAGAACAGTTACGATTAAAATAAGTCACTAAATGTTCTAAGAATACCCAGGACTGCGTTGATGAAGAAAATACACACAGTATTATCCACACATCATGGAATCTGTGCCTTGTAATTTCACATTATTGAATCGTGTTGTCTGGGGATTTCTTCTCATAAAGTCGATGATGTCTTCTTCCAAAGGCGGTAATCCATACGGAACAAAATAATCCACACAACCTTCACGAGGAAAGTAGACCGCTATCCAGTGGGTTCTTGGAGGATGACTGTCGTCCGTGTTGATCACATAAGCTTGATGGTGTTGAGGTTTTTGATGAGGCACTTCATATTTAGCACACACCACAGGATTGTAAGAAGCAGTATATGAACTGTTGTTCAAAAGGTAATAAAATTCCCAGGTATCCATTTTTGTTTTGTTGTGGGATTTTTTTATATCCAAGATAATGATAAGTCATAAATTAAATCATGACTTTTTGCTTTAAAAATCTCTGACAAGTAACCGTTTCTTTGCGTCGTCTCCACACACTGAGCCAAGAGAGCTTCGATGTGATGGATCCCTTGATCAATCAGTGCAGTAGAGGAATGATCACGCAAGTCTTTATACCACTGATGGGGATGCAACACGGTTTTATCTGAAATGAGATCCAGATATTCGTCCAATTGTTCTTCTTTACTCATCACCATACATTGATCGTGTTGAATCTAACTGGGATGATCGTTTTGACATCCGTAGCAATCCTTCTTGATCAATTCCGTAATTTTTTCTGCCCGGCGTTTGCACAACAGGAAACTAAATGTTGTTCTTGTTCTGGCCGTCTGGACTGCATCATTTTGACCTCTTCGTCTGTGTCTTTGGGGTCTGATCTCCATTCCATTTCTGCTTCCCATTCCATTTCTATCGATTCTTCACCATTCAAAGAGGGATAGGTGTCTTCCATAGTTTCTAATAAGCTTGAATGACTTCTCTCAAACTGTTGATTTCTAAGGTATCATTGAATTCGGCACACAAGATGACGATCATCGTTACACCAGGCTCTCATTTGCAAACTGAATTTCCACACGAATCTGACCGGATCTTATGGAGTGGAAATGTCCATCGTCACTGCCTTGGTCTGGAGTGAAATCAAAGCCAACAAAGCGTAATCTCCTGCGTAATCGTCGTACGAAATGCCATGACTGGTGTTGGTCCCTAACTGTCCTGTGGCTCCGTACAGGGACAAGTACGATCTCAGGTTGCTCAAAGTTAGGTTCGAAGGGTCTGGTACACAAGGTCTTGCCATCGCGACTAACTTCGATCTTCAACACACCAAAGTGATGAAAGAAGAAAGGATGTTTTCCGATGGTTCCGTTAAAGGCTGAATTCTTGACGATACTAATGATTAAGCGTTTGGGTATCTGTCCTTGGAACAGATGATCTTCGATCATAGATCGCTGTCAAGTGGGAATGGTGAACGTTTTCATTTCCACACGTCGTATTAGATACTTTGCAGTCGATCTGCTCAAAGTGTTACTGATTTCGTAACATTTCCATGTGACGCACGTAGAGTCGGGCTTCTTGGATGATGGTTTTATACACGGCAGCATTTGCCATCAGGAAAGCAGTACTGCTTCGATTCAGTCTCAGACGGACACCACTTCGTTCAGCAAATACTTCTCTTGCAACCACATATCCAAATGCAAACGATCCATCAGTTCCAAACTTCGGTTTTGTGTGATTTTCTTTCGTCGTTCGATTAATCTGGATATATTTCGATCATCTTCCTCAATCGTAGTGCTGTTGAACTTGGTAGTGCCTATTGCGCCAGGTTTCCATACCACACAATGATCCAGACTCTTTTTCGTACCACAAGACATTTTCCAGGTACGCTCGGTAAGGGTAAGTATCCATGCTGCTGCTGAACAATTTGTTATTCCAGTGCAAATCTACTCCACTGAACAAGGAATACATGAAACATGAAATCGTTGACGGCAGCTGCTCTGACTCTTTACCTAGATCGAACTCGTCGCCCGTTCCTTGAACTTTCACTTTCAAGTACAAGTAACTGCTGTTAAGATCGATGAAGTCTTCGGGCTGTCCTTTGATTTCAAACTCGATGGGAGCTGAATCCGTCAAAGAGGAGATGGGATGAAATTCTACCCATTGAGATTCTTGCATCGTCATCATGGTGAGTGGCGTGGCAAACAGATTCAGTTCCGACTTGGAACAGGTGCAAGACTCTCGGCGCATCATTTATCATTTTTTTTTCTTTTTCTTAATGTGTTTTTTAATAATTAAAAACGTCTAAATCACGGGTGGTTGTTCTTTTCTCAGTCTTTCTAGCTCTGGAGGTGTGAAGGCGTCTGGAGGGGTGTCTTCATTCGTCTCTTTATGCCTTGTCCTTGCTGTCGCATCAGGGAAGCAGGAATGTCTTGACTCAGCAGCGTCCAGGGCATCTATAGGAGTTTATCATCGGCCCAAAATGTCTTTGCCCATTTGAAGCAAGACATTTTTGCCTGCTTTCAAGAAATCTTCGTTGGCTGTTTTGTTTGTCGATGATGACATTTTGTAGAAATTCTTTGCCGTGCGTTAAAGCGGCATCATTCAAGGAGTTAAATCCTCGTGTCACCATCGGTTTCAACAAGGGGCCACCGAACGAAAGACTGATTTCAACATATCTCCTAAATCATGTCCTCGCTGTCGAGCGACTCCTCGGTACACTGGATGCATGACTTACGAGTCGTTAGAGAATAGTTTTCGAAAATAGAGTTTCACAGTGATTTTTCCTCTGGTGAATGAAATATTTTGTCCCAGATATCCTTTTATTTATAGCAATGTTGACAGTGTCGTAGTTTTCGAAAATAGAGTTTCACAGTGATTTTTCCTCTGGTGAATGAAATATTTTGTCCCAGATATCCTTTTATTTATAGCAATGTTGACAGTGTCGAAATACGACTTGCTGACGGGTAAATAATGAGGATTACAAATTCGCAGTGAACGTGATAGGTGTTTCCACCTTCCTCGATAGCGTTCGTGGCAGAATCCACTTTGAAAGTACGGATGTGTGTCCCACCACGTTGTACTCCACCACATCTGAGTACACGAAAATCAAATTGAGTCTTTGGTTCAGTTCTACGAAAATGTTTCACAAACTTCGAGTTGTCGTCAATGATTGGCATTTCTCTTAATGTCTTGACACCCCTGATGTACTTCAGTTCCCCACCCAAAATGTGATGCAATTCAGGACAAAATCTAATACCTATTACTTTTTATCCCTTTTAAATTTCATCATTAGGCGACGAGCTACTTTATCGTACTTAATGGTGACACGTTTGTTCAGTTTGGTCAGGATTTTCTCAAATATTGCATTGAATCTGTCAGCACTCGCGTCCACCAAATGTTGACCACTAAAAAAAGCCTTAGTTAATGTTAAACTAATGAACCAACAATACAGGAGAATTGTTGGATACTGATCAATTCGCAGTGAATTTTAATGTTGTTTACTGCTTATCATGGCTTGTTGCACTGCTCCGTCCAGATCTTCGACCATGAAAGTGTTTTGAGTTTCAGTGAAGTTTTTGATTTGTGTGGGGTGAATCACTTCCACCAAGGCCACTTCCCAATGGGTTTCGTGATCTCATTGGATGGCCTGAGGTAATCTGGCCGTGAAACAGCACAAAGTGTTATTGATAAACACCTCAATGGAACTGTCACTGGGTAACGTTAAGTAAAATTGGTTATTGTTGCTGATAATTCAAGAGGCCGGCTGTCCGAGGGGTTATTCGAAGTGAGAGGAGTATCTAAAAGAGGGGTGTTATTGTTGGAGTGGTGACTGCTGAGAGGGTGACTGCCGTTCGACGCAAGGCTCCTGTTGTTTCGGTTCGAGGAGTATTTCAGGGAAGGATTCGGAAGAAGGCAACCGGTGTAACTGCTGAGTAAAATGGTCCACAATTGTTTGTCTCCTTTTTGCAAACTCATATTGGCAATGGCAGCACCGATGACACAATATACCACAAAGATTCGGCAAAAAAGACGATTTGCTTAATAGGCACACGTTCCCCACATCACACCCACAATTGTTGCTTTTGTAGATCTTTCAGAGAAGAACTGGGTGAAGGAATCGTTACGGTTGTAGTGACAGCTGGGGCTGTGTTAGAGGCCATGATGGTCACTTCTTTTTAAAGTCTATGACTTGCGAAGCATCCATCCAAGAATCAAAATTGGGACGATATCCATTCCAACGTACTTTCACTTCTTTGACACGGCGTTTTCCCACTTTTCGGCTTCTTCGTTCGAGAATGTTTTCGATGTCGTACACTTCGTCTTTTTTTCTGGTTACGCATTCTAACTCGGGGAAGTAAAACCTCCCTTTTAACACGTCCACTTTCAAATTCTTCCAATTGATAGACGGGAGGATGAAGACCACGCACTCGTCCAGTGACACGAAACAATTTGGTGGTCCAGTTCGTAAGTAACCCTTGTCGAAAGTGCGTTTGGTTTTGCTAATGCGCACCCAATCACCTGCTGTTAACACTTAACTTTTCTTGGGGACTGTCACCGTCGTGGACGTACCAAACATGCGCTCAAAACAGTCACTTCGTTGTCGGGAGTCACTTTTTGGGGACCCCATCTGATAGTCTGATGGAAAGATTCCTTGTACGCTTGGACCAATTGCGGTAAGACGTCGATGTACTTGAGAGTGTGTTGATGCGTAAAATATTTCCACATGCGTTCTTTGAATGTGCGTTGAAAACGTGCCATGATGCTAGCTTTGGTTTCGGGATTCTCGAGGGTGAAAAAATGAATGTTACGTTTCTTCACTTATTTTTGGAAATCTTGGTTCAGAAATTCGGTGCCTTTGTTGGTTTGCTATTGAAGAGGGTGACCACCGTTTTGTTTCAACAACAGTACAAGGGCTCTTACTAACTCACTGCTTGATTTGGAAGTCAATGGCACAACCCAGGCAAATTTGGAAAAGATGTCGATGACACGAAACAAATATTTTGTAGCCTCGATTGTGGGTGGCCAAATAAGAGACATCGGCTAAAACGGCTTGCCATTGATGATCGATGCCCTCCACTCGTGTGCGACTTCTGTAAAAGTTTTATCGAATGGGTTTGTGTAAGGTGTACGTGGCTTGTTCTTGTAATCATTGTTGAACTTGAGGTAAACGGAGACTTTTCAGTTGGGTTTTGGCAGCACGATACAATTTCTGAACTCCTCCGTAACCGTCTGGATGTGATGGATCGTAGTAAATGCTAGCTAAAAACTTCTCCAGCTTTTTAATAGATCACCCACTCATCACTGGTGCTGTTTTGGATGGGGCGATATGGTTTAAAAACAGCTTTACCTGTCCGATGTTCAACGTGAGTGGAAGTAGAAGGTAGTGATGGCGGTGGCGAAGGTAATGGGATGGCCTTGGTCTTCTTTTCTTTTTTCACTTCTGTTTTCTCTTCTTTCTTTTTGACTTATGTCGAAGGAGGAGTGGAAATCATCTTTTCAAGCCAAGCTTTATGTTCTGCTCGTTGAGGGGTGGGGGAAGGGGTCAACAAGGACGCTGCAATCTTACTAGGGATGGAGTCTGCTGACGATGTTTGAAAGACTTCTCGTGCCTCTTCTTCACCTGACTTCCGTGGGGCTGCGTCTGTCTTTACCGCTGGGGGTGAAGGAGTGGTGGTGATGGGGGTGGTGAACTTTTCATCAAGGTCTTAAACTTTTTCAGAGTTGTTAGAGCTGCTTCGTCTACACTTTCTGGCGAAAGATTTGCAGTCATTGGAACAGATGACCCTACCTGTGCGATTTTTCCATTTTTGACAAATCTCCTCGATCCATCAACGAATGCAGTTCGTGCTGTAACGGGGACGTCTCGGTCAGATGAGGATTGGGAGGTAAATGTGGTGTCCATTGTTTCTGAAAACGATAGAAATCCATACATCGTTTGCAAGGCACTAAAGCCAGTTTTCGTACTTTCATCAGTTTCCAAAGACAGAACTTTTGACTCTAGAGGTCTCTTTTATCTTCTTTGTCCCTTTCTATCTTGCTCCCATGAGTACTCCCATCATTGTTCCCAATACTCCTTTCAGCAACGGTCTTAACAACATGGGCAAAATTACTCCGCTTTGTACCAACATCTTTTTCCTTTGACGAATGGGTGTTTTCTTCTTGACCATTTGGCGAAGAACGTGTCGATGTTTGCCTAAGCATTCTTTCTGATGTGAATACAAAAGTAGCGTGCCTTTCAAGACGTTCGGACAACATTCACACACGGTATCGACGAAGTCTTTGGAGGCAGTTTGAATGATTTGTTTTGGACAGGACGGACAACACGTACCAATGTTTGGCTCAACGAGAAGGAACTCCTTTTCTTTTCTTGCCTTTAAAGGTAGAAGAGTAATGGATTATGAGGGTGGGGTGGGGTGACATCTCTGTTGGTTTGTTTGTTCTGGGACACACACAAATAAGACACTGACGACTTTGACTTGGCACACTCCCATCTATATTTCGTTTTTGACAATCGCTCTGTCAAAAAGGTGACAACTTTTTCCCAAAATTGGTAAACAATCTTCCCCTCTGTTTGCGCCTATTTTTCTTTGGACGGCTGCGTCTTTTCATGGGGCGACACCCATGCTTGTCTAAGTGATTTTTCGGATTATGAGACTGTACTTTTCCTTTTCCTTTTCCTTGTTGGACAGAACAACGACGATGGTGACGATGGGCACTTCTTTGAGGGGACCTCTTTAAGCGTTCAGAAGCACAAAAACACTCATCGCATCCTTTACCGATGTCTCTATTATACTGGAATGCGTCGCCATTGCCTGTACGTCGTATCAACTTGATGACCGGTATCACGCGTCGTGGAGGGATACGCAACGGACTAAATCGGGAAAGTTCTTGCTTGAATAAATCCAGTAAACTCTGTAACATGCCCGATCTCTCTTGGCCTTTGATTTTGGTTGTAGCTAAGGAAGAGGAGATGACGCCGACGGAGGAAACGTTTGTTGAGACACGGGTTTCCATTGTTTCATCAAATGAAGAAGAACTGGTGTCACACTGGGTTCGGCTGGCATCACCAACAACGGAGAAGTGGAAGACCCTGAGGCTACTGGAGACGCAGTCACAGTTGCTGAAGGTCGTGGTTTGCGAATGTAAGGTTGCGTCCTGGCCGAAGTGCCTCTACTACGGTTTGGGAGTGGGGTGGGGGGTCAATACTACTTTGTTTCTGTCAAAGAATAATTTGGTTTGATGTGGAATGTGAATGATGCTTTGCAGTAATTGACTTGCTGTCACCTTAAACTATCGTAAGACTTCTCTGAGATTGGCCTCTAAGATATGAACACATATTTGTGGAATTGTTTCGCGACTGTTACCGTACAAGGCACGAATAAATTTGACGGGAAGATAGACTGAAGGGACGTCATGTTGTAGCTGTGTGAGACAGACCCAAAGTGTTCGAGGTTTTTATAGATTTTCTTGTTGTTTTTTTTTTCTTGTTAAGTCGACGATGGGGAGGTTTAAACGACAGGCCCTCCGGTAGGGAACCAATGGTGAAACAGATGGGTACGAAATCACAAACTAACGGGGGTGGTCGCTTTTAAATCCGCCAGTAAATAATCATTTGGGGTTTGAGTAGCATCGTCCAACGCATGAGTCAGCCAAGGTGTTCCTAATTGTTTGACTATGACCTCCACTTGCGATTTATTTCTAGGGCTTTTAAACAAGACCATGTAATGAGCATTGAGACTGATGATGCGATGGGCTTTACATTGTTGAAATACATTTTGGGTGACGTAAATGACACTGGCATTACGATGATGCCCTTTGGGTGTAAACCACAGTCTAATATCTTCTTCGTCTTCTCCTAGCATGTCGTCGAGGTTGACCAGATGGGTTTGATTGGGGTCAGACACGATCCCGTCGTCTTCACCAGGAATACCTTTCACAAACACGATGGAATCCTCTTGACGTTCTCGCAAGAGGCTGTACGCCGCTTGCCACTCTTTATAACACCACACGATCTCTTGAGGTGTCCGATCGATCAAATGATGTTTATTTTCCATCAAACGTTTCACAAATTCGGCTTTGCCTGAAGCGATAGGTCCGGCAATTAACATGTTAATGGAATGGCGAAGATACAAGGCCTGCCAACTGCACGATCTAAGTTTTCGTCGATGACTTTAAAGTGGAGGAAGAGGGAACAGAGACAGTAGAGCCATGGTGCAGGGAATGTCACTATTGACAAGAACACAGACACGATATGACCTTTATGCTTTGTCAGGACACATTTATTGAATTTTTTAAACAATGGAACAACAAGACAGACAAAATTACATAAAAGTACATCATTAAAATACACATCACAACGATGAAAGTGGAATATAAACAAGTTGCTGTACTTCATTTTTGTGACGAAGGTGTGGTGTCCAAGGGACACTGTGTAATGATCTTACAGTCTCTACATTGGGTACAGTCAGACAGGTGGCCTCCCGGAATGGTCTTTCGGGAATGTCCATGACAGTCCTGTCGTAAAGGGAGCATTTTCCTCAGTGTCGGCTTCTTGTTCCGGCACTGTTACTAACACAGGTTTAAAAATTTCTTTTTCAATGGACGTTTGAATTTGGATCACCACCCTTAGGCATAATTGGCCACTTCTTTGGCCCAAGCCTCGAAACCCCATCTTTTCCAGTCACGTACATCTGTCCAGTGAGGGTGTAAGTCACAAGCTACACACACATCGTCGTACACATCTTCAGTACCTAAAATTTGACGAATCTTTTTTCCCGGTGAGGTTGGGAAGTATCCAGATGAAAGCGCAAGTCTTTTAACAGAATGAGTCTTTCGTCAACACTTAAAGGTACCACTTTCATATATTTTTTGGTAGTAAGTACTGTTCGTAAAGAGCCCACAAGGAATCTTCTGGTAAACAAAATCCATGAAAGCAAATCACTCAGACACACACCACACGTCTAACCCTATTCATGGGACACAGTTCTTGTAATAAGTGTTGGTAACCATCCAGTTTGAATACTCTCATTCATTTCCTTCCACGGAATCTGTTGTTCCACCACTGATAAAGGTGGTGGCATGGTAGTCCGTTTTTGTACCCTCGTAGTTCGCGAAAATGCCTTTCTGAGTCTCGTTGCCCTTGGGGTATTTTTCTGTCTTGGGGAAGTGGTAACTTTCGTACACTTCTAACAGCTGATATCCCAGATCAAGAGCTTTAAACAATTCCAAACTGACCCACGTTCCCGTCAAGGCACGTTCTTCCTGTGTGTGCTGACAAGGTTGTTCTTGGTTGCACGTTTCTACACCAGTACAGCACAAAAGAAACATCAGTTTTCCTTGACAGTGGCGAGGTAAAACAGAATGGTGCAAGTCCGTGGGAGGCAGGACTTATTACTTAATCAATCCTTCGCATTGTCGAATGTTGTCCAGGGCGATGTATTCCGTCAGGAATTGTGGGTGCCTTGCGGAAAAGTGACAATAATTGCACACGTTAGGATACAGCGAATACACGTCCAAGTATCTGATTTCTTCTCCTTTCTCCTCATCGGCGTGGTACAGCAAACAGGTGTCATTCGTTCTCCCTCCGTACAAACTGTCTCGTGGGTTCAGTGGGTCCGCCAACTTGTAATTTTCTACGATGTGTTTAAACTCGGGATTGGTTTTCAAACGGTAATAGTACTCGTATTCACACATTTCCACCACTTGGTATCCTTGCTGTTCTAACTTCAAGCCTCGCTGAAAAGTGTTCTGGTACAAGTCTCCCATGGTTCGTTGTAAAAACTGATTTTTAGTGCCACGTTGAGAGTAACAAAGGGGACAGCCATAAAATAAGCATCCGTTAAACTTGTACACGATCTTGGTGTTTTCTAAGTCCCAGCCATCCACCGAATACGTTCCGATGCTCTTTTCGCCTCCTCCGTTGCGGACATGTTGGATCCATTTGTCTTATTTGTCACACATGAATGTAACCAACGTAGGGCTTCGACAGAGTATTGACGTTTGACAAAGTTCGTCCTTTGAGGGCTTATGACAGCCAGGTTGTTTTCGGGCGTTAATCTTTGGCGGTACACTAAGGAACACGCTTTGGCAATGACGCAAACTTCTTTCAAAGGATCTATCCCTCCATGCTCCATGAATTTTTCTCGAAATTTTCCACAGCGACGCCGTAAAATGTCCACGTCGGAACGACAACACTTTAACATTTCTTCCTGAAAGTCGAAGAGGTCCGAGGCGTGAGTATGGTACCGTGCATAGAAAGCTTCTCGTTGATCGGTGAGTATGGTGTCGGGGTCGTAGTAATGAGCCTCAGGCAAATGGAGTTGAACAGTGTGTTCACTGGCTTCGGTATTGAAAAAGTGCTGAAAAATATGGACGTTCGGTACTTTGTTCGGTATAGTAGCTGAAAAGAAACTGTCCATCGTACCCCGAGAAATTGTGAGCCATCACCGTGGCATGGCGATGACAATCTCCGTAATGTTCGATGTCCTCTTGGCTCCACGTCTATTCGATAGGGTATGAGATCCACTGGACAAATCGGCTAGCATGTTCGGTTCCCGAGAGATTTTTTCACGTTCTCCAGTAATCTTACTGCAGTGAGGGCAATGACTAAAGATAGTTTCTTGGATGCACTTCAAGCACGTTTGGTGAGCCACGTAGAAATTATAATGTGAATACCGGTCTCTTGCGTACATTCGAAATCAACAAAGATGAAATTCCCTTTCATTTTCAGGTCATCGTCTTCCTCTTCATGTTTGGAATGGTAATTTTGAATGAATCGTTCTTGTTCCAAGGCCACGATTTGGTTAAAAATATGACATCGTTTATTTCCTAAACAAATGAGTGCCATGGCTTTGTTGGTGCGTATGCCTTGTCCACAAGTAGGGCACAATCTCAGCAGTTGACAAGCACTTTTCTTATGTGAACCTTGCGGCTTCAGATGTTGTTTGTAACAGGTAGGGCTGACAAATGTTCTCTGACGGGCAGGGTTGAGAGGCCAAACATCCCACACATTCGATCCACAATGCTTGTGTTGCTCTCGATTGTTATAACCATAGTCACATTTCTCATAATAAAAACCGTATCCCAGGAATGTGGCGACAATGGTAATGTTCATCGTGATGAGATACCTGAATGTATTTTCCGTTTTTGAAATTTTTGCCTCGAAACAAGAAAGGTCTGCGCACTTCTTGAGGGTACACTTTCAGGGTGTTATGTGGAGCTAAGATGTCTTGCGATTTTTGCATTTCAGGAATGCCACAGGGTTTGTCTTTAGATAGCCCCGCTTGCTGTAACAGGAGTTCTGCTTCTCTTCATTGTTTGGCTTGGTTCGATTTTTTAATAGTTTTCCAAACTCTTTTCCATTCTACCGTGGTAAACACAAATGGTTTTGAGGCTTGTTAATTTGGACAAGGCTTCGCTGGATTCTACGAATGTCGTTCACCAAACACACTCTTCTGGGTGATCCAGTCCCTTTGGGAAGAGACACGTGAGTCATGAACAGTGTCGCTTTTCCATCGGTGATATGAAACTTGTCGTTAGATTGTTGCACGCGTTGAATCTTGTCGATGGCTTTGGAAGGTGTAAATTCTGCCGGGCTGCTAAACGCGATCCAGACAGGTGATATCACACTGTCGTGAGGATTAGAAAGTCTAAAGCGATTGAATTCTTTGACTTCACATTGTCGTTTCAGTCTGCTTAATAAAGAATCCCATACCTCGTTCATGAACTCTTCAACATTCGCCAGCTTGAAATCTTTTAACTTCACCATATACGTGTAATTATAAATTGTCTAGAGGAGTGTTTTTCCGTCTCTCGAATGTGGTTGTACTTTTGAGGGTTTACTGGTGGACTTTGGTTGGGTGTAGACTTTCTGGGTCTGGATTCAGGCTCACTCATGTCATCTTCAAAATCGCTGGCATGATTTTTAGCCAAGACCTAAGCTACTGTGCGAGGCGATAAATCTACTTTCTGCCTCTTACTTTCTTCTCCTTTCTCCACGAATGATGCAATCGTTTAATCGTGACTGCAAAAATGTCAAATGACTACATTTTAAACACCATGGGCCCCTATATCAATGTCAAACCAGTGTCTTCCTTTTATAAAGGGTCTGTGTTTTCCCTCCCAGTATTCATTTCACTCTCAAACCGACCAGAACAATGGAAGAGCCCACACAGATCGAACTTCTGATCAGAGCTCTGCCAGGTGTCATACGAAAGTTTTCTTCAGAAAAGCCGACGGACAACTCCCCTTTCTTTCGGGTTAAAAGTCAAGATAATTGCTATGTCTGTAAGAAGAATGGGTATTGGGCTACAGAGTGTCCAAACCGTCAAAAAAGCAGGACAGGTATCAGAAGAGACAAGAGTCAAGATACCGGTTGTCATTGTCAAGAGAAAGGACATTGGTCTTCAGAATGCCTGAAAATACAACAGGAGCAAGAGGAAGAGAGGGATTCCGAGCAGGAAGAAGAGGTACACTCCCACAAGGAAGAACCCAGACACGTACACACAGAGAAAAAGAGAAGAAAAGAAGACGAGGAGAAAGTGAGGAAGAAGAGGAAAAACCTGTAAAGGTGAAGAAATTTAAAAAACAGAGTGAAGAAAGACACAGAAGAAGTCCATGTACTTTTTAAAGTGTTGTATTGTGAATTGGATTGCAATGTTTGTGCCAGAATAGATCAGAAAGAAAAACGTGTCTCTTGATTTTGATTTTTTAGAAGAAGGACCTACACTTACACACACACACACACACACACACACACACACACACACACACACACACACACACAGGTGTATCATGGGGAAAAAAAACGATTTTGAGTTTTAATTTATTGTGGCGAAATGAATGCTATCTCTTTTCGAGAGAGGTGAGTGGCCCTGAAAATTTCCGTTAATTGCTTATGTTTTATTTTTAAAAAATACAACAACTCAGTGACGGGTAGCAATCAGCTTTAATTGCCTTAAGCTATTGCCACGGCCACGACCTACTTCTGGACTGGCTTCTGTCGATGATGATTTGGTAGAAATCACATGGGCTGGTATCTCAGTTGTTGTAAAACGGTTTGGCTGTTTGGCTCGAGAAGGTCTTTTTCTCTTGGGTCGTATCAAAGAAGTCTGACACATTTATTTCAGACTCCTTAACTCTGCCGAAATGTCTAAGAGTATCGTCACTCCTTGACTTTCACTGTCTTCTTTCTCTATTAGACCTTGTTTCTTTTCCGCTGCTGCTTCATCTTCTTCATATCATTTCCTTCTTCTTGCCTCTTAATTTTGCTGTTGCTGTTGAAGAAGAAAAGCTTGTTCTGCTTTTTGTGCTACTGTAAAAAATTACTCCAATTCTTCTTTTTGTCTCTGTTTAAAATCCTCGACGTGCGGTAAGGAAGGAGAAGGTGGCGAAAGTGCTGCTACCGGAGCAAATTCTTGCGAAGAAGAGAGAAAAATCAACTAAATCCCAATTAAAATCAGTCTCTTCTGGAAGTAGGACCGTGTTGACTTTGGTAGCCGCTGCTATGCCATCGCTTCTCGTCTTCACGGTCAGTGCACCACAATTCATCGTCTTCTTAGTTTCCGTCATGTTTGAAAACTCTGTCGCATTGATTCACTGCGCACAGACGCATGCGCATCTGTATAATGAATGTCATCTGACATGCAGCTCTCTTCGGATTGGAAGATAGACTCAGTACTGTGAATTAATTTTGTAACGCGTATTGGGATTGGTGAAAAAAAACTAAATCCGTTTTGATCCACTCTTCCACTATAAATAACAGTGGTTCACTTCATTCCCTTCACCTGTTCTCGTCACAAGATGTGGATTAACGTTGAATGATCTACCCTCTTATCGTCGATGCTGTTCCGTACGGATTTACCCATATGTGTCAGGTCATCATGGACAATCATCTGGATCACCGATACGAGCGTTTGGAAAAGAAGAGTCTATGTGGGGAGACAAGGCTGTCTGAAGAGAGTCCTCATCTACTGTCCAGAAGTCAGAAGACGTTTGAAGAAGAGAAGAAGACCTATGTGATACCCTCTATCTTAACTGAAGGGTGTTAAAAAAAAACAAAGGCCCTTTTCAGGGCCACTCGTATGCCTGGAAAAGATATTTATTCTCTTTGCCTAAAATTATTTTTCGATTTTATATTTTAGTTTATGATAGATTGATGTTCATCAATCGATGTATGTATGTTGTATGTGTTATATATGTCTATGTCTCTACTGTCTTTGTTTACCCACCCCACCTATTGGTCCTATACAAATCGTCCCCATTCCTTTGTCCGTATACAGTCCCAGTATTCCCCATATTAAATTCCCATTGTCCGGATATCGTCCCAGGGGGTCTCCGTATGTCGCCCCCATTTACTACTCCCGTGGATGCATGTCTCGTTTCTCATGAACATGCATAAACTTGCTTAATCGATTGCCGCTACGACGAGCGATAATTTCTCGCCTACATGACCCAACGTGACCTTTCCTTTACGCATTTTGAATGAACCGATCAAAGC
This sequence comes from Sinohyriopsis cumingii, assembly GCA_028554795.2. NCBI lineage: Eukaryota > Metazoa > Mollusca > Bivalvia > Unionida > Unionidae > Sinohyriopsis > Sinohyriopsis cumingii. The sequence goes on along the minus strand of CM068827.1, from coordinate 73,388,729 downwards.
CTCTCTTCCAAACAAAGGCACTTTCATGGATATGTATGAACTTATCGCATTGTCTTGTAAATGACGCATTTCTGTTTATGCGTACTCGTGAAAAACGAGCACAGGCAGCAAAGGTTGATAAAAGAGAGTAGTAGATTATTGCCCGTGGCTTCCGGCGCTGTTTTAAAGACATAGACTCTGAATTTATTACATAGAGTTAATTCTTTTCCAAGCTTTTGTGCATTTTCTCTAGCCATGGTTACGATGTGATAACCCTATCTACACCTTGGCAGGTCGAACAGATATATAGGTGCTTTGTTCTAGCGACATTTATTAGATTTCATGAATTGCCTCCCTTATAATGTAATGCCATCTAACCAATAGCGTGGTGTATTGTACATCGGCCGAAAAATGGTGGGGGCAAGCAGCAGAGGGGGCGAATCGGACATTTTGTCCAATCGTTATTTTGCTTAATTATTACTTTCTGCACTCAACGATCTAGTGTCGTCAGCGCCTGGTAAAAAAAAAACGACGACGACGCTGGGGGATCGTCGCGTCGTCATTTGGTTTAATTAACACCTTCTGCGCGCCGATCCCCAGCGTCGTCAGCGTCCGGTAAGCACATCGACGACCGCGTCGATGTCATTGCCCCCTTTGCTGCTTACAATGAAAATTATTTACAACTAACCGAATATTTGGTCAAGTCCGATACGATATCGTGTCCGAGGATCATGTAAATTTATCGTTACGAATCCATGTGGGGTCGACTGAGCATGACTAAAAAAGTTTCGAAAAACATTAAAGTCCATGTCACCGCCGCACCATGTCTGCCAAATATTTCGTAGCGTGTGTGTATCAACGCCGTTGAACACAGCAAGAATATTACAGTTGTCTCTAATTACTTTTGGAATCTGAGTGTATCGTTGAGTGACATATATCACGTCAGTGTTTTTATGCCTGCCTCTGGAAAATATCCTAGCTGGATTTTTTTGATTGTCTAACATAACATCATCGTACACGACTAGATTGTTAACGTCGCCATCAATATCATCAATACCCGGTGCATCATTGATATCCGTAATAAACTCAATAACATTTTTTTTAGCGATCGCTGATGCATTCTCGTTGAAATCTTTCAACACCTCGTAGCATCGTTGATCATCTACGCTAGGAGCAACCAAATACAACTTATCCCACTTCATCCATCTCATTATTAAATTGAGTAACAATTGCGTCTTGCCGGATCCAGATGGTCCGATGATAATCATCCGGATCGAGTTTGGTAACGCTGCAACATGCTTAACTGGTTCTCTTGTTTTAGTCGCCGAAAAATCAATTATATTCATATCTCTATACATAAATTATGGATCTATATTGTGTGAAGTGTAGAGTACGTACTGGCACAAATGATATGACAACCGCTACAACAAGAAATAACAGATCGGCCCTTACTGGCAAGTGTGTACAATGCGGTACAAAGAAATTTAGATTTATTTCTATTAGACCCGGAGATGTTTTAAAAAAAAGCGAGGTGGTGACATCGCAGCCAAGTTATCAAAACTCCCCGGAACCCCGTGGGCAAAGTATCCAGGAGAAAAACACCTCCCAGGATATAACTACTGTGGCCCCGGAACACGATTAGATATTAGACTCGATGATCAAAATCAGCCCAAACCCGGTGAGTATCCAATAAACGCTATCGATAAGGCGTGTCATGCTCATGATGTTGCTTACAAAAGTAGCGATCTGCAACAGCGTCATATCGCGGACGTAAAATTAATTCACGCGTTAAATGCTATTCCTGATAAATCCGTCAAAGAAAAATTGGCTTCATGGTTGGTAAAATCGGCTATGAAAGGTAAATTAATGATTGGAAGCGGAGCTTCTCGCGCTGGTAATTGAAAACGCTAGCGTTTATAATAACAACATGGATTCCATCTATTATTCCCCGAGAGGATACTGGAAGGGGAAGGCCGCAATTGGTAAACTCGCAAGCGCTGCAAAGGTAACAAAGGCCACTGCGGTTAATTGGTTATCCAAACAGGCTATATGGCAAATTTATCTACCACCGCCTAAACAAATCAACTTCTCGCGCTTTGATGTCAGCGTACCCAATGAAGTTCATCAGGCTGATATACTATTTTTGCCGCATGACAACGGTTACAAATACGCGCTAACCGTAGTTGATGTTGCGAGTCGATACAAACAAGCGGAGCCGTTAAAAACAAAGTCAGCAACTGAAGTAGCCGCTGCGTTTGAAAGAATTTATCGAAGAGGCCCTCTGCGCTGGCCAAATCTATTACAAGTTGATCCCGGTAGTGAATTTCGCGGCGCTGTTTTATCAACGCTGAAACATCATAGCGTCGCGATACGACGAGGTCATACTGCGCTACATCGTGATCAGGCAATTGTTGAACGATTCAATCGGACTCTCGCTGAACGGTTATTTGGATATCAATACGCGAAGGAATTCATCCAAGAAAAACGATCTCGAGAATGGGTCAAAAGGTTGCCAGGTGTAATTGCAGCGTTAAATAACGAGATTACCCGAGCAATCAACATGAAGCCCAGCGACGCGATTAAATACGAGTATATACCCGGAAAATCAAAAATAAATAGCGTTTCCAAGTTGATTCTTGGCGATGTCACTGTTAGATATCTATATGAACCAGGAGAGCTTGAAGGCGGTAAAAAAAGAGCTACTGATCCTATTTGGAGTGTTACCACACATAACATATCAACGATAACACGATCAACTGGTAGACCACCGATCTATAGACTGGATTCAACTGCTCCTCAGCGCGGATTTACACGCGAGCAACTACAAGTGATACCTAACGATACTCAATTGCCCCCACGTGGTCTTAACTAGCGCCGTTGCGTCTATTGCACTCAAGACAGGTCAACCTCACATTGTTTTTGACATGACCGAGACTGTTATCGATCCTATCCACGGTAAATTGGCGAGTGTCTTTATCCGAATAACGCCAACTCATTATACAATTGCAACTCGCGCAGTGATTATTCTGTTGTTGTCGTAGCGAGATTATTAATTCGGCATCAATATCAAAACGCCGCTGTTTTTTTTTATCCTGTTGGCGGTAACCCGAGAGTTTTCTATCAATGACGCTTGCATCGATGGTGACTTTGTCGCCGGCTTCGTCAGTGACTCCGTCACCGGCTCCGTTAACAACAATTCTTCGAAGCTGATTTATCCTTCGTACTCGGGACACTGCAAGATAGACTAGATTCGACCATTCGATGCGATTATCAACCATCCAAACAATTGTGTCCGTGATGGTCAGTCCCTGCGAGGAATGTATTGTTGTTGCGTATCCTAGCGTCCACGGGGATTTATCAGCACGTAGCGCGTCCTCGACGACACCGATATCAACGAGCACGATATCATTCAGCACGAGAATTTGTTTTTTTGTCCCTGACGCTGTCGGGCCCGGGATTTCAACTTCAATGTTCTGCCGCCGTGTGTCAGCGGGTCTATAACATAACGGCACTGGACGCGTTGGAAACTTTTCCTTATGCAACGCAAACAACCTCCGCTGAAGTGTGTCTCTGACTATCTTTCTGCTCGCTACAATTAAATCGTTTGGTCTCCATGTTTCCCAGAATTCATTTAACGGCGTTTCCGGAATCACCTCGCGGATTATTTCACATTGAATTCTATCCGGCTGTAATCTGATTAATTTTTTAACCTCGCGCAGTTGTTCATCAAGTGCTCGGTAATCAGTATCGGTTTCTTCATAATAGTCCACAAAACCCTTTAACCAATTATGTGGACCCTCGCCGACAAATGGTGGTGGTTGGCCATGGTCCCCACACATGATTACTGCTGTATTCGCGCGCAGCAACCACTCAAGAAACATTTGTAAAGTATCTAACGAAACAGTACATATCTCATCCCAGATGATAACCTCAGGAATAAATTTTTCACCCATTCGATCAGGAGTCCACTCACCGCCGCTGTATCGAAAAAAGCTGTGATAAGTAACGGCGTCAACATTTCGTTGTTTTATCTCTCGCGCTAGTCTATGGGTCGGTGTAAGCACGATTATACTTGCCCGCGTTTGAAATAATTCAATTGCCCGAGTCGTCTTTCCAGACCCGCCACAGCCGCTTAAATAAACTGTTTTGTGTCTACAAATTGGATCAGAACACGATGGTGCATTAGACCATTCTGATAAATTATTACCGCGTAGGTAATTGTTCTCAACGATGACATTTGCTGACGGGGAATAATCGCGTCGTATTTCTTCTTTAATTCTCCATGTACCCCAACTCTCGTCCGGACTAGTAAACTCGGTTACGTTTTTCTTATACTTTACGTCAATATAAAATGAATCAACGGCTACTCTAACCGCGGTATCGGGGAATCTATTTATCATCGAGAATAAATTGATAGCGGCGTAACCCAGCATAGACGCCCTCAAATGTGGATACGCGGGGCTGTCTCCATCGCTGTAGGAAACAACTGTACCCAACTTTGTTCCATTGGACAAGAAAGCTGTTTTGCAGTTCACGTATCTATTTTTCGCCACTGCGTCCTTGATTACGAAATCATATTCTGCGTCATCTATAATCAGCCGTGAGCAATATCGTTTGTAATCGCAGTTTTTTCCACCTTGTGTAAACTTACCAATTATTCTTCTACCGAGATCTTTTGCCTCGTGGTTTCGTTGGTTGAATATCCTCCTGGACCATTCGATGATATATTCCTCGTCGGCATCAATGTTTTTTCTGGACTCGTCAATTATGCTATCTAGACGCTCTGGTTCTGGTAACCAGACTTCAGTCTGCGCCCGGTATGATATAATCGCGTCACTGACAATCAACGAAACTAGCATGCTACAATCAATCATATACCGTAGCAGCGCTATTGGCAACCACTTCTTTTCAGCTATGTGTCTACCGATCCAAATATAGCAACAGCGATGGAGTCCTGCCGCGAATTCAAATGATACTATGCGAGCGAATCCCGTTAAATCAAAATCAGGCAGTGGTCCATTAATAGCAACACGAGTCATTTCATGTCTGGGGTGTCCAAATCGTTTGAAATACTCAGCGGCGGATCCATACCCGAGAAAACTCGCTGGATAACAGGCAACCATATCAACGGAAATCATAGCGTCGCGGTTGTATTCAGTGTTCCATAGTCCACCGTGATAGTATTCCAAACAACTGGATTGTACATCTGGTAAAAATTCCTTGCGCGTTGGTCTCCACGCATTTTTCCTTGCTGCAACATGAGCTACAACCGATGGAATCGTAAAACAATTTGTTAGCAGTTGTTCATCATGCTCTTCAAATTCCATGGCGGTTTTTTTCATCCTGTTGTGAAATGCTTCAGTACGATATAATTCGCCGTTTGGTCTTACAAACTGATCAAAGGTATCCGCATCGTTTTCAGCGCTGCGAAGTAACCACACTGATACAGGGTCGTTTTTACACAAGTAGGCAATAGCATCAAATAGTTTCCTCTCCGCGAGAAAACCGTCCTTGGAGAATTGTTCTCCCAGGAATTCTTCGGGTATATACTTTACTGTTCTATCCCGTGGAAATATTGTGATCGCGGGCGTCCATGCGTGTTCGTTATGATCAATCATTTTGATTGGGGCTCCCTTCGATTTATACTTTGATTCGTATAATACTTCACCGGTTATCGTTGTAACGGTTATTGGAAATCTCAGCGATGTTTCTAATCTCGCTATGTCGCTGATGGTCGCTCCACGCTCTTTTACGGTTAGTTCCCACTGGTTGATTTTGCTACGTCGTAAATCAGTCAATTTGTTTCCTCGACACGCATTTGTAAAATGCTCTATTATTCGTTCTGCTACACAATTTATCCCAGTTGACTGTTTCATCGGTTTCAGTTTTCCGATATCAGGTTTCTTATTTAACGGGTATATTCCATAAACAACTGCTGTTTCAGGATACGCTCGTTCATAGTATGGTCTGTCAATTCCGGTTAACAACCCCGGCTTGGAGTCGCGGCTGACAGTGACTGTTTTCTTGTCGCTGAGAACCGGTTCAAATTTATCACGTATGATCCAATCGCCTGATTTCACCCGGACAATGAATTTTACTCTGAAGAAATATCTTTTACCGTCAAGTTGTGATATTATCGTTGCTGCGCGGTTGTCGTTCATGGTAGCATCAACAATGCCATCAATTCGAAATGTTGACCAACTGTGAGATGCGCCATTACGCTTGAATTCATTGATACAATCGCGTATTTTATTCAACAGGGTTTTATCGTTTATTAACGCTTTTGGTGTGTCCTTGAGGACTCTATCGAGATTGAATTTAATATTTTTCCGGGGCTTAATTGCTGCCAATCTCTCAAACTCATCCATATAATTAAAACAAGTATTTAAATGAAAGAATATAGTATAATGAATCACTGCAAATGGTTGATGATTGGGTCGACAACCCCGTGCAATAAATCATGTAGAGGTGAATTCTGCGGATACCATTTACAAAGCGTTCGTAATGGTTCTCTTGGCCCTCTCCCGTGCTTGGTTTGCCACGTCGGTGTAAGAGGAAAATCACAGTTATGTATTAATTGTGGCGGAAAGCGATACAGGGAACTGAAACGCTATTATGACAAGCGAATTAAAAACGCCGTCATTGACCCTACCGCAGACTTCGTCATCAAAACCCCCCAAGACTACGTTGAAAGATTTATAATTAAACCAAATAATAAATTAGACAAATAGTATTATTATACAAATGGACCAAGAATTTCAGCCGCATCCTGTGCTCGTCAGTTACGAGGCATCTCGCGACGGCATTGTTAGAAACCGCAAACTGAAGAAGCCGGTTGGTACCGTGAATAATCGGGGGTATTTGCAATTTAGTGCTGGAAAGAAGACGTATTTTGTTCACAGGGTGGTATATGAAGCGTTTAACGGATTGATCAAAGATGGCCTCGTTATTGATCACATTAATTCTAATTGTCAAGATAACAGACTGTGTAATCTGCAAGCTATCTCTCAGAGCGAAAATATTAAAAAAGGCCAAACTGGTAAGTGTTCAAATCAAGCAAGAGGTGTCAAATCGTTTAATACATCAACGCACGAGGAAAAAACATTTCACTCCATGCATGCGGCAGGAAAATATTTCGACATTTGTAGGGCCTCAGTACGATTTGTTGCAGAACGAGTATATCAAACAGCGATCTCAAAAAGGACCGGACACAGAATTCGATTTTCATATGTAAATATCAGCGAGTGACGAAGTCACCGGCGCCTATGGCGCTGACAAGGCCACCGGCGCTGACAATAAATTGTCCGTTCCGGAAGAAAACAAAGTATGAACACCTCGGAATTGATACACGGGGTTTTCATTTTTTTTTATTTAAAAACAAGATGTTTTATAAGAATAATGAATATCGAAGACATCAATAATATATTAACTGAGATTTCAAAATTAAAAAATCAAGGAATTCAATTATCTGATGGTCTCGACAGTGAAAAAATATTATCCGATTATGAGATTATTAACGAACAGTCGAAACGGGGGCGTTTTACCCTGGCCCGCGAGTACTTTTTTATAAAACGATTACAACATACGATTAATGAAAACTTGTACCACAATGACGCAAATGCATTCATTGGACTATTTACTGCCGTTGAAATAATACGAAAAAAACTCGGACGTGTTTATGAACGACGCCGGGAGATTTCTAGTAAGATCAAAAACATTAGAAGGATTATAGACGAAAACTCCGGCGAGAAATTAGAAATTGCTTCGCAATTGCAATAATGGTAGGCGAATCACTTACTACTCGGCTAGCCAGAGAGCGGCTAGCAGCGCTTAAAAAGTTTATACCGTTACGAGACAGGGTCCGAGAACAACTTCAAACGCGGCAGCAACTACAAACCGATTTTACTGTTGGAAGCGAACAACTCTTTGCCCCGGTAACTAAAGCGACCAAAGATGTTACGGCGGCAACTGTACCCGTTCTTGGTGCGCTTGAAAAGATAGCGGCTCAGACCGAACAAACAAAAAGGTCTTTAGAAACACTTCCTGCAAAAATAGCGGCTGCTACAACACGGAGGCCGCCACCACTCGCTATAACCGAACCACAAGAACCCTATGTTACAATGGCCGATGAAGAAGAACTAGGTGCTACTGCGAAAGAACCGGAAGAAGAAATACCAGAAGAGGAAATACCAGAAGAAGAAATACCGGAAGAAAAAGAGGGAAATATACCCCGTATTGTACTCAAGAAGAGCACAATAGATAAAATTAGAGGCTTCAGCAGCAGGGAAGAATTAATTAATTTTGCTGCCAACAATTTGGCTAAGAGCATACGAGATAAGAAGCATATCAATAGCGGTTACGAGAAAAATATAAAGTCGTTAAAGGACTGGGCAAGAATAGTGTATTTAGCGAGTAAACATAAAGAAGCATTACCACATCGTGGTGATCCCGATTACGATGAATTCCACAAGGAAGTTAAGAGTATAACACCAAAAAAAGGAAAAGGATACCCTGTTGGTAAAGAATCCTACGGCGTTACCTGTCCTGGTAGTGTTCTCAGTGATATATCACGGCTAGAGGTACTAATTGGAGGAAAACGAGCCGGAAATAACTCTCCGGAAATAATCAATGAAGCCGCTGATATTTGCAAGCGGTTATTTGCAGGCGGTATTATGGACATTAATGCATATCGAACGCTCATAGACGAACTCGTGGATGATTAATTGGAAAACTGGTGTTTTTAATAAGGATGATCATACACTACAACCATAATAAACCAGTACTCGTCTACGTGGTAAACTCGCGATTGCCTGTTTACCGCGCGTACTATGGAGATGGTCTCGGTAGCACCATTGCGGGGTTATTTACAAGAATGGCTCCAAAAGTAGCGCCGTTAGCCAAACAATTAGGGATGAAGGCTATTGATGTTATTCGTGATAAGGGAATTAGTGCTATTGGAGATGTTGCCGGAAAGGCGCTTTCAGCCGCGCGAGACAAACTAATGTCGTTGGTGAAATCTAGGGGATTTTCAAGAAAAAAACAGAAACCACCGGTGATGCCATCAACGACAGTGATGCCTGCAAATGTCAGTAAAGTAATAAATAACGCCGTGGAAGAAAAACTAGAGTCGTTGGCGGCGACTCAGTCGTTGGCGACGACTCCGTCGTTGGCGACTTCGCCATCCGCCGATGCGGCAACCAACGCACTCATGAACGCGATAGCGGGGAGTGGTTTAAATTCAAAGAATTTACGACGAAAAAATCGCAATTGAAAACATCAACATGATAAATAATAAAATGTTTGCGCGTACCGCTGATCCCGCGTTTGATATGGACGCCCCAGTGCACAGGGATGATTCTGTCCGCGATTATCAATATTATTCTTATTATGCAGCGCAACCTGACCTACGATCGCGAATTGAACTTCAAGTCCAAGATACCAGTAAATATTTTCTGCCGTGTGAAGCGTTTATCGAAATCGAGGGAGAACTCGTGACAAATGCCGCCGATAATGCACCATACGCAGATGACCATCGTGTTCGAGTTGGCTTCGTCAACAACGGTATCATGGCGTTATTTGAGAGCGCCAGATATCTTATTGACGGGCGAGAAATTGAATCAATAGAACGCGAGGTTGATGTTGCAACAACGATAATTGGGTTGGCGAGATACTCGGATGATTATACAAGATCGGCGGGCCCATCTATGATGTTTTCGAAGGACACCACCAATAACGCTGACCATCTTCAGTACATCAACGTGCTGGTGGAAAGAGATACCGCAACTGACCCACAAGCTGAAGCAAATAACCCAGACCGCAGAGCAGGACCAGGCGCTAATTTCACTATTATAAAAAGCACCAACAATGATTTCAATATGGGATTCGCAACACGAGTAGGGATGTTGCAAAGACCACGCCGACAGTTTTCATGCGCGATTCCACTCCATCACATATTTGGATTCTGCAGAAATGTTAGAAAAGTCATCTATGGGGCTAAGCATACAATCGCGCTGACGCGAAGGGGCGATGATAACAATGCAATATGGCATGCTGCTGGCGTCGCTGCCGGTAAAGTCATTTTAACTAAAATGGCATTGTGGATGCCGGTGCTGACTCCATCAGTTACCACGGAAGCACGATTGTTAGCATTTATGGAACAGGGAGGGAAATCGTTGTTGAGTTGGCTAGCGGTAACAACTGATGCTAAAGAAGATAACGTCGCCGATACGTTTACATGGCACCTAGCATCAAAACAGGGTGTTTCAGCCCCGCGTCATATATTCATAGCGCTGCAGAATAGGGAACGATTGGGTAATCAAGAACGCAGCCATATGATATTTGATCAATTAGGAGTCAGGGATGTTTCGCTGAGAATAAACGGACAACAGGAACCATCCGAGGATATACAGCTTAATTACGACAACAACCATATCGCACGTGTGTATCATCGATTGCTGTCATATATGGGTCGTGATCAAAACGTCGACACTGGTTTGCAAATATCACAACTTGATTTTAAAAACCTGTATCCGATTTATTACTTTTCGTTGGAACATCTTGATTTAACGAGACAATCCGTCGTTGATATACACTTCAGAGCTCGTATAGCCCCGGGTGGTGTTAATTATAGAGCGGTTGCTGTCATTCTCAGCGATAAATCAATGCTGCTAGAAGGCGTTGGTGGACGAATGAGAATCGTTGATGCGCCAGTGGAAAACATGTAATTGAAAGCACAAAACGCGTTTACAATAAAATGTCGTATAGTGTCGTCAGTGTAGAGTTGACTGATGGTCAAGTCAAGAAATTACGATCAAAGTCGGCTAAACAATGCGGAACCACAATAACGCTGAAGCCGTCACAGATGGCAGGTGGTAATCATAAGATATCGTTGACGGCGCGTCAAATAAAACATTTCAATGATGCGATGAAGAATAAAAAGGGTGTTCAAATAGATTTTTCAGCCGCAGCAATTAAAAACATGGAAAAGACCGGTGGGATATTTCCGCTGTTAGCTGCGATTCCGGCATTGATTGCCGCGGCCGCACCAGCAGTGGCTAAGGCGGCGGCGTTAGGAGCCGTTGGTACCGCGGCGGGGATGGCATTGAAGAAGGCAACCGGGAAAGGCTACAAAAAAAAACGACCCGTGGCCGGAAAGGGTCTAAGACTACCGGGAACCCCGTATTCATGGTACTCGGGAAAGGGTCTAAGACTACCGGGAACCGTTTATTAACGCAAGAGTCTATGACTCCTGAGTCAATGACTCCTGAGTCTATGACTCCTGAGTCTATGACTCCAATGTCTAATTTTGATTTAATAGACGCCGCAAACGCGCTAGCGATAAAAAACTTCAGAGGTGTTTTTATGAGGGATCAATTACCGGCGGCACCAAGGAATATTGAAACCGGCATAATTAACCTCGATGGGTCCTCCGGAGCGGGAACTCATTGGGTTGCATACGCGATTGATCCGCGTGCGATCGTCTATTTTGATTCATACGGGTTAGCCCCGCCGAAAGAGTTCATGCGGTATATCCGGGCGTGTTCAGCCCGGGCGTGTTCGGCCCGGGTTTTTTATTCCACGCTGCCAACACAGCGATTAAGTGACCCACCGATATGTGGCCGTGAGGTATTGAACGTACTCGCGGCGATTTCATCATCGCGGAAACCACCTCATGTGGTTGTAAACGAATACACTAGTGGGAAATTTAGAGACAATTACATTAGATAATAATGATTGATATTTGGGGACGACCGGTTTCGGCGCTGAAAGAATCCACGGAAACGGCCGCCGCCGACATAAAAAACTAATTGAGGATGAAATCGCTGATATGTTGAATCTAACAAGTGTTGACCCGGGCGAAATAGTTGTATTTCAAGACCGCCAGGGTAAATTGAAATCCGGTAATGTGTCACTGAATGACGTTTTAATACGACAGCGTGATGCCGCCGAGAACGCTATCGCGCTGTATACCAGCGACGGACGACTCAGACCAGGTAAACATATAGTGGAGATAGAGAGAATAATAGAATTAATCCGAGACGGTACTATAAGGTTGAATGAATCCGTGATCGAACTTGACGCGCATGTGAAAAAATCTGCCACCGAGGTGAAAAAATCTGTCACCGATATACAACTCACTACCGCTAGTTTTTTTGGAACCCCGACGGTAACCGAACCGAATCTTGCAACAATAAAAAATACTATTTTGGAGTTTACGACGCTGTCGGGCCAATTTACCTCGTTACGAAAAAATGTTAACAGGATCGATGACAACTTTGATAAATTCCTTGGTAAAAAAAATGCCAAACCGGATGAAATCACAATAACTATAAATGATATCACTGCGTATGGACAGGAAATAGAAACAATCAAAACTGATGTTGCAACGAACAAAAGGAGTGTAGACGCGCATGAACGGGAAATAGAAATAATCGGCGCTAATGTTGCAACGATCATAAATAATGTAGACTCGCATGGACGGAAAATAGAAACAATCAAAACTGATGTTACAACGATCATAAATAATATGGACACGCATACACAGGAAATAGGAACAATCAAAACTGATATTGAAGCGAACAAAAAAAATGTAGACGCATATTGGCGGGGAATAGGATTAATTAAAACTGATGTTGCAGCGAACAAAAAAGGCATAGACGTGCATACATATGAAATAGAAACAATCAAACTTGATGTTGCAGCGAACAAAAAAAGTATAACCGAGAATACACGGGAAATAGAAACAATCAAAACTAATGTTGCAGCGAACAAAAAAGATGTGGACACGCATATACAGGAAATAGGAACGATTAAAACTGATGTTGAAGCGATTAAAGACGGACTACCGAGAGTAGCAGAGCAATTCGAAAAAATAAAAATCCCTCATGAGAACATCATCAACACAGTATACACAATTCGGCATGGATCATTCGATTGGACTCCTACACAGAATACAGTAAATATCACCGCAACTGTTAAGGGCATTTATCGATTGACACTGGTTTCAATGATGCAGTTTAATATATTATCGTCGAGTTCATCCGGGTTTAACAATACAATATCAACAATTATAGACAAGAACGCAACTGAACAGTTTACAATTTATGCCGTTGATAGAAATCTAGCCCGGGCAAACATTACATGGTATGTGGAATTTGCAGCGAATCTAAGTAATTAAAAACACTAGCTCTTTTAAAATAAAAATGACCACCAAGGAAGTTGAATCAGAGGTATCACCGACGTCACATCAATATCGATTCGATACCGCAAAAGAATTTTCCGCGAACTTGAAAACGCTTTCCGAACAATACCGTGTAAAAATAAAAAAATACCGTCGTAAAATAACCGCCATCGACGCGGTCGTGTACTCGGTGTCGGGTATAGTAGCTGGCGCCGGTGTTATTTTATCCACGGTGACCACGATAGCCCCGATCGCTGTTCCAATCGCTGTCTCCGCGATGACAACAATTGCTGGAGTCGCCAACGCAATCACTAGGAAGATATCATCGTGTTTTCAGAAAAAACTAAACGAGTATACAGTAAAACATCAAATAGTATCCGACGCATACTCGAAATTATCCGGGTTGATCTCGTTATCGATTGATAATTTGTTCGTATCCGATGTTGAATTCTCCACGATGGTCCAGTTATATAGCTCCGCGATGTCAAAAATCGAGGATTTTCAACTGGAAGCCGAAACCACCTGGTTGTTAAAATTAGACACTAAAAACAACGAATAATAATAATGTCGCTGAACCCCGAAGGGTCTCAATTACTTCAGCGGATCGCGGAGAACACCACTCCGGTACAAACAAGTATGATATCGATAACATCAACGAAACCCGAATTCAGTGTAAACTTTCCATCACCGGTTCCAGTAAAGGAAATAGCGCTGGCAAAATTGCGAGTATATCACAGTTGGCCTAATATCCGAGCGGACGCATTTAACGGACAACAACCTAATAACTCGCTGGTTTTTGCACGGACAAATAAACCCGATGGGACCCCAGACTGGGAGGAGGTTACAATACCAACTGGGTCATACCAAATAGAACAAATCAATAAAGAATTTCAACGCAGGATAAAATCGATCACAGGAAAGGAATCAAAAATAGCTATTACGGTTCATGAACCGACGTTATCGTCGACGATTGAAATAAGCACACCGGGGTATATGGTTGATATTTATAACAGTTCAATAAGAACCATACTAGGATGGCCTGAGAATCCACCCGCGGACACCCCCCCCCCCCCCATCAACTATCCTCAGACACGATAACGGAGATGGTGGTAGGCATATTGCTCCATACAACGTAAATATTGCATCGGTGATAGCGATTAATCTAGTGTGTGATGTTATCGAAGGGAGTTACCAGGTGGATACCAAGCAATCAAATCAAGCTCAACAGGGGTATATCCTTTATTCGTTTTCACCAACAGCCCCTCCGGGATTTTTGATCATTGAGAGTCCGATTAATCCGGTCTATATGCGATGCCATGATCGGTTTTTAACGAGAATTAATTTCAGACTTACCGATCAGTCAAATAACCTAATTGATCTGCAAGAGGAGGAGTTAGTGATCACTCTGTTTGTAAGATCATAGCAGCAGAGGGGGCGATGACATCGACGCGGTCGTCGATGTGCTTACCGGACGCTGACGACGCTGGGGATCGGCGCGCAGAAGGTGTTAATTAAACCAAATGACGATTGGACGATCCCCCAACGACGACGTCGTTTTTTTTTTACCAGGCGCTGACGACACTAGATCGTTGAGTGCAGAAAGTAATAATTAAGCAAAATAACGATTGGACAAAATGTCCGATTCGCCCCCTCTGCTGCTGGGCAATTGTCCTAAAGAAAGACACCTTGGAAATTTAACATCGAAAGTATGACTGCGTACTAGAGGGAAGTCATTACAGGTGTATTTGAGTAAAAGGTATTTGTGCAAAAACGGACCAGCACTGAAAATTGCTTATTTATCAGTCCATTCAAGTTGTGTGCTCCCATTGTCTTGATCATGTAGGAACAGTGTTCAAATTCGAACAACTTCGTTTTGATTGGATGCAGTGCCTTGCCGCCGTATCCAATGACATTCACAGACCCGATTCACAGAAATATCTGCTCGATACGCCAAGTTGTAGATAGGGTTATCACATCGGAACCTTGGCTAGCGAAGATGGCTTTTGTGTAGTAGAGACATATACATAAAATACATTTTCTCTGGGGGGTAGATAATTAACTTCTTAACACTTGCTACATTTTGTAATAAATGCTCGTATTTCTGCTTGAGTGGAACTATGATTTTCAAGAATTTTCATTTTAGGAAAAATTAACCGAATCTGTATTATTATTATTATTATTATCATCATCATCATCATAATCATCATCATCATCATCATCATCATCATCATCATCATAGATTCAAGGCTTGTCGAAACCGAACTTTTGCATTAACTGGCACTGTCAAGATTGGAAAGAAAATAAATTCATAACATACGTTTTAAGTCTGTCTAAATATAACAAATAGTTTTGCCTGCTTAAATGGGATTCAACTGGCTGTTTATTAGGCCGGCACTTAACAACAGTATATCGGGACCAGTATGTGAGTCTATACCATATTTCTACTGGACTTTGGAGGACTTGGAGGACTTTGAACAATTTTCCAGCCACAGGATACCGCTAAAAGACAATAGGTAAGAAAACCATCCATTATTAAAGGATACGTATTTATTTAGATGTTTAATCTTGTGTTGCATGGTGGAAGTGTTAAGAATACTCTTGGAATAGTAGTTGTTTAGATGATGCACGCTTCTCTACTCTCGATGGATGAGATGCAGAGTGATCATTAAAACAACCTGATTTTTTTTATCCGCAAGGTTGTGGAACAGCAATTAATTCAACATTAAATCACCATAAAAGGTTTATAGTCTGTGAACTTCATTTTCACGTTGCCTTAGACGACACAGTGCACCGATTCTTAGGTCAATGGAAATACAGCTGAAACTAGCAAATATCACGGGGAACATGATATTCCAGGCGCATACATGTCTCTGTGTGTAAGCAAAGCACAAATATAGACACGCATCTAAGTACGATATAAATTATGCCTCTCAGGTCGATTATAAAGCAGGGTCACTGCGTAGTTACTTTGTTTATAGTTCAATTTGTTTTTTTCTTTTTTGGTTTTTTTTTAGAGTGAGCATTCCTTCCTTTATTCTTTCTTTCTTTCTCAAACTGCATACATTGTTATATGACACTTTCAACGCAATCTTACAATTATATGACCTTTTTAATCGCTACAGGTAATAAACTGAAAATTCGTCTGTACACAATGGCTTTGCATGTTGTATTTCTTGATTTGACGGAAGTGGAATAACGCCCTGGGGAAAGTTGACGAATGTTTCTGTAGTAATTAAGAGGTATTCCAAGCCCCTCAGTCACCACGATATGGTCCCGACAAAAAAAGTACTTGTGTTAGTTTGTGTATGGTCACGACCAGCCAACCAACAGTATATTCACCTGGAACGAATGTTGTACTGTTATATACGTAAATGCACGTAGTTTATTGAATCACCTATCACAACTACTATTTACTTAGTTTTCAGTGATAAGAAAAGATCAGATACGTCGGTCATTATTCGTACATTGACATTATTGTGCACTGCATTTAGCTGAAGGCGTATATTTTATAGTGAAACAAGGTAAGTGAAATGACAGTTAAGTTTAAGTGTATGCCCAGAAGCAATACCTGCCATGTGACGGTCAGCACGGGGCTGTCCATTTAGTACGTACGCATGGAGGGGGGGGGGAGGGGGTTAACCCAAATGCTTGCGTATGTGGGGTGGTGGTGTCTACTGATAATGTACGTATGCATAGGAAACGGGGGTGAAACCTCAATAATTATTTGTCTTATACGTAACCTGTTCGACTGGGTTCAGTCGGCGTTTGAATTTTAGCGGACACTTGACAAACTTTTTAAGGTTACGCAGCTAATTTGTTTGA
Organism: Sinohyriopsis cumingii; assembly: GCA_028554795.2. Classification (NCBI taxonomy): domain Eukaryota; kingdom Metazoa; phylum Mollusca; class Bivalvia; order Unionida; family Unionidae; genus Sinohyriopsis; species Sinohyriopsis cumingii. Next base: position 73,371,748 of record CM068827.1, on the reverse strand, counting down.
TGCAGCAAGGCATTCAAAGTCGGTGGACTGTCTGTGTTGTGTTATTGTGTTAAAACATAAGATGAGACGCCGTGTTCTAACTATCAATAACTTTAATATATATATAAGTGACTACTGTGAGGTCTTAATACAGAGTGCTATCAAAGAGGCAGACGCCTGTAGATAGTACCAGTGGAGCACAGAGGGTTCTGATTGGACAGTTACACATGTATAATGTTACAGTCTGTTTTATTAAACACGTTAATATTACTAATCTTTGATCGTTTCTGATTAAATATAGACCGTTCTATAGAATTGGGGGGGGGGATGCGTCAAGCGTACGTACGCAAGTGAGAGGGGGTGTAAAAAAGTACGCATGTGTACAAGGAGGGAGAAGGGGTCGAGCTTTGCCATAATTTTGCGTACGTACTAAATGGATGGCTCCTATTTCTTTTAGGAATGCATTCAAATGCCTACGCTTGTCTTTGCCTTTAAGTAGGAAATCCACTTTACGCATATATTGATGCGTAATATCACCAAAATAACTAAATAGTTGTGAAGAATTGTAATTCGTTCCAAGCTGGAATCGAAAACACACACACACACACACACACACACACAGATATATATATATATATATATATATATATATATATATATATATATATATATATATATATATATATATATATATATATACATACATACATACATACATACATACATACATACATACATGGTTATAAAGGTTGGTACGTGCAGACATGGCGGTACCATTTACCCGCGAATTAAACATTCTTTAACCTGTATATCATTATTTATCCATATTTCTATAAATTATGTCAGTATTATCAAGTATTCTCCTGTAGGACCCTGGGATAGCACTTTACTTTTTGTTTTTGTGTTAATTTGTATACTCTCTCTCTCTCTCTCTCTCTCTCGACCGAAAAGATTAGTTTCGAATGTTTTTAATTAAATTATGTTCCGAATTTAGATGGCCGTATCTTTCTATTGCTGACGCTTTGCTTTCGAAAATGGATGATAAATATTGTCTGTGTGTGGAGAGAAATCAAGTAAGCATCTGGTTCCAGTCATATTTGTCGATACATCGGAACTTCCATTGATTATCATACTAATCAACATGTAAGAATAGAATCTGTCTTTCATTCTACTTAGAATATTAAATAACAGATCTACCGGCGCATGATGGAATGGCTGATTTCAGTCTGCTGTTTGGGAGCTGAGTTAGCATTATATTCGAGCGAATTATTTGCTTTTATTTTATGCAGACCGGTTGGGGACCAGCGGGTCAGGGGCCCGTTTGAACCGCAAGCGAAAACAAAAGATGTTGAAAGGAGGTTGCAGCCTGGCATATTCTTTTCAGGCGAAGATCTCGCGGTGTTGGATTTTAGGGATGTTTCGACGTTATAATCAGCTTTGTATGAATGAACGTTCAATTTAGTTAAGTGGGGCGGTTAGCTAACTTGCGGACACGCGTACCTGACCTGTCTCTGTATCTTATATATATATATATATATATATATATATATATATATATATATATATATATATATATATATATATATATATATATATATATATATATATGTGTGTGTGTGTGTGTGTGTGATGAAAATTTGCGTTGCTACTATTAGAATTGCCAGTTAACTGACAAAAGCAACTTTAAATTACACAGAAGGTGCACAAATGTACGCATCAAACCTAGTACATAGCCTTCTTCGGACAATATAATGTTTCTGAATTATCTTTGAAAGACTAATGTGACACCAAAAAACAACGGGTTACAGTTTCAAAAGAGCAGTGTGTTGCAACTAATTATGTTATGTGGGCTTATTTAAACGAATCTAAATTTCAAAGCACAGTGTAGAGTTTGTAAATTAAACTCTTTTAAACCGGCCACCATGCAACATACGTAAAGTTACGATCTGTGTTGTAAGCCAGTTGAGTTTATATACAGAAGACACTGATACTGCTTCTTTTATTGGAAGATGATACAAATAGATCATGATTAAAAAAATCTAGACCCAATTCAAGAAATATTTCATTGGGAAAATAATAACGTCCTAAATTTTAGTATATAGCACAATATCTTGCACGTAATTTAACAAAATGGTACCTATCTCTTTAACAAACAGAACTTTACAGTGAAAAAAATACGAACATCTTTGACTGTTTAGCGTAACAGAGAACGAGAGCTCAGTATATAGCGACTGCCTTAACTGGTTGTAGAAATCTTGTCGCTGTAAAATTTACGGTAAATGTATCTGCCAGCTGATACCTCTGTCCTTAAGTAAACATAGCAGGCACACCCATATTTAAATTTCTTACATGTCCAAAACAAAAGTTTAGTAAGCACATTTGGCAGCCTTTTGGACAAACTGAACTCTTTAAAAGATTGGAAATACAGATAGCACATATTTTATTGTACTAGTGAGACAATAATTAAGGATAGACCATTTTAAAACGTTCCATTTCTGGAACACTGGAAAAGGTGGGTTAGACCTAAATGTAACTCGTGTTTTGTTTACAACAGAACCAAATAGGTAATACAAATCGGTTGCTGGGGAAACATATGTACAAAGAAGAGTGCTGCCATCAAGTACAGTTTACTAGAAGATTGTGAAGAAGCTCAAACTATTAACCTCTGTTTATATGTTGCCAGCTTTAAAACAACATGCAGATAACAGAGCAGGAAAAGACATTATACTTAATGCAAAAAGCAGTCGTGCAAGATTATTTAAACACTTTTAACGCCAAACTGTTATATTTGAAAAATTGCCAATACTAAAGAACATAACCTAATAGATGCAGACTTTGATAAAATAGCAACTTTTACCACTCGAAAAGAGAACCATTATTATACGGTATAGGATTTAGAGGAGATCAACACTCCGAACACATCATTTACAAAATCTTACAAAATCCGACAAAATGAGTTAAATCGTTATGTTGCAAAACAGAGCAACATTTTACAGAAGAACTGTTGAAAAGAATTAACAGGAATGAAGAAAATACATACAGTACAAAGGAGATCCGATTATGTTAATATAAAATACGCTTATAAGCAAGCATATGTAAGCAGGCTTAGGGTAGTTTCGATGATCTCAAAAAAGATTACACGGAAACCGCTCACCTTGTTGGCACTTCTAAAGATGGTGACGTTTTATTTCCTTTTGCCAGTCAGGATTTTTAAAACATTTTTGCAAATGGTATGTTAAAAAAAAACTTGCTGGAACTTAGCAAGTATCCAAAATTGAAAGAGACGAATACCATTCTAAAGGTTACAGTATTTTGCCTGCCTTGAGAATGTTAGAAAATAAGTTGTGTGCCTTTTGGGACTAACGGTTATGGAACATAACAGCGGTAACAGATACCAAAAACTACGAGCGTTTGTAATTAAAGAGGGATTTAACGGTTGCATTTTGATTATTGAGAGGGTACATTGGACCGAATGTTTTATGTAATGAAAGAAAGTTTCGCTGTTTTGAATGTTCGTTTATTTTGAAAGGTGAGAAGGAGGGGTTCAATGACTCTAAGGTTTAGTAGTCCCATAGTAGTCCGACGGTTTATTGATGCAAAAGAAGGGTTCATTATTCCGGAGGTTCGTTGATTTGAAAGAACGTTTCAGCGTTTCGAGGGTTCGGTGTTTAAAAGGATCAGTGGTCCGAAGAGGTGTGCATGTGTATGTGTGTGTGTGTGATTTTGATTTTTAACGTAGCTTTAACAATTTTAGGCATATCACTACAATGTCAGTAGTGAAGTGGGCCACTTTACGTACAATGGGAATTAGCAGTACAGACCCCCCCCCGGGCCACTTTACGTACAATGGAAATTTAACATGGCGAAAAATCGTGGGCCACTTTACGTACAATGGGAATTAACATGGGAATAAATCGTGGGTCACTTTTACCGACAAGGGGAATTTAACATGGGAATAAATCGTGGGTCACTTTACGTACAAGGGGAATTTAACATGGGAATAAGTCGTGGGTCACTTTACGTACAAGGGGAATTTAACATGGGAATAAATCGTGGGTCTGTCTAACGACAAGGGAAATTAACATGGGGGAATAGAGTTTGGGCTTGTCTAGGGACAAGGAGAATGGAACAGGGGACTATAGTGTGGGTCTGTCTAGGGACAATGGGAATTTAACATGGGGAATAGATCGTGGGACTGTCTAGGGACAATGGGAAATTTAACATGGGGAATAGATCGTGGGACTGTCTAGGGACAATGGGAAATTTAACATTACGGAAACCCCTGGGGGATATAGCCTCAAGGGAATTTAACATATGGAAATTGAACATGGTGGATCTGTATAGCGTCAAGGGGAATTGAACATGGTGGGACTATCTAGGGACAATGATGGTAGAGGGTCAAACACAACAGAGACAGAAACATACATACACTAGTACAAGCGTGGGATTTATATATAAAGCATTACCAAGACCTGAAATCTTGCTGGGGTGTTCAAAAATTTGCATAATTGTAATGATGCTATAAATAGCTATAATCAAGGAAATGCTCAACGACAAAATGGATGTGACTAAAAGTAACGTTAAAATGACGAAATTGTCCCAGAATTTAAAGGAAAATAAACATATCCCCGAAAATTAAGTTACAATGGTTTAGACTAAAATGGATAAAATTAGTAACTACTTACAATATCAACTTCTGTGACGATCGTGGATAAATACCTATGTATCTATAATCAGCTGAAATTCCTATGAAATCCCACTATCTATTTATAGCTCCAACTTGTGGGTTTTTCCTTTAGAAAATCCCACTATCTTTTTATAGCCTCAGCTTGAGTGACGTTCCTGTTTATGAATTCTAGTATAGCTACAAAATGTCGAAATCCCCAAGTCGATATTTATAGTCTCAAAATTTCCAGCGTCAGTGACGTCACTGTACTGAACACTAGGGATTAAATGGCAACAGTGTTGCAAGTGGCTGACCTGAATACGCGCTACTGTAGGTAGGTAGGTAGAGTGTATCTGATAGGGATAAAGTGAGTTTTATAGTGACAGAGACCAATACACACACACACACACACAAACACACACACTATAAAATGGATAAAATTAGTAACTACTTACAATATCAACTTCTGTGACGATCGTGGATAGATACCTATGTATCTATAATCAGCTGAAATTCCTATGAAATCCCAATATCTATTTATAGCTCCAACTTGTGGGTTTTTCCTTTGGAAAATCCCACTATCTTTTTATAGCCTCAGCTTGAGTGACGTTCCTGTTTATGAATTCTAGTATATATGTATAGCTACAAAAGGTGGAAATCCCCAAGTCGGTATTTATAGTCTCCAAATTTCCAGCGTCAGTGACGTCACTGTACTGAACACTAGGGGATAAATGGCAACAGTGTTGCAAGTGGCTGACCTGAATACGCGCTACTGTAGGTAGGTAGGTAGAGTGTATCTGACAGGGATAAAGTGAGTTTTATAGGGACAAACAGAGACCAATACACACACACACACACACACACACACACACAACATAAGCGCGCAGACACACACTCACACACACACACGCACACACACACACACACACACAGAAGAGGAAAAAACAAACCCCAAATATACTATCCACACTCGGGAGGAAGAAAAAAAGCAACCAAATATACGATCTACACAACGTACGCGAACACACACACACACACACACAGACACACACACACACAGAGGGAAGAGGAAAACACAAACCCCAAATATACTATCAACACAGAGGGGGAGATAATACAAACCCTAAATAAACTATCCACACAAACGTACGCGAACGCATACAAACCCCAAATATACTATCCACACAAGGTCGCTAACGCATACAAACCCCAAATATACTATCCACACTCGGGAGGAAGAAAAAAAAAAAAACCAAATATACGATCTACACAACGTACGCTAACACACACACACACACACACACACACGCGCGCGCGCACACCACAGAGGGAAGAAGAATAAAACCATTATACACTATCCACACGGAGTGAAGAAATAACCCTTTATATATACTATCAACAGAGAGTGAAGAAAATAACCCATTATATTCCATCAACAGAGTGAAGAAGAAAAAGTTTTTTGAAAGCACCTAAGCCCTCATCTGCAATGACCAACTCTGCCAAACACCTACACCCCACCCCACCCCCACTCCCAACACTACAAAACCCATTTAACCCGTTATTTTATGGCATCAGTGTGTGCTTTAGGAAACATCAAGACACAAAAATGATGGATGAATAGACTGACTATTGTTTACGGACTTGCATGCCTAAAGAGCGTGCGTGAAGGAAAACATCCTTCCATTTCAATTCTAGCTAAAACATGATCCAGACGGATAGAGAGAGGTGAAAGAGCACAATTTCATAAAGTGTGAGTAAAAACAAAACACGCCATCCTTATTATACAATGTCAAGACCAAGAGACACCTACGTTTTCTTTCTGGTCTATTCTCTTTTAGAAGGTAGTATGAAATTTCACATCAGGGCCAACGCATCGGCTCACATTGTCAATTTTTCCATTTCCATGTCTTTACTGGCACAAGTTCTTCATCATGTTCAATTTCTTCTTCTTCTTCTTCTTCTTCTGAATCCCTCTTCTCTGTTTCGTCTTGTTTTTTGTTTCTTCTCTTTTCTCGTAGGGCACTCTGAATTCCAGTGTCCTTTCCCCTGACAACGATATTAGGTATCTTGACTTTTGTCTCTCTTTCTTAGACGAAGCAGGTATTTTGGAGACAAATACCCATTTACCTTTGCAGATATAGCAAACTTCATTAGCACACACTTTCGTATGACTCTCATCAAATCAACGACCAAAAGAGTAAGTTTTGTTGCCACTTTCGCCTGTGAATTATGCTTTCGTATGACTTTTAGCAAATATTTGACCAGCAGGTCGATCTGTGCTGACTCTTCCATCTTCTTGATCGTTTGAGAGCGGAATGAATACTCTGACGCTAAGACACTCTCCTTATATACAGGGACCTGCTGCGTATGAAACCTAGTCAAATGTAATTTTGCAATAAGATGAAACGATTTCATTGAGGAAGTAAAAGGCAATGATGTACCGTATCGCCTCACACAAAACCTGAAGTGTTAGCTAAGATCCGTGTCAGCAATTTCGAAGACGACATAACTGAGCTTTCATCAATGCTCTCCAATTATGCCACAAAACCACGAGTCCTGATTCATGCCAAAAGAAATTTCGTTCGGTCCATAAAAAATAGTATCACATCTGAGAAACGCAAAAACGAACTTCCAGAAAACTGAGAACGACGGCTTACACCTACAACGTAAATGTATGAGTTCAAGTAGTGCGTAAAACTTAGTCAAATTAAATTTTTATAGTCAAGACGAAACGATCTCTTTTCGAACAAGAAAGCAGACACCAAGCGACAATGGCAATCCGTGTCACACAACTCTTTTCAAAATGTATATTATCAGAGGTTTGTTCTAGCGATCTGCACGGTTAAATTAAATGTTGATGTATTTTGCAATAAGACGGACACAATTTCCATGGGATCGCCCATGGTACGATTGTTCGTACATTAGTTTAATTTTTTAAAATATTTTTTATATAAATCGCCTATAGGATAGACCCAGTAAAGCATGGCCATTCTCGTCACTGTCTGAATAGCTACTCAAGTCAATTCGAAGTGAACGCGGTAAGAAAATAAGTATAGCCAATGAAATGGCTTACAACGGGTGATGCATTGTTTTGTTCTAGGACTGTGTGGCATAATAATCCCTATGTTCTTGCGTTGTTGCCATTACAGTGCAGACAGACTGAAATGTGAACTTACAAGCCCTCTTTGTCTGTGTTGTACCATTTCTTCTTACCACATCAAAATACTGAGCGTCACAGTATTGGTTCGCGTTTTCAAGCTGACCATTTTTTTTATATCTCACTTAAACATTTTAACATAAACACTCACACTCACATCGGTAGAGTCAGAACAGATGTGTTACAGTATTGATGGGCATGTTATCTTTTTTTTTCAAACTAATAAATTTGGGGTTTGTATGAAGTAAAGAACCGAAAGTACAGTGAAACTCAAGGATGATGACCCAATCTGTCTGTCTATTGATGCGTGTATTTACTTAAGAAGAAATATGACCTCTAAAACACAAAGAGATACGACAAGCATGATTAGAATGAACATAACGATGTTTTCCTTCACGCCCGTGTAATTTAGAGCTTCAATCCTCTTTGAAGACAAACTTGGTCTCCTTTTGTAGGGCTTGAAATAATAAAAAACCTGAAAAATTCTTAAGCACTTTGCTATAGATAATTTCATCAACAGACTAAACAACATAAATACCGTTACAACACTAGAAAGCCTTAAATCTTCTATCAAAAAGAAATGCATCAAAAAATTAAAGATTAACGATAACTAACCAATGAAACCGAATTTAACAAAGGCAGTGACATGTGAAGAAATGACTCTCACTTTGGAAAGGTAAGCGAATGTACTCTGTCATGCACCATCAACTTGAAAAAAAATTATAAACAGAGAGAAACCTGAATTCAAAATTCAGTTGTTTTTTCTTCAAAATTGTTTCGTTTCTTTTTTCTTTCTTGGAACAAATCTAAGCACTAATATAGAGTGGAAAAGGGAAAATGCACATATAAGCTTTGATATTTCTGAAAAAATGAGGGAATATTCCTAACGCTCATAACCACCTATATATGCTTGGACTTGTCTGTGACTTATCCACAAAACAAGATGTACATATTTCTGGTCAAGCTGCAAGTGTGTGCGTGTTTTTGAAAATGGTAAAAATTGGATATACAATTTTCTCGTGACACTTATAAAGTGAAGAGTCTGTGCAAGTGTCAAAAGCCAAAGTCATATAAGTTTTGTATTTTGTACGGCTTGTAAAGATTTCCACTTTAGAAAATGTGAAGTATCACAAGTTATTATCACAAACAGAAGTGGAACATAGGGGCTTGCAAGAAAGAAAATAACCCAGACAGTTGGTGTCATCAAGAGTGCTAGAGACGGTACCCGAACTTGCTTGCTTGCTTACTTGAATTAAAGTGATTTTCGCTCTAATGGAGCATATATCACTGGTTTAATAACGCACCGCGTGATTTTTAATTACTCCTGGGGAAGGAAAGAGAGCCTCGTCCCCCAGGCTTTTATGTACTCACAGACTACTTTTAAATTTAGCCACTCAGGTGTAGGACTAACTAGTCCTGAACAACCTGACTGAAAGGCTTTAAACATGAGTGGGAATAGTCTCACCACACACTCATTTTTCTGTCCGAGCATGGTAAAGGAGGGAAAAGGTGCTCAGCAAGACAGCCATGGGTGTTAAGTACTCAACAAAACGCTAGCCCATACTTATTTCACATCAAGTCGTGTCACCAAAAAAGAAAACGTGTACGACATCAAAGGCATTGTCAAACGCAGAAACCGTAAAGTGGGCCAACGACGTGTCAAAGAAGTCAAAGTACGTTGGAAAGGATATCAACCCAGTTTTGATTCTTGCATCGACGCTTCGCACTATAAAAAGAAGTGACCATCATGCCCTTTCACACAGATTCAGCTACTGCGATCACTCCTTCACCCAATTCTTCTCTGCAAGATTTACAAACACAACTCTTGTGGGTGTGGTATGGAAAACGTGTGCCTAAAACGCAAATCGTCTTTTTCTGCCAAACCTTCGTGGTGTATTGTGTCATCGGTGCATCCATTGCCAATTTGAGTTTGCAACAAGGAGACAAACACTTGTGGACCATTGTATTGAGCAGTTACATCGGTTACCTGCTTCCTAATCCCTCCCTGAAATTCTCCTCGAACGGGAACCACGGGAACCTAGTGTCCAGTGCCAGTGCCAGTCACCAGTCGAACAACAACAACCACAACAACAACAACAACCCCATTTTGGGCGGAGACACTCCTCTAACTTCCAGTATCGCCTCGGAGAGCCACAAAACTCTGGAATTATGAGCAATAACAACCAATTTTACTTAACCTTACCCAGTGACAGTTCCATGGAGGTGTTTCCCAAGAACACGTCGTGCTGTTACACGGTCAAATTACCTCAGACCATCCAGTTAGATCACGAAGCCCATTGGGAAGTGGCTTTAGTGGAAATCATTCACCCAACACAAATCAAAAACATCACCGAAAAGCAAAACACTTTCGAGGTGGAAATCCTGAATGCCCAGTTGGAGGAAGAAATCAACAAAATCGGGTTTTTAGGGGACACAAGACCAGCCAGCAATCCAGCCTTCATTATCTACACCTTGAAAATTCCTTCAGGTTATTATTTTAGTGGTGAACATTTGGTGGACACTATTGCGGACAGGTTCAACTTAGCCTTTGGCAAAGCACTGAACAGAGCCAAAAAAAGTGTGAAGATTCAGTACCATAAAGTGGCTCATCGTCTCGTGATCAAATTTTAAGATACGGACACATTGTCCCTCAGGTTCAATAGTAGTTTGTTTGAAATTTTGGGTGGACATGCAGAAATGGTCGCAAACAATATGAGCCCCAAGATCAAAAGTAATATGGATTTTTACAGAGCTTTTGGAAACCCGGTAGAACTGAACCAAGGACTTAATTTGATCTTTGTGTATTCCGATGCGGTGGAGTACAACGTGGTGGGACACACCTCTATTCCGTTACTGCGTGTCATTCCTTTCAAAGTGGATAGTACCACAAACAATGACCAGGAAGGTGCAAACACCTATCACGTACACCGTGAATTTGTACATCCTCACTATTTGCCCGTCAGTAAGTCGTATTTAGACACTGTCAATATTGCTATAAAAGGAGATCTGGGACAAAATATTCCATTCTCCAAAGGGAAAGTTACAGTGAAACTCCATTTTCGAAAACGGTTCTCTAACGAATTGTAAGTCAAGACAGCGAAGAGGGACATTTTCACCCTATAAAATCCGGCCAGATGCGTGTGGAATTTCAGTTTGCAGAAAATCTACGCGCAGATAATACGGTGAACGTCATCCTGTATGCTGAATTGGACAATACGATATAAACCAACAGTTTGAGAGAAGTCATTCCAGACTATTAGAAGTCATGGAAGACTTTTATCAATGTTTGTATAGTAGGGATTCTTTGAACATGGAATGTGAAGATCCTGAAGAAGGAGAACCCCAAGACAAAGACGAAGAAGTCATCATGATGAAGTCTAGATGGCCAGAACAAGAATCACATTTAGTTTCCTGTTATGCTATAGTCTTGACAGACAAAAAGTTAAGGAATTGATCAAGAAAGATTGCTATGGATGTCATAACGATCATCCCAGTGAAATTCAACACGATAAATGCCTGATGCTGAGTCAAGAAGAAAAATTGGACGAATATCTGGACGAAGCTTGGAGTCTCATCTCGGAAGAAGACGTGTTACAACAGTGGTATAAAGGCTTGCGTGAACATTATTGTCCTCCATTAACAACTCAAGAGATCCATCGCATCGAAGCTCTGTTGGATCAGAGTGAGGAGACAAGGTGAAGAAACGGTTACTTGTCAGACATTTTCAAGCAAAAAGTCAGGATCGAATTGATGACTTATCATTACCTGTGAAGAAGAAAAAAAAACAAAAAATGGATACCTGAGAACTTTATTACCTTTTGAACCAAAGTTTGTACACTGCTTCTTGGAATCCTGTCGTCTGTGCTAAAGATGAACTCCCTCATTGCACACCTCAAAACCATCAAGCTTTTGTGACCAGTATGCTTATCTTTTGTCTCTAACTAGGAAATGTAGTGTCCATCAATGGCCTAATGACTTCCAACAGTGGAAATCACAATTTCATTCACAACGTTGTCAGCCCTGTTTAAAGTAGAGTGTGAATTGAAAAAAAAATGTTTGGTATTTGAAAAAATGTTTGATGTTATAGTGTTGGATTATTGTTAAAAAAATGTTAGAGTTGTTTGTTAGTATGAATAAAAAATGTTGTGTTTTGAAGAAAAAAATGCCTTTGTGGTTTGTTTGGCTATAGGAATGTTGATTCATGCTCTTTGACGTCTCTCTATCCCTCCCATAACACTATTTGAAAATTCCGGCTAGAAAACCGTGTAGTAATTTTTTCCTTCACGTCCGCGCTTTGACTTTAAGAACCGGGGAAGTTTCCAGTCTACCCATCCATTGTTAACTCATCCTCCTACCAAGATGTGCTCCAAACTAGCTAAGCTAAACGAAGCCTACGTGAATTTGCATAGGGTCAGACACAGTCTGATACCGAAGCCAGAAGAGATAGAAAATGTGAGAATGCTAAAAGTCACTGAAGCCCTGAAAGAAGAGCTATTCAAGAAGGAGAAAGAAGAATGGATGGAGAAGTACAGACTTCATAAACAGCAGAGAGAGCAGCAACAGCAGCAGCATGAACCTGACAGAGGCTTTGTCAACAGTTGTATCGACACCAAAGAGTTCTTCTTCTCTTTTCCGAAGAAGCAGACCTTATCCTGTGAGAAAGCCTGTCGTCAGAGGAGGTCGCCATCTTATAACCTAAGCGACCGCCATAGCTTCAAGTTCCAAAAAAAAAATATTCAAGGCTACCCCATACTCTCGAAAAGAAATAACATTCCATTGCCTATGATATGTTAGTCAGTTAGAAGAAAAAATACAGAAGTGAGTCTATCAGCACATGATTTCTTTATCTTGGTTAGAAAGTGCGACTCTAAGTCCTTCGTTTCCGTCGCTTATCAAAATTTTAAAAATAGTAATGTTCTGTAAAAAAGTGAGTGAGTGTTTCTTTTAGGTTTGTGCGTTTTTGTTTTTTTTTTTGTTGGTGATAATATGGATAATGTAAGTTCGGGTACAACGAAATTAAAAGAATTAGGCCCAGAACTCGGTGTGGAGGGAAGAAATATACGCAACAGTAGCGGGAGCAAGAAATGCAGACCTAGCCAGTTAGCACTCCACCCACCTCGAGAACACAAATAACATCTAGTCAACATCCGACTATACCTAACAAACAACCTGCCCCGGAAAGAGTGGTGGCAAAGGAAAAACCCACAAGTTGGAGCTATAAATAGATAGTGGGATTTCATAGGAATTTCAGCTGATTATAGATACATAGGTATTTATCCACGATCGTCACAGAAGTTGATATTGTGAGTAGTTACTAATTTTATCCATTTTATAGTGTGTGTGTGTGTGTGTGTGTGTGTGTGTGTGTGTGTGTGTGTATTGGTCTCTGTTTGTCCCTATAAAACTCACTTTATCCCTATCAGATACACTCTACCTACCTACCTACAGTAGCGCGTATTCAGGTCAGCCACTTGCAACACTGTTGCCATTTATCCCCTAGTGTTCAGTACAGTGACGTCACTGACGCTGGAAATTTTGAGACTATAAATATCGACTTGGGGATTTCCACATTTTGTAGCTATACATATATACTAGAATTCATAAACAGGAACGTCACTCAAGCTGAGGCTATAAAAAGATAGTGGGATTTTCTAAAGGAAAAACCCACAAGTTGGAGCTATAAATAGATAGTGGGATTTCATAGGAATTTCAGCTGATTATAGATACATAGGTATTTATCCACGATCGTCACAGAAGTTGATATTGTAAGTAGTTACTAATTTTATCCATTTTAGTCTAAACCATTGTAACTTAATTTTCGGGGATATGTTTATTTTCCTTTAAATTCTGGGACAATTTCGTCATTTTAACGTTACTTTTAGTCACATCCATTTTGTCGTTGAGCATTTCCTTGATTATAGCTATTTATAGCATCATTACAATTATGCAAATTTTTGAACACCCCAGCAAGATTTCAGGTCTTGGTAATGCTTTATATATAAATCCCACGCTTGTACTAGTGTATGTATGTTTCTGTCTCTGTTGTGTTTGACCCTCTACCATCATTGTCCCTAGATAGTCCCACCATGTTCAATTCCCCTTGACGCTATACAGATCCACCATGTTCAATTTCCATATGTTAAATTCCCTTGAGGCTATATCCCCCAGGGGTTTCCGTAATGTTAAATTTCCCATTGTCCCTAGATAGTCCCACGATCTATTCCCCATGTTAAATTTCCCATTGTCCCTAGACAGTCCCACGATCTATTCCCCATGTTAAATTCCCATTGTCCCTAGACAGACCCACACTATAGTCCCCTGTTCCATTCCCCTTGTCCCTAGACAAGCCCAAACTCTATTCCCCCCTGTTAATTTCCCTTGTCGCTAGACAGACCCACGATTTATTCCCATGTTAAATTCCCCTTGTACGTAAAGTGACCCACGATTTATTCCCATGTTAAATTCCCCTTGTACGTAAAGTGACCCACGATTTATTCCCATGTTAAATTCCCCTTGTCGGTAAAAGTGACCCACGATTTATTCCCATGTTAATTCCCATTGTACGTAAAGTGGCCCACGATTTTTCGCCATGTTAAATTTCCATTGTACGTAAAGTGGCCCGGTGGGGGGGGGGTCTGTAATGCTAATTCCCATTGTACGTAAAGTGGCCCACTTCACTACTAATGTCTGCAGTGTGGCAGTTTATAGTGATGTCTAACTCTCGGGCATCATGCCGCAGACACGCAGCATTATGTCCCACCCAGTGACATTATTCTGGCACCAGGCCAACCAGTCCTAACACTAACTTCTTAATGCTTAGTGCCAAGTGAGGGAGCTGCTAGTACCATTTTAATAAGTCTTTGGTATGACTCGCCCGGTGTTCGAACCCGCGACCTCCCGCATCCGAGGCGAAGATGAGTTAGACCGAAGGTTCATTGATCAGAAAGAAGGGTTCAATAATCTGAAGATACCTTAGTCCGGACCATTACAAATGTATTCGAAATAAGGAATATATTCTAACCAATTAATCCATTTTCAATTACTTTCGGCCCAAAGAACCTTCGGACTTGTAAAACCACTTTTCAGATGTTTTCGGACTGATGACCCTTCGAATTATTGGACCCTTGTTGCCAGAACATTCGGACGAACAAGCCTTCCAACTTGTGAACACGTGAATATTTTCCTTCGAAGTAACGAACCCTCGGATCAGTCAACTACTGGACTACTGAGCCCTCTATTCTTCGAACTTGCGAACCTTTGGACTAGAACTTTATGCCAAAATGTTCGGAAAATAGAGCTCTTGTACAAAATAGATCGGACTTGTGAAACTTTGGACAAATAAACTTTCGGAACATCGAACAATTGTCTCACGGACGACTATATAATACGAAGTTTGGGTGGCTTTGTGGGTTTAGCGCCATTTTCAGCACATGATAGGCTATACATTGCACCCTGTATATTCGGCGGAGAAAGAACCCTGGAAAACCCCGAGAAGAACTACCAAACCACCGGAAGCTACTGGCATGCTTTCTTACATATCCGCGATGGCCTGACCGAGACTCAAACCCACGCAAACAGAAATGTTAGTGATATGTGTAGTCAAGAGCCTTAGGCCACTCGGTCACCGGGTTCAGCGAGAAATGCGGAAAAATGAAGGAGTAGACAGAATTAGGTATTTACACTTGTTGAAGCAATAAAAGAGGTTATTCATACAGTAAACAAGGTTACACGTTGGAGACATTTGGAGATGTTGGAGCACTTATCTCGAGCTCATTTATTTTTCAAAAAGAGATGGAAAAATAAACAAATAGAAGTTAAACTTAAGTGTACCTTTAAAAGCAACCTTAAGATTTTTTAAAAATCTGGCAATATTCACGGAATAAGGTTATTGATATTAGTGAATGCTAATGGTTTTCAATTGATAGGTACATGTAGTGGTCAGTGCAGATTTTGTTCAGTCTTTGCTGTTTGACCATGTTCATTTCGAACTCTATAATGCTGAGTTTTGCTTTCGCTCTTGAGTTGTAAATTTATTCTGTTATTTTATTATTTGGAGATTAATTGCACAACATCTAAAACATGTAATGGTTGTTTAAAAAAGAACGGTGCAGTTGTTTTGCCCATTCCTCCTGTTTTCCTAGCTACCAAAATATTTCTGTCCAAGCCTTCCTTAGGTCACACGACAGTTATCGAGGCATCAGGGGGTAGGCTCGAATAACAGAACTTCTAATCAACGATATCTCACCTGAGTCAGTAACGTTTTGTATCATCGTCATAAAACTCGGCCGTACACTGTAATTGAAGTTTGTATCAGATCACATTGTCTGGCCCGATCAAAGGAAGTTGCGGTAAGTTTCGTATACATACATACATACATACATACATACATACATACATACATATTCCTATTGTTCGCTAAAATGGGGTATTATAACGAGGGTTTATAGCAAAAGTCACACGGGTCATGTATGCGCATTTACTCATTTTAAATTAAATATAAATTGTTCTCTTAAAATTTAACACTAATTTTCTTTAACCAAAGTCTGTTCAACCCCGATTATTGAATGTTTTGTACCTTAACTGTCTTTATCGATCGCTATAGGTTTTTTTACAATGGTGGCCATGAACTAAACTTGGGTCAAGAAAAGGGCACGTCGAGTGGAATCAACACTCAGTATAGGGTAGTTCGAATTTGTTTAGCAATATGCGTAGCTTTCATTGTGACATCAGACCAGGCGACATTCGATCTGGATTGTACTGGATCACACCGTTACGTTCATTTCGCCCAAAAATGTATACGTACTTTAACATTGATTTTGTTGTATGCACTTCTCGGGGCATCTAAATAATGACCTTCGAAAGCAATATGCATGTATAAGAATCCAAATGAAGTGTATACTTGCCAATTCAAGGTAGAATAAAATTCCTTTAGAAGTGATCTAGAGGTACATATAAGTTATCTTTATAACTTGGAGTAATGGGTTTTTAAAAATCAATTTTAGTGATGCTATTTAATGTATTGTTAGAAATATATATAATTCAGTCATCATTGGTGTTATTACGTTGTCATCCATTCATTCATGTGTTAGTATTACCTTCAACCTAATGCATATCTGATATTCACAAAATACGACCATTAAGAGCAGAGTTGGAAAATCATTTATTCTTCTTCTGAAAACAACAACAGATTACGAATACCCCAAACTCCACTGATCCAGCGCGCACTTGAATCATTTGGGTTCATATTTATCGTTTATTGAAATGCGAGACTCGAGACCGGGCACTACGAAAACTGGTGTACCTGGAGTAAAACTGAGACGTAGCAATATCTTTTTCTGAGGAAGCAAATATGAAGACTGCCTAGTACATATGTTTGACAACGAATGTGCATATCATTAGAACTAAGCAAGCAAAAAGATAATTTCAGCTTGTTTGCACAGAATGGTCCAATGTCTACCAATCGTAGATTTTATATTTTATCATTGTCAATGGCGAATGAAGTCATAAAAAAAAGCTCAACAGAAAAGTACATGTCAGATTATTCACACAATCTCGTTTGTTTCGTTGCAAGAACAATATCGGCAGGTATTATATTAGTCTCATAGCAGACAGATAAGTAAATAACAATGTTTCTTTGTTATTTTAGCTCTACTGGGCATAAACAAAAGAGTCTGATGGTGTAACCTGTTGTATTTCTTCCAATGTCCGTCCGTCCGTCTGTTAGCACAAGTTTGTTATCGCTGCTCTTCCAAAACTACTTGGACGATTGCCATCTTGAAAATCTTTTTATCATTACTCGTCCGAAAAGGTTCATCTACATGAAATTTTCACCAAAAGACTTCATATGACGTATAGTTGAATCTAGTATGGCATTAGAGCTATATATCTCAATCATTTTGTTTGTGCTCATCCTTCTCCTCCTCCCGCTCCTCGTCCAACTCATCGACGCAAATTCTTATTACCTGAATACTTCTTGTGGTGTCTAGTTCATCTTAAACACAAATTAAAATCTGGTGGCTAATTTGAAAATCGTATCCCTCAAGATTATCTGAGATGATTTCAACATTCAGTAGTTAAAAAGAAGAAACGGTCTCAACTCGAATTCCTGGAAATTCTTTAAGGACAGGAGAGCGTCAATAAAATAATCAGAATGTTACAGAGGATTCAGCAATAAGAACAAGTCTATCGCCTTGTTTACGTACATGCATGCAATTATCAGAATATGGAGATAGATACATTAGTGTTGGAATCTAAACCAAAAGGTATCAGTGACAAATGAAATGATTTAAATGAATGCAATAGAAACGTATGCCAGTATGTAACTGGTGGCAGGCATGCCATTATAATATGTACTTTGTCATTCACGATTGGTTTTTTTAAAATTTAAATAGAGTAGGCATAGGTAGCAGGTACTTCTAGTAATTACCCTCTGACTCTTATCGTTTGATTTGAGTAATTCAGTCCTAATCTCCGTTTCAGGTTAAACTCAGGGACGTCATTTCAACTTTTTCGCGGGGGGGGGGGGGGGCGGACTTGATGGGGCGAGGGCAAAACTTGACGTTTCAGGTTAAACTCAGGGACGTCATTTCAACTTTTTCGCGGGGGGTGAGGGGTAAAACTTGAGGGGGGGGGGGGGGCAAAACTTGACGGGTTGTTAATTTTCATGTACAGGCTACAGAAATTTTACAGCACATGCAAATTCAGTGACGTCCCTGGTTAAAATAGTACACGTATTCAGTGTACGATGGATACCTTTGTTTACAAATCCACTTAATGCGCCTAATAAAACATTTTAAAGTGGTCTTAGCCCAACGAAACAAAAAGTGTTGTTGGTGTCTAATTCACAGCAAACTGTATTTCAAGCAGATCTGAACTCCCGTTATACGTTGTAACCGCATTAGAAACAATCAATACTGAATTCGTCCATACATGTAAAGTATATTTTCAAAATTATAATACCTGGCATTTAAATGCAACATTTATTTGAACAGTTAAACTAAATTGACATCAGCGATCTACACTTGTATGCCAAATTAGAATATATAAAGTTACATGTGAAAAATACTAGAAATCCGAAGTCAAACTTTATAGGTATATTGATTAACAATTAAAATTCTTCCCTTAGTAAGTCACTATATGTTGCCGACACATGTATACATTTTCAGATCTACATAGCAACATGTACTAGCATGTAGATTACGGGTGTTGTTCATCAAGCGCGTCCTAGCTATGATAAACAGAGCTCGTGAGATAAGTACACGTTGCAGAGTGTTAACATAAACCGTTATGCGTGTGTTGTATGTACTCGCTTTTTTAAGACGAGACCAACTGCAAACAACATAGACCCATATCATAGTACGCCGGCAGATCAAGATTTATATTCTTTGACGTATTGATTAGTCCTAAGAAAATACACAGACCAAGATATGCCGGCGTATGATGCACCAGCAGATCTGGGTCTGCTCAATTTGCAGATGCACTCGACTTACCAGCATGTAAAACGGAAATCCGATCTATTTGATTATAATCCAAACTTCATCTACAGGGAATGTTGTGGTTTGAGATATGTAGGTGTATTTTATAAAAATACAGGAATGGTAGTATCAACACTGGATCGTGTGAGCACATGTGCAAAGCACAATGCTGTACATAACCAACAGAGCGGTCGGAAATATGCATTAATCGATACCGGTATGTACACAATCCAGCGCGTTAGATTAGCGTCCAGAGTACAGCCACTCCCTATTTTGTGGTACTGGATATGCACCAGTGCTGAATGAAATGCGAACATAACTGCATAAGTATTGTAGTTTGTAATCTGGTCTAGATCTTGCAATAAACTGTCTAATACCAACACAAGCTTCTGTTTTTTCTCTAACTTCTCTATCCTTCCTATAAATTGTTCTGACACTGACATTACAATCTCCTCCAAGATCACAAAGTCATTAATCTTGCGTCTTGTACTTATAACAATATCGTTCCGCAATGCACACGCACCAGCCAGCCAGCACTACGGCTGAAGACCATAAGCAGGTGCCGAAAGATTTAAAATTTCTGATGGCTGCATTGCCATTAGCTTATTCATGGGTACCCAGAACGTGACCGTAGACGGTCGATTAAGAAACTTCACACAGGGCAGTGATATCTGATTTTAATGAGATTGCTGTTCTTGTCAGATCATTACTCCATTTTACGGCGTCAACAGCTAAACGCTAACCCCGCGTGATCTTTATTACTTAACAGGCTACTTTAGGGAACTATTTACAATGCCAGCAAATTTACCTGCTCAATTTCCCCACTCCGTCGAATGAGCGTGTCCTCACACTAAAACTGCAAAGTTTTCAGATTTTTTAAACTCTAAAAAACGTGTTCTTCATGACTAGATGTTTTAAAAGAAAAAATGTTGCAAGTAAAGTCATTTTTGAGCCCAATCAAATAATTCAAGAGTTCTAAATGCTTGTCACACAATGTACATCCAGCCGATTATTTCAAGTAAGTCCTATTTAGTTGAATGTTTTTAACTTTTAGTGCTTCATTTAATTCCCATAACTGTCTCGTACGAATTTTGGAATCAAAGTTTCTCTTTAATTTGTATATTCTTTCTACCAGCCCTGTCGTCGTCTTTGACGTCCACTCTGGGTCGTTGGTACTGGGTGTTCAGACGCACTACTTTCCATAATGCAAGGCCAATGTAGATTCCTAATTCTTAATGGATCATCGTGGTTGTCGTAGCTAGCATTGCTTTCATATCACCATCAATTTGAAGTACATCCCCATTATCGTGATTATCTAGAGGTTAACATGATCTCATTCTGTCCAGTGAATCACTTGAGGGTTGCCCCTATATCCACACTTTACTCGGTAGGTTACATCACTTAGTTGGTTAACAACTTGAAATGGTCCACTCCACCAAGTCTGCTGTTTATTTGGCAGTCCTGTTTTTCTTTGTGGAATGTAACCCCAAATCAAATCGCCAGTTTGAAATGTTCCTATTTTAATCAATTGTCGTAGAATCTCTTCTGGCTCAGCATACTCTGGTTTAAGTGATTCCTCGTAAATTGAGAAGCTAAACACATTGTCTCAGAAAGGTTTTCAACCTACCCAGCATCAAGAAGTTTGGAGTAAAATTTGTGGACTCACGGGCAGCAGCGCGATAAGCCCTTGTTAAATATGGCAAGTGTTCATTATATTTTTCCAGATGTTTATTTACATATGCATGGCGAGCGTTCTGTTCTATCTTTCAACCATTCAATCGCTCTGTGGGTGGTAAACAGTTGCCCTTGTCTTTTCGACTTCCAATAATCTACAAATTTCTTGGAAAATGTCAGATTCAAATTCTATCTCTTTATCCGAATGAAAATGACGGGTCACGCCAAATCTGCAGATTATCTCTTCAACAAGTACACTGGCTACGGCTATGACACCGTGAGTAAGCAATGCAAATGCCTCTGTCCATCCAATAAAATAGTCTTCAATTACTAGTATTTATTTCCAAGTGAAGTTTCTGGTACCAATGCTATTCTATCCATCGGACATACTGACTTTCAGAGTTACATTGGAGCTCTTTTTTTTTATTGACTATTTCCTTGCATATACTGCACAATTTCTAACACCATGATGTAATCCAACCCAGTAATATCTTTGCCTGATTTTATTAAGAATTGTTTAAATCCCGTGGTGGCGTCCAGTGTTATTGCCATGGGAAAGTTTTAATGCACATTGCCTGAGTTTATAGGGGACAATTGCTTTATGACGTCAAGCTTTATTATCACCAGTTTGGTATCTTCGACACGTAAGTCTCACTCGGCCCATAAACTTTTAACTTCATTGCTTTGGCCTGATAACTCATTTCAGCATGGTCGTATATCATGCGTCACCCTCTCTCTAACTATGGACAGGTCGTTATCGCCGCACTGAGACTCCAACAGCCTTGATACCGTATCTGCAGAGATATCTGTAGCATGGTTGTCATTTTTCGAACACAACGTACTCACAGCAACTGTTTGTAGCATGTTTTCTCAACGTCGTTTTCAACATTCGTTTGTCTCCCGCTGTGTCGGCATGGCTATGTTTATAATGCATTCGCATTTTATGTGATTCAAGCTTGGTCGGTGTAGGATTTCAAAGTCGTACTGAGCCAATATCTCAAGTCACCTGGTCAGTTGACCTTCTGGGTTTTAACGTCATAAGCCAACGAAATCCACCGTGATCATTCCAAACAGGAAATCGTTTCCCATTCAAATATAACAAGTATTTCTTTCCGCGTCACACACTAGAATCGTTTAATTTTGACAGTATCCTACTTCTACATACCACGACGTTTTCGCGACCCTCATGAACCTGGGAAATTACTGCACCTATTCCATTTTCACTAGCATCAGTATCAAAAATAAATTGTTTTATCATGACAGAGTGTGTCAGTATTGGTGCTGTATGTTAACTTCGCTTTTAGCATTTCAAACGCTTCCTCGCATTCCTTAGTCTACTTAAACGCTCTTCATGACTCTGTAAATGGATGTAAACAACTAGCGATTGGCGAAAAGTCTTTTATGAATCTCCTATTGCAGGAGCAAAGCCCAAGGAAGCTGAGAAGTTCACATTCGTTGGTAAGGTCCAAGATTTCGCTGCCTCGATTTTGTTTCAGGGTCGATTTTAATTCCCTCTTCAGACACGATATGCCCTAAGAATGTCAATTCTTGTGCAAACATGTTAAACTTGCATGGTTTAATTTTAAGGCCTGCCTGTTGTAATCGAGTGAAAATTTCGACGAGCTACGTGATCGAAAAGTTTACCGAAAATAATTTCCACTGCAAATCTGGCAAAACTGTCTCCATCAGTCTTTCAGGGGTGGAACTTGAATTGCATAGTCCAAAAGGCATTACATGAAACCTATACAATCCATTCGGTGTTATATAAGCTGTTTTCGGTTTGTCTTGCTGTTCCATTTCTACTTGCCATTAGGTCACCGGAGAGTCGAGAGAAACGACATTGTTGACTCGGTTTCAGACAGCATAATTGCAAGAAACGGACTTTCATGGTCAGTGAAGGGATTAACGCATGCATCCACGATATACATTGACAACACAATTTGGCCAGCAGCAACACATTATTGGTGTTGCTCTTACAGGTTAATATTACCGTGTGTCTTACCCCGAAAATATTTTTGCGAACATATTTGAAAACCCAGATATGTCACTGATGGAATTGCACGCGAACATCTCATTGAGTTTCCATGAAGTTGCTGCAGACCCAGTAAAACTCCAAGGTAAAAGTTAGTGTTGGCGCCAAGAATTACCGCTGCATGTGTACTTTTAATATCCTGCATTATCTGATGAGACTTTGTAAAACATCGCAAAAGGGCCAACAGGCTTAGCATAATCGCTGCTGTATCTGATGAGTCCGATAACCGTCGTGGCAATTTCAGCGTTGTCAAGATGTGCTTCGTTTTCGTTCCATCGATGGGAACAAGGAACGCAGCTGAATAACGCCATAATGCCATTATTGACAAATCTCGAAAAACGACAGAGTAATCATTATCGTCAGTCTGCATCTGTATTTAATCAGTTTCTAAGAAGACCTTATACGGAAGATGCAATCTAAAGGTATCCCACACTAGTAAATCCTGTTTTAGTTGATCAGTAGCTTCAGTCGGATACAAGAGTAATGCTGAAAACCTCGGGTACTGAAATCTACTAACACATGTCAAATGCGTGATAGGGTATATCTTTGAACTGGGCCGTTGCTTAAACAGTATTGGTTTCGTCTAATACATTTTGGGAGACAACCGTAATTCGCTTCCCACTGTCAAATTTACAATAGCTGAATCAACTATAGGTTGGTGAGCGCCTTCATTAATGATTTTAATAACCTGTCTGGAGTTGTAGATGTAGATGGAAGTGTATCTGTTTGTGGAAGCGTAACAGCTTTTGATGGTGCTCAAGTCACAAATCGCTGTAGTACTTATTGAATTGATTGAACCGCCTGCAATCCTAGTTTTTTTCAAACGATCTGCAGCAACGGTTTAGATACTATCAACGACTCGCATTGCAACTTGTTTAGCGATAAGTTCAGCGCACGAAGAAGGGCCGCAAACACCGTTGGTACGTCTGAAAACAATCTGCAAACAACATCGTCAAGACCAGTTCCGTAATATGTCATATAAACAATTTTTTTTTTTAGTTGACAACATACTGGTATAACACGTCCACGCACAACTGCCATTGTATTAAAATACCAGGTCGAAATATAACAGTTGTATTTTCAGGGTCTTCCCTCGCAGGTGTTACATATGTTCTGGTCCACACCGCGAAATGAATATATCTCAACCGGCCATTATTACATTGAATATGCTCATCCGCCGCGGAGTAATCGATATCAGATCATCAGTGGCCTCAATCCGGTGTAATCCTAAATAGTATATAATTCTGCGACTCTAGCGTTGTTGCGGCTGAGGCTTCATAACTACCACTCATGGCGCCACAATCAAGATTAACCTGAGTCGTTTCGGGGGAATGGTCTTGGTAATGTCTGGCTCGAAATTATAAATGGTATGATCGGATTCTACGTGCAACCTTCGTTGGTCTGCGGAAATATCATTAATATTTTCAGGTCAGCCAAGAACTGTTCTAAGCGACGATTGTGCAGTATCAAACTATCTTGGAGATTCGATCGAGTTGACAGACTTGAGTGTGTGATGGTGTTCGCGTACGAAAAGTTTCGAGTCTTTACAGGTCATGAATGTGATCATCCGTAGGATATATTATTGATTGAAACTCGTATGTGCCTGTGGAAAGTCTAACAACGTTCGAGGTCGCGCAATTTTCTGATGAAAACTCTAACGAGTTATTAGCGGGGAATCTCCCAAATGGTCGTGATCGATTATTAGGCCAGCTGAGATAAACGCGCAACGATGCTAGTGTGCGGAATTGTTTCATTGTGTTGTTGGTCTTGTTTTGGTGCAGAAGGTCTTTGTTGTTGTTGCTCATATGCACGCCCTTGTTATAGCCTGTTCGTTTCTTCCTGTTCTCTTAGCAGTTCGGCATATTCTTGTTTTTACTGCACATGTATACGTTTTTGTTACTGTGTGGGTGATACGTGTTATTATTTCTCTTGTGATACACGTCTTTGTTCTATTTCTTCTTGTCGTTCTTTCCGTATGGATGCAGGAAGTCTGGCTCGGGTAGGTGTTGCCCGTGGAGGTAGAAGCGTAGATAATTGGAGATGATACATGTCTTGGTTCATTTCTATTCACGTGAGTGCAGGCGGTTTTGCCAGTGGAGGTACAGTTAAATCTTCTCGTCCGATTGATACACGTTGTTTTCCCCGTGTTTCCTTTTTGAGAGATGTGAAAAATTTGCACGAAGGTTCACGTTCGTATAGTAGTAGAGGTTCGTATGATGGTTTGATTCGGGTTCAGGTTTGTTTGATGATTCGGGTTTGCGTAGAAGTGAGTGAGGTTGTTTGCTGATTCTTTTCTTATCTACTTCCTGTATATATTCTACAAAAATTGCATCCGCTTTGTCAGCGTCAACTTCTTTACTTTAAACGCATCAAGTATTATATCATAACAATCACACATCGAGTCACGGGATTGTTTAAACCCAGCAACTTACATGTATAACTATTTGATCCACAATCTTTTATATTCGACTATTTGTTTCATCAGGAGCTGTTCCTTTGTGGGATAACTTAATTGCGCCATTTATAGGTCTTTCAAAGATCAATTGACGACATGATTCAGTAAAATGTTACTGTGATGTTTTCTGGATTGACTGATACATGGCAAGTGGTGGGGGAAGAAGGTTCTTAAGTGCCGCTCTGACGTTTTCGTTAAATTCCTGTATGCCTCTTTGGAATCTCTATATGTTGTGCTGACAACCGTTATATGGTTCCGGTTGTCCTGAGAATGGGACCTGGTTCTTCTGTTCGCACCATTTCCGCGTTGGATTTCGTAACTTTACCTCTTCGCTTCAACCTCTTTTGTTGGTTTGCTCAGAAGTGCAAACGTTCGTTCATAGCTCTTTTTGATGTCTTCCCGTGCAGTCTGTCTTGACTGTAACATATCTTTTGCACGTTTGAGGCAGGCTATAAAGTATAAATCAGTTCCTGATATTCAGTGGCAGCTTTACGGTGGCCTCGTTCCCCATACTCTGCTCAGGTATCACTGGCAGACTTTGGTGTTATATTTACCATAATCGTTAAAATTGCGATGTCCAAAATGACTCGATATTTTCCGGACGTTTTCGTCCAGTCAGTATTGAGGAAGCTATGACGGCAAAGATATTCCGCAGATCATCCCACGAGTGGTCATCGGAACACCAGATCCAATGAATGTTTGAGAGGCCATGCGCGTCAGTAACACGAAATATCATCAATATGTTGCAGTTCTCTCAATTCATTTTAGCCATGTGTGCGTTTCGCTGTGTTACATAGATCATGTCGGTGTCGGCCTCAGGACAATATTCTTGCGTTCCTGTCTTGATTTTCAAGCATTACATCGTCGTACAGGACAAGATTATTTTCATTCGGATCAAATTCGTTAACTGTATCAGCTTCATCGACTTTGGAAAAAAACAATGGTGGGCGCTTTGCCTATTGCCGACGACTGAAGTGCTTCCATATTATCCCCGAGCACATCATAACATGGTTGGTCGTCCGCTAATGGCGCAATCGCATACAGCCTATCCCACGTTAACCATCCCCTTTTTAGGCTCAACACCAGTTACGTTTTCCCTTATCCGTCTATGATTACCGCGAGAACTTAGTTTGGAAACATGTCACCGTGCTTGGGTGGTCTTGGCTCTGTATAGGTGGAGACGTCAGTGACGATAAAAGCGGATTTTTTTTCTTTTGTAATGCCATGTTAAATATTCATATTATTTAAATACCTATTTCAATACCTATTAAAACCTCGTAGTCGTAAAAGCAATCGTGGGCTTCATACGGCAGCGAGGTGATGCTACTGCTGCGTTAACAAAGCTACCGGGAACATTAGGATCAATGCCTGGAAGAACAGGACATTCCTGGATACTGTGGGACTAGAATTCTTGGATTTTCATTGGAGATAAAGCATATTGATATAATGAATCTAGTCACTGAGCGGTCTTTCTCTGCAACATACATCAGTCCTTGAGATTATTGGAAAGGTGATGCTGCCGTTGCAATTTAGCGAACGGGACCAAGTCACCCACGAAGTTGTTTGAGTATGGTTAGCCAGACAAGCGTTGTGAAAAAAATTACTTACCTCACCAAGAAAGAATTCCCATGGATGGTTTGATGTAAAAACGCCCAACGAAGTTCATCAGGCTAATCATTTGTTTCTACATCACGAGCGGGTTGGCGGGCGCACATCCATTGTAGACGGTGCTCTTGGATTCAAGAAAGCTGAGCCGTTGACGTCAAAAGATTATTGTATATGCCCTGAAACGCATTTAGTGAGAATTTCTCAGAAACGTACCTGCTTTGTTAACAAAATATAAGGTGCGGTTCGTATTGAACATTTGAACATACAACGCAACCAGGTTGTTGTGGAACGATTGAACTGTACACTTGCGTAACGGTTATTCGAACATCAGTGAGCGCAAGAATTGTTAATGA
The DNA here is from genome assembly GCA_028554795.2 of Sinohyriopsis cumingii. Taxonomy (NCBI): domain Eukaryota; kingdom Metazoa; phylum Mollusca; class Bivalvia; order Unionida; family Unionidae; genus Sinohyriopsis; species Sinohyriopsis cumingii. The sequence continues at coordinate 73,344,350 of CM068827.1, read as the reverse complement.
GGTCTCGGCTTCAGATCATCTAGCAATCATGCGAGTGGGCAACAATTATAATCTCAGAATGGATTGATACTTTGAGGCAACCAGCACGTTACCATTTGGCGTTGACCAATGCCTCCTAGTAAAGCATTTGTGAGAAACGTTTTGCAAGTCATTTTTGCTGATACAGAACTAATGCCAATGTATATTTTACTGCGCTGGCGCATCAATCATAAGTTGAGTTACTTTCGCGTGGTGCTCATACACGTAAGTGATGATTTCGTAGAGGAATATCTATCACTTGGTATCGAGCGGCGATACACTCATTTGGTACAACAATATACACCGATGCGATGTTGCTTTGACCGGATAAATTTGGCTTCGTGTGCGAGTTCGATTCACTCACGAAAACATTGCATAAACAAATTATATTTGAGATCTTTCGCGACAACAACCTGGAAACGCGCTTCCGTTTTTTTAAATGTTTTTCCTCGAATCAATCACAGTCGAGCACATTTTAGGTTGCAGTCCCACCTATTCTCAGATTCGATTTGTCGCTCATTCTTCGTTTAATTGCCCTACTATTTTCTTATGGGTATTACTACAAAGTAGATGATCTTTCAGATACTCACTGGTATCGAATTCATTTACGAGACTTGGTTCAGCAATTCCCCTATAAGTCAAAGGTTGTGACATGAATTAGCAGACAATCTGTTCAACATCTTGATGATATCACCGTACCTCGGCGTAATCTTTTCATGATAGAATTTATACATGAAGAGCTTCGACATGTCTAACACAGATGCACCAACATTGATTGACTTTGTCATATTCAAACTTTCTTTTTTGCTGTGGACGGCTAAGATTCTGTCGTGAAATATCTACGCGACTGAAATGCCAGGTCCGCAATTAATCAGTCAAATTTGTCTTGCAAATTGTACCTAAAAAGATCAATACAGATACGCTACTGCAAGTTTTCCATCGTTTTGCTAAATACGGCGTTATTCAATAGCTCTTAAGAGACTTTTTCAAATCTGTTATTGGTCTTTGTGCGCCGATCCATATTCATCGGTATATACGGCAACATCTAGTCACGGTGCGAAATCCGTGCACCCAATGTATTCACAGCACACGCTTTGCGGGCCGTAAATACACCTGCAGTTTTCGTACTTCGACTATATGTTTGTTTTTATTCCAAAGATTATATGCATTCAGTAAACTTGCGTTTGGATTCGTCCACAATTCTACTCTGACATGGGGACAGTCGCCCACGAGGCACCACCTGCGCATTTGGAGCTAGCGGAGAATCATTATAGGTGTGATCAAGCTCGTTTAGATACTCCAGATCAATTTCAAAAAGTTATCCATGGTTTTGGTTGCCAAATTATTATATTGCAAATATTGGTTATAATTAGAACACAAGCAAACATACAAAATTTAATTTCTACCATCTTTATCAAGCATTTCAGCAAAGCAGTTCTTATATTCGTTTCCCTATAATGTCTACACTTCTCGCATGTGATAGTTCTTAAATTTCCTCTTTTATGCTTTCGCACAGTTAACATTTTCAGCCCCAAAAGGAACCAATTATTTTTTAAATGATTGAATGAGTTCTGTATTTTTGTTACCATAACATTAAAGGCTGTTTACTGATTGTATCATAATGTTGTAGAAAGGAACCATATTAATTATCTGGCATGCTTAAACATTTATTCATTGTCGCACACCCGTGTTCTTCAAAATTATCTCCATCAGGATCTAATAGGGGTTTGGTAACTATCATCAAAGCATGGCATTGTAAACGCGTATCTTAGGATCAAAGATTATTTATTTATTTGTTTGTTTATTTATTTATTTATTTATTTATTTATTTATTTATTTATTTATTATTATTATTATTATTATTATTATTATTATTACTACTACTACTACTACTACTACTGTTGTTGTTTTTGTTCTTGTTATTTTGAGGAACATCTAAAAACATTATTTGGTTAGTCATCTGCTCTAATTCTAGCATATATTTTTTTCTTTATTTTTTATACGTGTATATTCGTAATAAGCTTTTATAATAAGCTTCAATTCACTCTGATGAAATTGCATTTGCAATTATGGAAGATAATATAGCTATATTAAAAGAGAAACAGGTGTAAACACGGTGGCAATTGTAAACCGTATACAAGCACAGAACTCAATTTCATGGCCTGATGGTACTATTGACGCACTTTTTTATTCTAAATATCCGCAACATACAGAGATGATCTTGCGAAATAAGATCAAATGGAGATAAATCATTATGGAGATAAACATCTTAATTCGTGTAGAATTGCCGCACTCAGAATTTCGAATGGCAAATGTGGAGCAGATAAAAGCATCGGAAAATATAATTGTAGTCAAGATAGTTCGGCTACTACGATATATTTTACGTTTTAGCTGATCAAGCGGTTTATAATTACCTATCGCCATTTGATGTTGAAGATAGAGTAGAATTAATACATATACCAATAATAATCTGGATTGGATACCTCAATAGATATGATCACATGGGCATGACGGACAATTTAAATGTTATTCCGATAGATAAGTACATACGGGACAAAAACAAAGGACCCTATTTTTTCGAATCATTTACAACGTTATTTGCACAAGACAAAAATATATAACAAACACTTGTTTGATAGGATCGTTTGAAGAGGTTATCCTCCTTTTAAATAATGTATATTTTGACGTGGCAATAGAAATGAAAGTCAGTGTTGCAAGACGGGGAAATAGCTTTTTTAGTTTTGGTAGAAATTCGGAATTCTAGCCTCGGTTTGATAGAGATTGTACGTTTGCCAAAAACCCCGCTTTAAAGATGCTTCGAATAAACCATCTGAATTACTTGAAGATTTCACGTTTCAGTGTAATGCTTTTAAAGCATTATGCAGAAGTTAAAGAACCAGCATAAAAAATGATTATAAGTATGTACTCACACATACATTATACAAAACAGTGACTAAAGCCGCCTGCGCCTATTGTAAATACAAGCGTCTCCTGTTCATTTTGGCGTACATAATTTTCTTAGTTTTTCAATGCGACATAAGAAGTTGAACATTTACAAGATGAGAAAACTATGATTATCCATCATGAAATCTTAGACAATGTACTATCAGAGGAAGATGTGAGAATGACAGTCACATCTGAAAAACGGAAAAGTCCCCTGGAATAGTTGCTTGATTGAGTTGTAGTTTTTCTTTATGGCTTTTTTTATTTTGTAAAGTGCACCGGTCATATTATTACTTAAATTCGTACTCGATTGTTCAGTACATTATTTGATATTTTCCACAAAACTGGTCATAGCTATTATACCTTCAATTATGGCGATATACTTGCAACTACAACGGCAATCGTTTGTTGCATATTCTAAGCAAGTTATTTCCAACTGTTATGAAGAACCGGTTACATGCCTGGGTTGCAATCGTTTGTTGCATATTCTAAGCAAGTTATTTCCAACTGTTATGAAGAACCGGTTACATGCCTGGGTTGCAATGGATGAATTTCTGGGAGCAAGGCAGACTTTATTCAAATCTGGATATATACATCAATTTGCAATATGTTCGTACAATACACACAAGGAAAGAACAAGGGAGATTTTCTGCTGCTTTGATCAATTTGTAAAGGCTATTAATCGAATAGATAGAAATATTATACCATAAAGTTTTAGCTTATCATGTAAGTACCAAAAAGGTCTGAATGAGAGTTAGATCTAATAATTGTTCAAGCAATGTTATTGACAAAAACAACATGTAAATGACACAGGAAAATCGGCCATGTGGTGGCAAACAAAGCATGTTACGGCGCCATTCTAAACTCGTCGGCTGGACATTATTGTCTGTGTATGGGGATCGTTACACAAGTACGAAAGAGATGAGCCGCTCATTGCACACGTTTGTTTCGTTGAACAAAACTGTAATGCCCTGATTTATTTGTCACAACTTTACTACAGCCTTTCATAAAAAGGTTATATTTGGCAACTGTATGTTGCACTCACTAAAACATCTCCACACCAAGCAGAATGCTTATCTTGCATATAATCCTTGATAAAGTGAACAAAACACAAGAAGACCAGAGCTTGCATGTCGCCCTACAATCAAAACAATGATGAAAAACGTGTGTCCTTGACTTCAAGGTCAAAAGTACGGGCAAGTATGTTGCAGAATCAATTGTCTTACCTTCATAATGATTTATCCAATGTATGAACAAATTCTTCGTGTTCCTTTGGAACTATAAGCAGATGAAAAACTAACCAAAATCATAACGCACATGTTGTGTGACTTGGAACCCAAGGTAAATGTGGAAAGTGGGCATGATGAGTGGGCATTAAATATTGGGTTAGATTAATAATGATTCATGATAGATGTGATGAGAATTCTCCAAGGGGTTTAGGAAATCTATGCAAATTAAAAATTGTAAAAATCAAACCTTAATTATTAGGAAAAGTTACTGCTATGTCTTGCTTTCAAATAGCAAGGGCTCGAAAATAAAAATTGAATAACGTACTGCAGGATAAATATCAAATCACACTGACCTGTTTTATTTGATATTTGTGGTACTAACTGAGGCACATCTACATGCAAAGTTGCATTACTCTGAGACTAACATTGTCAGACGAGCGGACCCAAACAAACGAATATTTTCTGTAATTCAAGTAGGCTTTTATTACAAGGATTTCATCTATGAAATATAAAAGTATTAAACATAAACATAACAAAAGCCACTTTATCCCTTGTTCCTTTTGGTCCCAGTCATTTTGCCTGATAATGGCTTAGACATTCGTTATATGACAGCGTTACAAAATGTACATAACTTAATAATCATCGCAAAAACAAAAAGGTGTAAGAGTAAACAGCACAGAAAAATTAAAACAATGGATTGCATACTTTTGGGATATCTTGACATAAGAACTAGAACTTTCAACAACTGTTGTGTAATTCAGCAGATTAAATCTGAAAACTTGATATAGGCAATGGAACTTTGAACCACCGCTGTAAAACCACCATAAAATGAGAGGGAAAAAGTTTCGTATAGAACTTTTTCCAGATATAGGCGAATTATCTCTGTAGCAAAAGTGAAATATACAAAAACTGTGGTGGACGTTTCCCTGAGAAACGCTTTTAGCTAACAAAGAAGCTAGCTTATTCTTCAGAAACATAAGGAAGAATGGCTGCGATATCACTGATAAAACATTGGATTAAAACTTGAAGCTCTAAAGTTTAATTACGAGTTTAAATGTGCCAGGTTTCTTCAAATTTGAGACATACTATCCTTGTGAAGTTATCTCATTAAGATGATATAGATATTGAATTTTCAATGCAGAAAGTTTGCATAAAAACTTGCATCACTTTTTAGTCACCCATACGCACATTTAGTCATACGCACATTTATATAACAAAAAGGTAACGATTGTTTTGTTATGTTGTTTCCAGAAAAGATGAATTCCAAACCTCTTGCCGGTCTGGTCTGCCTCGTAACAGGTGCCACGCGAGGTATTGGTAAAGGAATAGCCGTTCAGCTGGGCCAGAATGGAGCCACTGTATATATCACTGGACGAAACCTCGACACACCCAAAGGATCCGTAGGTGGATCCCTGAAAGATACCGCACAGATCATCGAATCCAGAGGAGGGCAGTGTATACCTGTGCAGTGTGACCATTCCAAAGACGAAGACGTTCAACGGTTATTTCAACAGATACAACGTGAGCAAGATGGTAGGTTGGACTTACTCGTCAACAACGCTTACTCTGGAGTAGGTGCCATTATGAAAAATTCAGGGATCAGCTTCTGGGAACAACCTCTATCCATGTGGGATGACGTGAATACCGTAGGTCTTAGAAATCATTATATCTGTAGCGTTCTTGCAGCTAAAATGATGGTCCCTCGTAAAATGGGACTTATCGTTAACATCTCATCCGCAGGAGGGTTGACGTATCTTTTTAACGTTCCTTATGGAATCGGTAAGGAAGCGTGCGATAGGATGGCTGCAGATTGTGCCGTCGAGCTCCGGAAAAATAATGTCGCTTTCGTAAGCCTTTGGCCGGGACCGGTGAAGACAGAAATGATCACTCAAGCTCTCTTTCAGGATGATAGAGATGAAACAAAAGCAAGAAGGGCTCTGTTTGAGACATGTGAATCTACAGAATTTGCTGGCATGTGCATAGTTGAGTTGTTGCGTGATCCCAACATAATGAAGAAATCTGGCAAAATCTTGCTGACGCATAGTCTGGGCAAAGAGTACCGCCTAAAAGATTTAGATGGATATACGCCATTTAACATTATACAGATGAACCGCATTTTTCAGAAGTTTCCCTTCTGGTTAAATTGGCTTGCATGGGTTATTCCTGATTCGTGGAGTATACCCACATGGGTGTTAGCGATGAAGGGAAATAAGATGTACTAGATCGATCATTTAATGCAGCGTAAGTAAATGTGTGTCCCAATGAGAGATTATATATTTTCATATGAGATGTTCAGGCTGCTTAATCTGAAAATCATATTGATCCCGAACAGGTCAAGTTCAGAGATATTATATATGCATTTACAAATGATTACGCTATTAGCACGAAGGACGAAATACCAATTAGAATTAAATGAAGGTATGAAATTAAAGTCCTTCTAAGTACATATATGTTGAAGTTTATGATTTGGAGAAAAGAAAAGTTTTATAATTCTCACGTCCACGTTTGCCATTCGTGTTCAAATAATCCTGAACTACGATAAAAGAAATCCTGAGAGCTATAGAAAGTAGATTTGGATCGGGGAAAAAAGAGAAATACGTCTTACAAATCAGCAAAACACGTATCTATTTGGTTTACCGATTGTTCAGACCTATAATGAATATCAGCCAGTTTCCTAGTCTCGCTGTATGCCAATGCTGAGAATGTGGTATTCCACGTGCAGGGAGTGAATATAACAAAGTTTAACCTATTAAGGGATTCTCTTTGCATAAATACGAAACATGTAAAAGTTTCGTCTTCAATCCGTTTCTTCACAACATTAAATTCTTTTTTTAAATGTCCCAAGTAAACAAACCAAGAACAAGAGCAATTCGGTGAAACATGTCCACTTACATTCTACTTGCTTGCAGGTTTGTAACATTCAGAAGGATGATTCTCTGTATTTTCCACCTATGAACGATTTACGATATATTTTCAATCGTACATGACGGGGCAGTTAGAAATAAGACCTGTAGGTTATACATCGCTTGAGCTTGAGTTTGAGCTTGAGCTTTGTGATGAACCAATAGCTAAAAACTTTACTTTTGCATTACCTGTTTTGACTGGTTCAAGTGTTTCCCAGTCTTCCTGTCAGGCTCTACCTGCTGTATTCTCTAAATATATTCTGACCACCGATTAATTATGCAGAAATATCTCCGCCCTAAATGGTTTTCTTTGCATTGGAGAACTGGAAACGCAGCATAATAGAACTTCATTGTGGAAATAAAGAAAAAAGAGAAAGAATAAGGGAAATATGCATGTAGTATTAGAAGATCGATTATTAATGAGTTTATTCAGTGCATTTTTATATCTAATTTTGTTAAATTTGTATTGAATAATATCGACTGAGACTGACATTTGATTATAGAAAACCAACTTGCATGTGCTTGATTGCCGTTTTTGTGACAGCGTGATGGGACTCTCCTTTAAATTCGTTTGATATTTTATTTTTTAAATTTTATATCAAATATTGTAAAATTCACCCTAATTACACATTTTGACCATGTTCAGCCAATTTGTAACATTAGGTAGCTTTTCAATTAGTTTTTTTAGTTTTTTTTTAAATTGTCAGCGACTATGAAATCATAATTGGGAATTTGGAATATCCATTTTGAATCGGAGATAAAGTAATTTAAAGAGAATATTTATTGTTTATATTTTGTGGCGTTCTGTCGTATTGGAGTGGGGTTCTCCCAATATAATTTAATTAAATTAAATTGAAAGTTCCACCCTGGCTCGTTAGGTTAGAAAGTTAAATTAGTGATGATGTAGATTTACAGCTCTGAGCCCCCAGTCAGCAATGCCGACGGTTAAATTATAGAGAACACGAAGATGAAATTCAATCAATAACAATTTAATAAATGTGATAATTTAAAACGATAACTTCCAATCACTCGTCTTTCCCTCGACCAAGTGACAGCCTAATTCATCCCGTGATTTACAGTGTGAGTTCGAGTTTCCCCCTGTCCTTGCATCTACTCATCTATTTCTCCCCGCTGATTCTTCCTTCTTTCCGTTCTTCTAACTCCTTCTTTGTCTCCGTTTCCTCTCTACTATCTCCTCCAGCTTCGCTCCAGACTTCAACTTCTCCTTTCTTCTCCTTTCCCTCTCTATTATCTCCTCCTCCAATTCCGCTCCCAGACTTCAACTCCACCTCTTCTCCTTCCCTCCTTTCCTCCGTCTCTCTATCCGAGACAACGGGACCAAACTTTAACTGGTCTGTCCCTCAAAGCTTCCTGTGAAGCTTTCTGTACTTAGAATTCCCGCTCTAAGATTTTCCCGCCAATAACGAATGGCTATTCGGAGTTACGCTAACCTCTTCTCTGGGTAATTTCTCTCAGCGAACTAACTTTTGCCGGAAAACGCAGGGATATCATTCTACCCAAATCAAGGTCTCCCCCCATCTCGATTCTGATTGGGTGGCGCTGTGCCCCTGTCCAATCGTCTTAGCGGCCAGTTCAACCTGTCTGTCTGTTTGCAGGGGAAAGAAGTTAGGACACTCCCACTTCTTCATGCAATTTCTTTTGATCTGGGAACATTTCGACACCTAGGTGATAATTGGCTATCGGGCGCCTCGCAACTCCGATGTCCGTTTTTTTTCGATTCTGGCCACAACAATCTTACGTAACTGATTAGTGCTAGCCTTCGGCAATGTTCGACATCAAACAATGACCCGTCAGAATTACCTTGATTATACATGTTTCAAACTGGGCTACTCTGGGTCGGGGTAAACATGACATCCCCCCCACGCTTGAGAATAAAATCGGGATTTTATTCCCTCAAAATTACTTCAAATGCAATGGCATTAATACACGAAATACAGAACAAAATTATCGCGACACTACACACTGAGTGCGAACATGAATATATATATATATATATATATATATATATATATATATATATATATATATATATATATATATATATATATACATATATATATATATATATATATATATATATATACATATATATATATATATGTATATATATATATATATATATATATATATATATATATATATATATATATATATATATATATATATATATATATATATATATATATATATATATATATATATACAGCGATCTATACCATTCCAGCGCTCCTGCTCATGAAATCGGCGCCTACGTTCTCAGTTCCTTTCACGTATCTGATCTGCATCTGGTATTGTTGTAAGAACAGCGACCATCGCATCAATCGTCCATTCGACAATTTCGCCTGCGCGAGATACGCGAGTGGTTGGTGGTCGGTCTCCAATATGAACTTCCGCCCGTATAAGTACCGCTCGAACCGTGATATACCGAACACGATTCCGAGGCATTCTCTCTCCGATACGGAGTAGTTCTTCTCGGCAGCTGACAACTTCCGACTGCCGTACGCGACAGGAAAAAGCGTCTCATCGTATTCCTGTAGTAGTACTGCTCCCAGTCCCGTGTCACATGCGTCGGTGCGAAGAACGAAGTCTTTTGCCAGAACCGGTAGACGGACAACTGCGTCGGATGTAAGTCTATCCTTCAGCGTTTGGAAAGCATGCTCACACGCATCTGTCCAAATAACCTTAGTCGGGGCACGTTTCTTGGTTAGGTCAGACAACGGTCCCGCAATCGCGCTGAAATTGGCCACATACCTCCGGTAATACCCGGCCAATCCCAGAAATGACCTCACCTCAGTTTTCGTGGTGGGCCGTGCGGCGTTTCTCAGCTGCTCCACCTTCGACTTCTCTGGGGACAGCGTACCTTGGCTCAGGGTATGTCCCAAATAGTCCAATGTCCGGAACCCTAGGTGACATTTGGAAGGGCGAGCTGTCAATCCCGCCTGACGTAGCTGCTCCAAAACGTCAGCTAACAGAGTGAGGTGTTCACCCCACGTCTCTGTGGCTAACAAGAGATCATCCATGAAGTTGTGGACACCCCTATCGCGCAACGGTTCCAACAACTGCCGCATCATCCTAGTAAAGACGCTGGGCGCGTTCTGTACCCCGAACGGCATGACCAACCATTGGTAGGTCCCGTTGGGAGTAGCAAAAGCTAGCTTTGACCTATCCTCCTCCCTTACCGGAATTTGCCAATAGCCCTTGGACAAATCCAGCTTGGAGAAATATTTCGCTTTCGAGACAGAAACGAAAATATGTTCCGGGTCAGGTAGCATTTCGACTTGAAATTCTGTCACCTGATTTAGCTTCCGGTAGTCGACACAAAACCGATGGGTGCCGTCCTTCTTCTGCACTAGGACTACCGGAGAGCTGTACGGAGAGTCGGCGGGTTCGATCACTCCCAGAGCAATCATCTGCTCGATCTCCTCCCTTACGACTTGTCGTTTTGCGTGGGGCAAGGGGTAGGGTTTCCGCTGGACTGGCCGGTTATCCACCAGCTTTAACCCGAACTCGACAAGCGACGTTCTCCCGGGTATTTCCGTAAGCACATCAGAATACCCGGCCAGCAACGTATCAATCTCTCCCCGCTGTACCGCAGTCAACATGGGGTCGCACTCCACGTCCGAGGGTGTCTCAGCCCTCGTTAACGGACAGCTCGGAACAGTGTTGGCACCTTCCGTATCGCCTTCGGCGTCCTCGGTGACTATCGTGGCGATAACAAAAGCGCTGGCGGTCTCTCTTTCCCGGTATCTCTTAAGGAGATTGGCATGGTACAATTTCTCATACGTTGGTAGCCGTATCCGATATGTTTGACCTCCGACCTTCTCGGTGACAACGTATGGACCCCTCCAGGAAACTTGCAACTTGTTGTGTTCTTTGGGCAGCGGTAACAACACCTTGTCCCCTACTTCAAACTGGCGTGGTTTTGCACGCTTGTTGTAATTCTTCGCCTGACGCGCCTTCGCTCGCTTGAGGTTCTCCTGTGCGAGGGAACAAACTTCCTCCAGTTTGTTACGCAAGTCCGCAACGTATTGGTAGGTGATGTGTACCTCCTCCACAGCGTGATCGTCCGTCCACAGTTGTCTCAGTATGGCGATTGGGCCGCGTACGGTCCTCCCGTACAGGAGTTCAAAGGGAGAGAACCCTAAACTCGCTTGAGGTACTTCCCGGTAGGCGAAAAGCATGGCAGGAATATACTGATCCCAATCCTTGGGGCGGCCTTCGCACAGCTTCTTGAGCGTGTTCTTTAGGGTCCCGTTAAACCGTTCGACCAGTCCGTTACATTGAGGGTGATACGGTGTAGTCGTGAGGTGCTTAATTGACATCAGTCGGTTTACCTCTGCCATCACGCGACTCATGAATTGTGTCCCTTGGTCGGTCAGGATCTCGTCGGGCACTCCAACTCTTGACCAAATCCCAAACAGCGCTTCCGCGACGGTTTCCGAATCAATATTACGCAGCGCAACGGCCTCCGGATAGCGTGTAGCGTAGTCTACGACCGTTAAGATATACCGATTTCCGTGCGACGACGCGGGTTTTATCGGTCTGATCAAGTCCATCGCGACGCGTCTAAACGGTTCATCGATAAGGGGTGTACTCCCCAAGGGGACGGGTCGATGATCCGTTTTCGGTGCCATTCTCTGACACTTGTCACAGGAGAGACAGAACCGTTTGACGTCTCCCTGGACCCCTGGCCAGTAGAATCCTTTGACAAGACGGTCACGCGTCTTGGCAATTCCCATGTGTCCACCCATGAGACTCTCGTGCGCGTGTTTCAACACTTCCCCTCGCTTCTCTTTTGGTACGACGACTTGCTTAAAGTGTTCGTTACCATTCATGGCGTAGCGATACACGATCCCCTTCTTGTATGCGAACTTCACCCCGCCATTCGGAGTTTCTCTCTCCGTCCCTGCTGCAGCGTGTTGGTGCAACTGCGCCAGAGTTGCGTCTTCCTGTTGCAGCTTCCTCAGCTCGGCCGGAAGAACTTTACTCACCGGTGTCGATGTAACTTCCATCGGCTTCGCTTCCGTCTGTCGACTCTTGGACCTGGTTTCCACAGCACTCACCGGCATCGGTGTGCAGGTTTCGGGGTTCGGTTGTGGCAACACATAACGACATCCCAGTATGACGTCATGTGATAAACCATCCAAGCATGCAGCTTCAATTTTCCCCTTCACGTACGGTGAATCGAGGTCAATGACAGCCACTGGCAATGAGTCACGCGCGCTGTTCGCATACTGAACTTCGATTACCTCCCCTGTGTAATCCTCGGGCTTAACGTACTTCTTGTCGACAAGGGCTGGGACGCTACACCCAGTGTCATACAAAATGGTGGCACCTTCTCCGTTGACAGTAGCAGACGCGAGGTTGGCTGGGTTACAGCTTGCCTCCGGCTCGCGCTCCTTCCTAGCGACGCCATTCACCTGGGTCTGCCTGCCCTTGGGACAGTCCCTAGCAATATGCCCCGGGCGCTTGCAGTTGTAACACGTCGGCGGCCCTCGCCGACCTGCAAGTCCCGCTTTCGTGAGTGAGGCCTGTCCAGGTCTATGGTTAGCATCCTTACCTGTAGATCCCCCTCCGACCCTCCCGTCGCCCTGACGGTTACGGACAGCCGGCTCTACCTCAACCACACGGCGCGACTCAGTGGGTCGGGGTCGGTCCGCACCCCCGGAACCTCCACTTTTCGAGTGTGCCTGCTCGTATCGCTCCGCCATGCTAGCGATCTCTTCGAGCGTCCGGTGCTCTCTCTCTGCTAGAAAAACTGTCAACTCGCGACGGTAAGTACTCAGGACATGTTCCTTGAGTATAACCTCGCGTAGCCCGTCGTACGATCGTTCGACTTCGGCCATCTTCATCCACTTCTCAAATAACCCTCGAACACGGGTGTGGAATTGAGAGTGGGTCTCCGTTGCCTTTTTCGCCGAGTCCCGAAAAAGTTTACTATATGTTTCGGCGGTCAGCCGATAATGGCAGAGAAGGGCCTTTTTGAGCGCATTGTAGTCGTCAGCATCGTCTGCAGCTAAGCCGTGGTAGACTTCACGAGCTGCACCTTGCAAAAAAGCTGAGACATTAATCGCCCAATGTTGTTCAGGAATTTTATGAGCGTGAGCGAGTTTCTCAAACTGAACAAGAAAATCGTCGATAGATTCCTCCTTATCGCTGAACCGCGGCATACTTATCTGGACCATTCGGTGGTCGATGAAAGGTCGTCCGGTCCCTCCAGAGCTTGTGCTAGCGTCGTCCCGATCTAAGTCCCTAGCGGCTAACCTGACCTTCTCCATTTCGAGAGTGTGAGCAAGCTCTCGTTCTTTTGTGGCCGCTGATATCCTGGCCAACTCTTGGTCCGTTGCTATCTTAGCCAGCTCCAGCTCTTTCTGTGTTTCTCTTTCGGCGGCTATCCGGGCCAGCTCCAGCTCTTTCTGGGTTTCTTTGTCCGCTGTTATCTTGGCCAATTCTCGGTCCGCTGCTATCTTAGCCAGCTCCAGTTCTCGGTCCGCTGCTTTTTCTGCCTTCCATTCCTTGATTCGTTCTTCAATAAATGCTGCCAGGCGATCTCCCTCATATCCGAGATCTTCCGAACCCATGGCACGGTACTCCTTTATCATTTGCCTTTCTGTAGCCATATTGTTATACTAATAGGAAGTGATACCTTGTCTCGACTTTACTAACAATGGACAGATATTACAAGTTCCCAGCCAAATACTTACCTGTCGACAACAACTAATTTCGTTCAGGTAAGATATTTGCTCGATATTTGCTTCACAATTACTGCAAGTAATTAAAGATCTACCAAACATGCAAATATCAAATATAACAAACACAAGATAAGAAAATCATAAAAATTCAAAATACACAGGATGGAAAATATCTCACACTGTTCACTACTACTTCCTAACAAATAAACTTTTAGGTCGTAAAATAATATTTATGTCTAATTCAAATCCCGGACGGAGCGCCCACTGTGGCGTTCTGTCGTATTGGGGTGGGGTTCTCCCAATATAATTTAATTAAATTAAATTGAAAGTTCCACCCTGGCTCGTTAGGTTAGAAAGTTAAATTAGTGATGATGTAGATTTACAGCTCTGAGCCCCCAGTCAGCAATGCCGACGGTTAAATTATAGAGAACACGAAGATGAAATTCAATCAATAACAATTTAATAAATGTGATAATTTAAAACGATAACTTCCAGTCACTCGTCTTTCCCTCGACCAAGTGACAGCCTAATTCATCCCGTGATTTACAGTGTGAGTTCGAGTTTCCCCCTGTCCTTGCATCTACTCATCTATTTCTCCCCGCTGATTCTTCCTTCTTTCCGTTCCTCTAACTCCTTCTTTGTCTCCGTTTCCTCTCTACTATCTCCTCCAGCTTCGCTCCAGACTTCAACTTCTCCTTTCTTCTCCTTTCCCTCTCTATTATCTCCTCCTCCAATTCCGCTCCCAGACTTCAACTCCACCCTCTTCTCCTTCCCTCCTTTCCTCCGTCTCTCTATCCGAGACAACGGGACCAAACTTTAACTGGTCTGTCCCTCAAAGCTTCCTGTGAAGCTTTCTGTACTTAGAATTCCCGCTCTAAGATTTTCCCGCCAATAACGAATGGCTATTCGGAGTTACGCTAACCTCTTCTCTGGGTAATTTCTCTCAGCGAACTAACTTTTGCCGGAAAACGCAGGGATATCATTCTACCCAAATCAAGGTCTCCCCCCTATCTCGATTCTGATTGGGTGGCGCTGTGCCCCTGTCCAATCGTCTTAGCGGCCAGTTCAACCTGTCTGTCTGTTTGCAGGGGAAAGAAGTTAGGACACTCCCACTTCTTCATGCAATTTCTTTTGATCTGGGAACATTTCGACACCTAGGTGATAATTGGCTATCGGGCGCCTCGCAACTCCGATGTCCGGTTTTTTTCGATTCTGGCCACAACAATCTTACGTAACTGATTAGTGCTAGCCTTCGGCAATGTTCGACATCAAACAATGACCCGTCAGAATTACCTTGATTATACATGTTTCAAACTGGGCTACTCTGGGTCGGGGTAAACATGACATATTTCAAAATTTGTCTTGTTATTGTTTCTTTTTTTTTTTTTAAATTATCTTCAATTAAACGTTAAATGTATTATTTCGCTTCTGTTGTTTAAGTTAAATTAGTATGCAGCAAATGCCCCATATTCAGTGTAGTGATCTATCACTGTTGCTTTGGTTATAATCGCCAATTTATCGTGTGTATGCAAATGTCATTTCGCCGGTCACATCATTCATTTTTGCTATCAAGTCGTTAAGTGATGAAAACATATACATTGGTATATATATATATATATATATGTGTGTGTGTGTGTGTGTGTGTGTGTGTGTGTGTGTGTGTGTGTTTTATAAATCTAATAGTATCGCTCGAAATAAACACAAATCCCCCAACAAACAAATAAAAAATGAGTATATCATCACACATTAGAACTGAATCAGCCACCTCCATCCTACAAGTGCTCTACATTTTTTTATGGCTACGTAATCAAAGCTCTACACCAGTTGAAACGTAAGATTATCCGCATACTATTAGGTACATAAATAAATACAATACCTCAATGTTTATATGCTTGGATGGTAGTGTGATAACTGGCATATATTATATTAAACATTTCAAGCAACAGTAAATATGAGACAGAGCATATGAATTTATTTAAAATGTAATAAAACAAATTTAAGCAAATAATGGCGAGAAATACAAAAGCAGGTGATGGTAACCAAACAAACAGTAACCATAGGAACTCCAAAAATTAATCAATGTGTTATAACTTAGTTTATGCACGACTATTTTTTATATATATAAATTGATGGATTTCAGATTTTAAAAAGAAATTATCTTGCCCTGGATCTTTTCCTTGGCTGGCAACAATGTTTAATGCTACTTCACAAATATTTAAAGAGATAAAATTATACTAAACTGAGGAAAAATATTCCACATTCAAACCATTATACATTTTTGATAACTGTAATTTTAAAACGAGACTGATAATCCGGTAAAAAGATACAGAGCACATCATGACAAAATGTTGGCTGAAGGAAGTTGAACAGGCAGTGTGAAAAGAACATCTGGTTATGGGATTTCCTGCTGGTTTTTAATAGGTCCAAGTGTTTATGATTTAGTGACAGTACACATTTTATGTTTTCGTTTAGATATTAAAACCGTTGTCGTAATGTTTGATACATTTACCTGATGAACAATCGTTTACTGGAAGTAATAACAGCAAAATCTCACCCAAGTTAACAAACTCGAAGGGAAATTTAACATCCCCGTCATTGAGATGCATCATAGAAAAGAACAAGTCTGTATTATACAATGACAAGAAGCTTCTGGATACCAAGAACCTCCAATTAAGGTAGTGATGAGATACACCGAACTGGGAGTAATAGACGGAGCGGAGTTAATTCAGAATTTGAAATGAAAAAACCCAATGATTTTTACAAGATGATTAACATCTACGAGGAAGTAAGTTCAGCATAATTATTTTTGCAATACATTTCTGATTTAACAAAAGGGGAACTGTACAATTGAATCAAATAATCGTGAGCTATGTAATATGTCTTTTGGTATAAAGTCTCTCTCCATTATTGAATATTAAACTTTATTTGAGAAGAGAATTATTATAACAGAAAAGAGTTAAAAGCAACAAGCTTTATAAATTCAACAAATAATTTATTTCCCGTTAATGCAACGTAAAAATGTAATAAAAAGGAACGTACGGTTTTACCAATTAGATCCCAAATAATCCTAGAATTACAAACTCAAGTCTTAATAATTTAAAGTCCTGAATAAAATTCAGTATAAATCCAAATTAAATCCAAAACTAAAGATGATGAGGTGTTTCTTGCAGTTTATATAATGCTGATGTGTCAACAGTCTTTTGTTGAATCACAGTAATATAATTTCAGGTTTCAATTCGCTATAAACTTCAGTTAATGTCTCTATCCAAGAATTTTATCAGAGCACTTTTGTATTTCCAAATAAAATACTCACTGAATTTAATAATATGAAGCAAATAGATTCCAGCCCGAAGATAATAATGGACACAACATATAGTGCAACCTGATTGCGCTAAAGCTTAAAGCACGAATGAATGTTCCCTTGAGAGACAAGATTTTAAAGTCTTCTACTTGATCTCTAGTCACAATTAGCATTGTCTAAAAAAAAAACATTACCGAATGGAAAAAAAAAAACTTATAGAATGATCCCGATGTTTACAAAATAAAATGTTAATTATTATTAGAAACATATCACTAAAATTAAAATATTGAACATGGATTATGTCAGGTACACCAGGTAGTTTCCAATAACAACTAACAAACAATGCAAATTAAATATACATACCACAATAACTAGCTTAAAGAGTC
Source organism: Sinohyriopsis cumingii (assembly GCA_028554795.2). NCBI lineage: Eukaryota > Metazoa > Mollusca > Bivalvia > Unionida > Unionidae > Sinohyriopsis > Sinohyriopsis cumingii. The sequence continues at coordinate 73,326,857 of CM068827.1, read as the reverse complement.
ATATGATAGTTTTAAACCAGGTCTGAACACTGCCACAAATATCGACGATGTAAAAATATGGTCCCAACATCTTTTGTAACAATTCGACAAAGAAAGACAACGTGAAACTATGTAGATAACAAAGATAAACTCGGTGACTGTTTTGGGATCGTAGCATCAAATGATTTATAAGATAATTAGCAAAAATCAAACAAATAATCATGATGACGATAGTTAATGGGGATGGTCTAATTAATGCTTTTTAAAGGCCATTAATTGTATTACCGTCTTGTTACTGTGTCTACAACGGGGCCCCGAGTGGCCGAGTGGTCTAAAGAGCTCTCCGTTAAGGATCATTGCCATCTCACCTCTGTCTGCGTGGGTTCGAGTCTAGTATTCGACCAATGTGGGTATGTGAGAAAGCTTGCCAGTAGCTTCTCGTGGGTCGGTGGTTCTTCTCGAGGTTTTCCCGGGTTCTTCCTCCACCATTAGTACTGGCCGCCATACACAGCCTATCGTATGCTGAACAGTGGCGTTAAACCCCACAACAACAACAACAACTGTGTCTACATCTCTGATCAAAAATACAAATAATAGGACAGCTAATGTCCAATTTAGCCAAAGTATAGAATCAGCTAAAAATGTCACAAGCTGTCCAGCTCTTGTCAAATGCCAGTTTCTTACACTGCTGTTGACACCCAATGATATTGCTTGTGCAATATATTTCATAGCTTGTTTGACTTTTTTCACGAAATAATCAATCTGTGCTACCTTTTGCATCAGTACTTGTTTCTTCACAACCTCCTAAACAATTGACAAAATTAGCTATAGGCGGGACAGCAGGTGACGCGAAAATACATATGTATGTAATAAAGGTGGCAACTGACACACCTTTGTCTTTAAATAACCTGTTCAGCCATTTACCTAATTTTAACATTTATTTAACGTTTGAATTTATTTTGTTTCACATTGTCTCTAACATTAATTTGTAACCTATGTTGTATGTCCAACTTTCTTTGAAATTTTACTTTCAACATTTTCCAGCACTTGTTCAATTTAGCCTTTTAGGTTGAATCTGTTTCTTTACTGATATCCTTTTTTGTGTGTTCTGTCTGTTTGTAATACCTTTCAACATGTGAAGTCGTAGATCCTCTTTTCGAATTCATAAAAAGTGATCAGTAATTGCATGACCTCTTTAAAATCTGTGCTTTCCAACCTTTGATTCTGTTTAGTGATCATGCAGGCCCCTTCAGAGGTTGAGAGGCCAGAGTCATTAAAGAGTTTGAGGCCTTGGTTATATTGAAATTTTGGAAATGACTCGAAAGTCAAAACAAACCCATATAATTTACTGTGTAAAGATTTCAATGTACACCACGAAGTATTTTCAAAATTGTTTATTTGAAAAACGCTTTTCGAGGCCACTTAAGGGTTGATGCCCCTGGCTTATCCATCTCCCGGTTTAGCCTATGATCATCTATATTACTCCTAGAACCTCGTAATTGCTGGTACAATCATTCATTTAGGTCTAATTGTGGCCTTGTACTATTGTGGGTGCAAATTAATATTTACGTTGTGTTTCTTCTCTTGACTGTGTTTGTGCCCATTTCCCAGATTTCTTTATAAACCCGAACTACTCGAAATACTATCTTTGCACACTACTATCTTATTCGATTACATTTTCTATTCAACCATGCAAACGTATTCAGTAAAAATTATTTAGGTCTGCTAAACGTATGAAATTTTATCCAGGATTTTATGATATAATTATTAATCCTCCTTCATTTTCTTAATTTTACCTGATGGATTGTTAATCCTACCTCATTGTGTCATTTGTCGTTATCGTCCGCACCTTCTGGCTTGTTAAATTCAGCCTTCTACGGTTTATATCATAAAACACCTATCAATTTTCAATATCGTATCTGATTTGATATTTGGTTTTAATGCTTTAAAATTTCTTGCTATTTGAGATATTCTGTAATTTTCGTCTCCGTGGTACTTATTTTCTCAAGTATTGATTCATCCATTCATTACAGTGTTCTTAATTTTTTTCCGTGAGGTATTCAGTATAGGGTTCTCTGTTGTACTATCTCCATGTTTGTTTCCGCTTTTCCTTAAAAGTACTTTTTCCTTAATATTTTTTCATTATGCCAATTTCTTCATAGTTTGTAAACACCACTGCTAATTCAGTTATGTGTTTTTCTATTTATATTTTTCATTTTGAGCATATCTTGGTCTCCATTTATATTTTAATATTATATTTCAGTAAACTTTTGACTTTTTAAATTTGACTAATGTCGTCTTGCAAAATACCATCAGTTGAGTTTAAGCTGATGTAAAGGTTTAAATATACAGCAGATTAAATTGTGGGTAACGATAAAATCATGTTTACGTTCGCCTGAAAAATTTCGTTGCAAATACGATGAAACCTCCTTAGTCCTCAACAAAACTTCTGGCCGATTCATAGTGTCTTTCAACAGTGTCACTAGTTCTTGGAAGTAATTATAGAAAGGTAAGATAAACAGATTAAATATCAGCATACAAATACGGAAAATCAATAAAGTAAGGTATGCTAGTAACGCAAAAATTTAATAGAAAGCACTTGTTCATCCATGCATAGCTGCTCAAAGGAAGAAAATACTCATTTGCAGTCGTATTTATTAACATTCATTGATTACCTGTGATTCATTTAAATTCATACATTGATAAGGGAAAATCACACACAGCTACACGTACTTGAAATTAGGTTGCAGATATCTTACTCGCAAATTTGGAGTGTTTTATAGATATATAACTGATATAAAACGTTATATTGTGTCTCCATATACCAAATGGTTAGCGAGCAGCTTCATGAATTAGAAACGTAACCGGCCATGATTTCAGGCAGTCGCGAGGAGTTGTGTACCGTGAAGAGCTTTTTTGAGCAAAATGGCACAAACAGGTAATTCCGATTTTGATTTTTTGTTTGTTTTGCTTTGGTTTTTATTTGTATTTGCGTCAAAACATTTAAAATAACGGTAACTTAGTTACTAGTATACTACAAGCCATGTGGATTGACCCGATTATCATGCACTCACAATTTTGACAGCATCTTGTTTATTCCCATAAATAACTTATCAGTTGCGTGTAAATTTCGGATGCTTGGATCGGAATGAGCCATTACAAACGCTTATTAATCTGCTGCCTAAATCTTAGCACAAAACAGTATAAATATTATTTAAGGAGTATGTTATATCTAATGTTTCACCATTAGTAGAGAGCAGCCCAGCTGGCCTTGATCTTCAACCGGATATTCGGCATGCAGTAACTTAAACTACTTTACTCCCTTTTTTAATCCTAATCTGACTGATAAATGACGATGTTAATATTTTGTCTATCATTTTCTAATGTGGATGATTACACAAAATGTCATAAAGAAAAATATTTAATATAAATTTTTCTCTGTTACGGTTATACTCTTGTACACTTTTAAGTCATGTTCGATCGTCAAACATTTATTTAGACAAAATAGCAAAGTCGTCAAAAAGTACTGAGAAAATGGCTGTTATGAGTTAGAATTTGTTAATGTCGAATAGATACTAGTAGTTAATCTAATTTCCGTATGGTATAATATTCATAGGTTTTCTTTGGTAAGAAAGAAAGAACTCTGCATCGTCTATTACAATGTTATCGGTATTAAGTCAAGTATCAAATTTGCTGAGCTTTTGAACATTTAGGTTAGTGTCGTTCCCTTTTACTGATGAAACAGGACGATTAAATGTGTTGTCGTTCTGTCCATTTTTTTTTTATTAAAACAACTTATCTAGACTGAATATTTAACTACCTTACCTCGACATTAAAAATGGACTACATCGTCGCTTTGTTATTAAAATTGTGAAACACGTCCATCCTTTCTCCGACCACTGATGAATACCTAGTAGCCCATATAGAAAGTGCCACTAAATGTAGGGGCCCCGAGTGGCTGGTCTAAAGCGTTCACCGTTCCGGATCACTGCCATCTCGCCTCTGTCTGCGTGGGTTCGAGTCCAATGCTCGGCTAGCGTGGGTACGTGGGAAAGCCTGCCAGTATCTTCTCGTGGGTCGGTGGTTCTTCCCTGGGTTTTCCAGGGTTCTTCCTCCACCAGTTATACTGGCCGCCATGTATAGCCTATCTTGCGCTGAAAAATGGCGTTAAACCATAGAACAACAACAACAACTAATTGTAAATTAAATGACGGTTAATAAGAATACCTTAGGCATTTGGACTTTGATCTCGAAAGTCCTATGGCATACGGTAACATCGATTATATGTGACTGCAGAGGCAACAAGAAATTCCTATTGCATACGGTAACATCAATTATATGTGACAGCAGAGGCAACAGCAAATGGCAATAAGAAAGTCCTATGGCATACGGTAACATCAATTATATGTGACAGCAAAGGCAACAAGAAAGTCCTATGGCATACGGTAACATCAATTATATGTGACAGCAGAGGCAACAAGAACGTCATATGGCATACGGTAACATCAATTATATGTGACAGCAAATGGCAACAAGAAAGTCCTATGGCATACAGTAACATCTATTATATGTGACAACAGAGGCAACAAGAAAGTCCTATGACATACGTTAACATCAATTATATGTAACAGCAAATGGCAACAAGAAAGTCCTATGGCATAAGGTACCATCAATTATATATAACAGCAAAGGCAACAAGAAAGTCATATGGCATACGGTAACATCAATTATGTGACAACAGAGGCAACAAGAAAGTCCTATGGCATACGGTAACATCAATTATATGTGACAGCAAAGGCAACAAGATTAAAGAAGAATAAGATGAGACACAGTGAAATGAGATAATGGTTGACTGAACAATCTGCAAATACATCGCTAAAGCTGGCACAAAAGATTATAACATGTTTAACGTAACTAATTTCAGGCAGAATTAGTAGATTTGAAAGCGAATGAATCAAAATTAAGGATAGAAATAAAATTTGACTGTCATATACATTTTTACAAATCTGCATGGGCTGAGTCGAAAAGAGATGAACTATATAGATCATACTTTTAAAATTATCTTCAGTGAGCAAACCTCCAGAAAAAGAACAGTTCAAATTAGGGGAAAATGGGATAAAAACGTTTAGTAATTATACGATGAATAGAACATTGAATATTACTTCACTTATTTAGAAAAGAAAAATAAATGTTGCACATAGAGAACATACGGTATCATTGATCATTCCTGCTCTTGCAGATTTTCTATTAAGAATAATTTATCATTTCCTTTTCGAATGCAGATTGTATAATAGCGCGATATGTCTAATTTTTCAGACACTTTCTTTCTTCAATGTAAATCATAACTTGAATATAATTGAAAAATGAACTTCAAAAAGATTTTGGAAGGGATATGATGTTTTGTTTAAAATTTGGGACATACTGAACATAAATGGAAGATGTAAAACTGGCCATTCCAAAGTTTAGAGAACCACTCAAGAATACAAAAAAAGGAATTATATCGAAATATATGTACTTGGAATTTTCGCATGATGAAATCATTCATTTGAACAAATCTGGAGATGTTTTCTGGTTTTGAACCATAGTTTCGGGAATATACAAAATGTCAATCTCCGCCAACACTGGAAATGTCAGATAATTCAGCTCAGACCCGTGGAAAATGTATGAATATGACACATGAAAAACAGTGTGTGTGTGTGTGTGTGTGTGTGTGTGTGTGTGTGTGTGTGAGAGAGAGAGAGAGAGAGAGAGAGAGAGAGAGAGAGAGAGAGAGAGAGAGTAATTGTGATTTGGAATTTCAACGTAGCTTTAACAATTTTTCAGTCATATCGCTACGATGTTTGCAGTGTGGCAGCCTATAGTGATGTTTAGCACTGGGGCATCATGCTGCAAACATGTGGAGTTATGTCCCACCCAATCATGTTCTGACACCAAACCGACCAGTCTTGACACTAACCCCCTTAATGCTGAGTGCATAAGTCTTTGGTATAACTCGGACGGGGATCGAACCCACGACCTCCGGCATCTGAGGCGGACGCTCTAACCACTTAGACGATCGGTCGAAAACATTGTAAACTTTGTCGGACAAATATGTTCAGTATTTTACAAGTTAATCTCCCTACGAGTATAAATAGTTGAAAATAAAATGAAATCACTGGTGAACAAAGCATCTGGATTGTGAACACGGTAAAACGACTATAGAGGTAATAAGGACAGCAGATGAATCTGTAAAATATATATGTAGCAAATACATTAGTACTGACAAATGGCGTAAATATGCAAAGAAAAGACCTTATACTAATACAACGTTGTAAATGTGTGTGTGTGTGTGTGTGTGTGTGTGTGTGTGTGTGTGTAATGTGTTGAAATTAAATTGGCATCGTAATAGAGGAAATATAAAGATGAAGGAAAACTATTTGGAAATAGTTTTTGTTTTTGCGAGTACGTTAAACTATGAAAAGATCAGTGAACATTAACAATAAGAGCAAATAAAATTGAATTGAATAAATATTATCATAAATAAAAGCTTCGATAAATCATGATCAAAGACGAAAGAAGATTGAAAATAATTTTAACCACGTACATAAAAGTATACAAAAAAAAAATCAAAAGAATGAACAAACAAATATAAATAGAACTTTCACCAGACGATCCGTGACTGGCTTAATAGAACATTAAGTGGTGATATATTTTATGGTGGAAATGCTCAGGATTTGTATGAATTTATTTAATGAGGTACAGACATGCATACAATAAATCATAAATAGGAAAAACAGACGGGTTCCAATGTATCTGGCTATAATAATTCGTAGTCAAATATCCGACCGTTATGCATTTGTATTTGTAGTATAACGAGAGAAAGATTTTCAAAAACTTCAACATCATTCACATGAAAAAGTTTATTAACAGAACAATAAAAATATTGAATAAATATTTATCCAGACAGTCCATATTCAACTTAGATATTTAAGTAGAACATACATATTTGAAGGGAATTTAGAAAGGATAGGGTACTTATATGTGGGTAGATAAGATCTAATAAAAATGAGCTCATACATAGAATTACCACAATAGGTAGAGTACAAAACCGCAATTCTTAACGTCCAAAATAGAGACGATATGATTGTCTTCGTTGTTTTCAACATAATCATCAAAATGATGACCTGACAAAACTTTGTGATTTAAATGATTGCATGACAAAAATACTCTGTAATGCTGTGTGAAAGGTTTCGCTGGAATGTTGTTGTTGCTGTTGCTGTAGGGTTTAAAGCCATTTTCAGCACAATATAGGCTATACATGGCGGCAAGTATAACTGGTGGAGGAAGAACCCTGGAAAACCCCGGGAAAGACCACCGACCCACGGGAAGCTACTGGCAGGCTCTCTCAAGTACCCATGTTAGCCGAGCCTGAGACTAGAACCCACGCACACAGAGTTTTGTAATGTCAGCATCAATTCATGATGTCAATTTGAAACTTTGGAAAGTAAAATTAGAATTACCAACATATTACCTTTCTGATGAAAGAGTTAGAGATAAGAAGATATGTGCTTTACGATTACATTATCATCTCTAAAATATAATTTCGTGCTGAAAATATTGTTGCACAGGAATGTGGGACAGAAAATGACAAGTTCTTATATTCGATTTCAATCAATCTAGTGCAAACTTTGCCTTTCCACAATTCGTAACATACAGTTATGTTATGAAGTTCTTTCAAATACACCATTTAAGTTTAAATAAAAGTACTTTTTGGATATACAAAATATGTATTAGATTTCACCTTTTTCGACAGCTTCAACGTAAATTGTGACATGTGCCTTAACATATCATATACTTTTTAATTTCTTATCATGAATGTTAACCTGAGCCTCTGAAGCAAAATAAATACATATATTGTGTGCGTCTACATGTGAATTTCATGTTTATATGCCTTGTTGAACGTTAGTTAATTTTGTGACCGCTATCGTGCAGTTTGTTAACGTGCTTACTTTCCGAGCCAGACGTCACGGTTCACAAGGTTTTACACATTAACAGGGTATTAAATCGGTGTTTACACAGCTTCAATACATCTAAAAGAATATTTCTGTTGTCGTCGGTCTGATTATGTATGTAGCGCTTGACTTTTGTTAGTATTTCACTACGACCTTGTTAAGTAGCAGATGTTTTATTGTCTCCTTTTTATTTTTGTATTTCGATGACTTCATAGAAATACCGTATACACACACTTATAAGATGAGGATAAGACCAAAGTGAGCATATTGCGTCTACAGATCTGGGTTTATACAGTTTGTTTAGGAGTAATCACTAGAACAAACAATATATACCCTGATCTGCTCGCGCATCATGCCATGTTTTCAGTTGGACTCGACTTATAGGCAAGTATACACGATAGGTATTAAAACACAAATAAGTTTTATTGCAAATTATGTCAGCTGGATCAAAGTTGCATACAGAATCAACTTGATAAGTAATACGATTGTTAATAAATTTAACTCATTGTTGGCTAACTTACCTGATGTTTTATCGTTCTCCTCCACAAAATGTCCGTCAAATTCAATATAATGTATGAGGAATGTCCTGCCCATTAAATTATCGCAGTTAGATACATCAAACCAAATCATGAACTATAACACATGTATTCTTTTTTTCTTGTTTACTTTCTTTGCTTTCAATTTGTTTTCCATTTGAATTCGAATATATTCATGATTTCCTGTCTGGTATTTTCTGTGTACGTTTGTCTGTACATGCTGACAAAACAAAAAGTAAATTATAACGCTATCACACAAGCACACAAATCTAAGGTTGTGGTTCGAAATGAACTGCTTCAATTAATTCAAAGAGAGAAAGAGGTTGAGATAAAGAGGAGATGTAATGATGACTCAACAAAAGGACCAATCAATGAAGAACAAATTGGTGAATATATATTTATAATAATAAAATACAAGATCATGTCATCTTCATAAATTTCATATCAAAGTGTGCGTGATCTCGTCTTTCGTCGGATCATACTGGGTTTTAAATACTATTTTATGTTAAAATAGCTTACAACCTTCGGGAAAAATTTACCAAGTTTTTATTAAAAGTAAAATGCCAATAATGATGTTTAATTTTGTTTCGTAACTGTTTAAAATCTTTCCAATTATCTAATGTAATTCAAGACGATTTTCCGAAATTCGTATGAGAAGCTTGGGTGGAGGGACCAGGGCTGGCACTAACACGCCCGGTATTTCCTTGTATATATTTAAATACTATTTGAATGATTAGTTTAATGTTACTTATTTTGATGAGGTACAAGAAAGTAGTTTCTATCCAGTTACTTAAATAATAGTGCGACATGTGTTAGTACGTGATCACGTGAGAGAGAACATAACATCTCACGAGATATTGATCTCTAGCGCCTCATTTTCTAAGGCGATGAAATGTCAATTGATATTTATCTTGAAGATTGAAAGATCTTACCCTTTATATATATTTATATATATATATGATTATTCATGTTCGAAATCTGTACAGTAATAGCGGGTTCCTTCCAATGTAGAACAGGGCCATAAAGTATGGCCCTGCCTTAGATTAGGCGGACCACCATCACGGCGGACGAGAAGGCATTTCCTTTATACCTAAATTTCCGCGGCCCATCTGCCTTTTTGGGGATTGCATAAATCGGCCAGTTCGACACTATTTAGTTCCGATCGCTTAAAAATCAACCATACTGCACACGCATTAATGCATTAGATTTTAGAGGAAATCTAGCTTAACGGGTCATTAGATTTTAGAGCAAATCTAGCTTAACGGGTAACTGCTGATATTCTACTAACGCCGGAGAGCCATCGTTTGAAAGAGTTGTACCCCATGGTGCAGGACCTGTAAAGACCCGTGGATTACTTCTGTTTTCCACGGTACCTGTAAGAGAAATAGTTTCCACAACCGAAGCGACATACCAAAAACGGTCGCCATGGATATAAAGAAGCTAATGACCAAATGGGAGACAAAAACAATGAACTAAACGAAAAGTAAAAAAACCAAAAACAAATATATCACACTTTATGAATTATCAAAACTTTGGGAAAAATACTAATTGGACTTCTGATTTAAAAAGCAGTGGTTCTTATCCTTGTCGCGCAGCTTAGTTTAACGCTCCAGATACACCTCAGTTTATCGCTCCAGCTACACCTCAGTTTAACGCTCCAGTTAAACCTCAGTTTAACGCTCCAGATACACCTTAGTTTAACGCTCCAGATACACCTCATTTTAACGCTCCAGATACACCTCATTTTATCGCAAAAGAATAAGCCTCAGTCTAACGCTCCATTTAAACCTCAGTTTAACGCTCCATTTAAACCTCAGCAATGCGCAAAAACTTAACTAGACGAAAATCTACGACAAAGAAAACAACAGTTTAACATACAGGCCATTGCACATTTTCGACAACTTTAAGCTTTAACAGTGATGACTCTGTTAATAGAGACATAGATCAGTGAGATATAAAATCCTGACATAATCAACTTAACTTGCATTATGAATGGCATTATCTAAAGTATGTTATCTGCATTTCACAGATAAAAGTGTACCAGTCTTATTTACATCAGTTTTAAATTTTTATGTATACTTTCAAATCCGAAAATTATTTTTTGATGTAATCTCACTTTAGCTGGCGGACAATCATTGCATTCGAATAATAATGACATAGATCTAAATCAGTTTAATATAATCTTTAATAACCGTATTAACCCAAAGCGTAATGACTGGAAATACATAATGGGCAAAACAGATCAACATTATATGATAACGATATTGAATGGGTTCCAATAACGCATGAATTGGTTAATGATGCAAGTAACCAAACTTGGGACAATAGATTGGTTGCGAATAGTTGGAATTTTAAACGAGGAAGCCATATGATTTTTGCTAAATGTCACTTGATCACGGTTAGATATTTATTAATGTGTAAATTTCTCTTAATCACTCGCAAAGTAAAGAAAGTCTAGAAAGGACTTTATGCTAACTGTGTGAGTGATTACGTAACAATTTACACTTAATCAAATACGCAAACAAAGATCATTTAATCCCTAAAATTCCAATTTTCTTCCTTTCTACCATCATACCAGAGGATTTTATCAACAAAGCATTCACATTTATGTAGCTCGTAGCTATCTTTCAGTAAGCCTCTTCGCTGCGGCAGAATACATAGTCCTATCTTCGCTAGCCAAGAGTCATCGACTCGTTATATAGTATTATAGAGTACCGTGTCAAATCAGGTTATGCCAGTGATCGATGGAATTATGTTTGGTCATTTTAAAAAGAAAAAGGAAAACGTTGTTGCTGTTTTTGTTTAAATCAGGTTATTTTTTAAAAGAGAAAAAAAAAAAAAAAACGCTTGAGTAAGGCACGTCTTGGTTGATCATGCTGTCTACGCTTTCCGATCTTTCAAAAGCATTATCGTGAACATTTTTAGTGAGATTTCTTGATAGTAACATGCATATGACCTTTAATAACACCTACTGAGCATATTGTCAATGCAATACAATATTTTGTTTTAAAGATTGGTTTGTAAAGCCTGCCATATGATTTCTTTTGCAAAAGTGATGAGTGTTGGTGTGCAGGAATGCCTCCTCTGTGCTATGACATTGTTCTAACTTCTAATGAGTGATTTCAATCCGGGGGTTGTAAATTTTGATCGGAATTCACAGGGATTTAGGGGTGGTAGGATTTTTATTATTATTGTTTAAGGCGTTGGTATAGATAAATAATTGCAATTGAATCAGTTGGTAAATGTCGCGAATATCTCCATTGGCCAGAAAGTAACCATGTGATCAGGCCGAGCTGCGTTTAATTCAATTTAAACTGTATGGAGAACTATTTTATACCAACTTTTTTAAATAGAGCCACATGCAAAGTAACTTATGTAAACATTGAGACAGAAGACATACACACTGCATGCCTTAAAATGAAATAAAAATGTTGATAAGATTATATTTTATTCTCAAAATTGACTAAATTGATTTAGACAAAATAACATGTATTTTGTCTGAAAATAAATCATTCTTTATTTGACTAGATTTTATTTAAAAGTGGGAAACAAATGTTGCATGTACGCTAGATACTGGTCCGTTGTAACGCCGGTATTCTACAATCAACTGTAAATCCCTCGAGACAGTCATACCTGAAGATTTTATACACCTGATCGTCACCGGGGGAGGGGAGTAGAATAAAACGCCATACTTCGGAGAATTGGGAGAAATAACACTTTAATTGGTTTCTTACATCAAAATCAGCCGATATGTCATTTAGGTTCCTTAAATTACATTAAATCAAAGTACCACTAGTACCTAGGCAAAACAAAGACATAAAAGTTCCGGAAGTAATGTTATCTTTGCATTGAAACTAACTCTAGTAGGAGTACGGTGCACCAGTAGTTTTGCATGACTTGCAATGTAATGTAATTTCCACTCAAGTCTTTTTGCACCAAATGATAGGATGCAACCAGTTTACAACTTATACTTAGAAACGCAATGCCACGTTCATAACGACAACCAATAGACGAGACCGAAGAAGGTATTTCTCTGTTTCTAAAGAATGTATTTTCCTTACATGTTGTTCTTATGCAGAGATTATATATGGTTCACTTACAATCAGTTTAATTCTTCAATTCCGTTTTAAAAGACTGCACCCAGTTTTGAGGTCATAGAATATAAAACGATACAGTTTATTACTTATTTCAGTTTTCTTGCTAAGGAAAGTTTCTCATCCAAATTGTAAAATTTTATCAAAAACATCAATCACTAACCTAGGATCAATCAGACATTATGTACTAAATATTTATTCTACTGATGTGTAACTACCAAACTGATCATTTTTGATTGTCGGATATTTTAAAATCGTTCAGTAATAATCACTTTTCATACGTGACTAAAATGCAATTTCTATTTCCTGTGCACAACGTGCGTACAGCAATAAAACCCTTTCTTAATGTTTGGTTATTCTCTAATAGGATTATAGGCTGAAGGACTCAATGTACTACTCCAGTTCAAATAGTAAACCTATGCAAACACCATGATATTACACATTCAATAACTTAAAATTTCTGAGTGTTCATGATCAAACCTATATTGATCAGTATAGATGAAACCTGGATGTCAACTTCTGTATAGAGGAAAGGATATGAGCTGCGGCATTTTCTGGACCTACATGTCTTTTGAAACATGTGCTTTCAATTCCGCACCAAAGAGTCAGGTGCTAATTTTAGTAATGAGTGTTCCAAACTCAAGACTGTTAAAGGACTGAAATTCCACCAATAAAACAACGTCTCTATTTGTGTTCACTTACAACTAGGATAAGCTTTCAAAAGATTATTTTCCCTAAAACATAACTTACATTATTAACCAATCCTGGTCAACCAAAACCCATATCTACTCCATTTCCCATTTTTCCATATCATTAGTACTGTGTGTCCTGAATTAGTACGAGTCCTATAGATTAGAATTTTATTACCTCCCTTTGCCTAGCAGTTTTATTATACTCTAAGAGACTATATTTTTATAAATGTTCCAGATAGAATTTTTTAAACTGTCACAGTTTATAGTTCCATTTATTTGCCAGACTAAATTTACCATTGTCGAAATAGCAGAAATAGTGAACGGTAATGTAATTAGGGATTACCTCCAGGATGCAAGGGGACAGTTTTTATGCACGAATGCCGCATTCACTTGCCTAGCATAAAATATCATAAAAATAAAATAAACAAATGAGGTCAAAAATGTCAATATTTTTGGATAGCCAAATTAAAACAAAGCATATGGGTATATTCACTTGACCAGAGAAGTCAACGGCAGTTCATAGCAAAATAAGTTTATGCACCCCAACCGAAAATTTGTATCTGCATTTTTCACTTGAGAAATGTCATTTTTAACACTAAGAGATGCTCACAGTGTAAATACAAGCTGATTTCCTAGGTAATAATTTGCAAAACATTGTGTCTTAAACAGGTTAGTGGAATTTAAAAAGTTGCCATCCAAGCCGTTTCTGAGATATTCTACTTGCCCTGAACCTATATGTTTACTTGCCCTGAACCCATATGTTTACTTCTATGGGTGGCTAGCTCTTCTCCCTAGATGACTACTGATATTTAACTGTCTACATACTGTAATATTGCCAAGGGAAGTGTTAATGCCTCATCAGTTTAAAGAACAACACAGCCCGAAACATCCAATTCACAAGCATATCCATAACTTTAATTATTAAACAATAAGAGCTGAAAAAGTTACACTATAGCCTTAAGTTAAGAAATCTGACAGGGGCCAATTTACGAAACTCTCCCCTGCCACCCAAGTCAAGTTCTGCTAAAATACTTGGATATTTAACGGTAAAGCGATCCTTATAAACTAGTTCCTAGTAGATGAAATTGTGTGCCTGTAAAACTCCGAGGTTGCGTGGAGGGCGAAAACTTTGGATTTTGTTTGAAACAGATTATAATTAAAGCCGATTATTTTCAAAAAATTTGATTTTGAAAATAAGCTTGTATTTTTCAACGAATATTTAACAGAATTTCTTCGGTCATATAGAAATTAGACTTAGGGGGCCCATTGTACTCATTTAGTATCGGGCCCACACAGCCCTAACACCAACGCTTTGATATGAGAATGAGTTTAAACTCACTTACGAAAGTTTGGAGATTTGTGCCAGGTGATTCACTTTAAAAATAGCAGTGACTTTGACTTATGTTGTAACTTTCATAAAGGGATGTTTAATTAAGTTGTCATTTTTATTGTTTAATTTCTTTAAATTATAAACTGCAATCATATTCACACACATACATACATACATACATACATACATACATACATACATACACAAACACACACACACATACATACATAATACATACATACATACACACACACGCGCACGCACGCACGCACCACCCAACCCTCAGTAATATCGTGTGTCAGGGTTTTGTCTATATATCACAGTTTATGGACCACCCAACCCACAGTAACATCGTGTCAAGGTTTTGTCTATATACCACAGATTAAGGACCACCCAACCCACAGTAATATCGTGTCAAGGTTTTGTCTATATACCACAGTTTAAGGACCACCCAACCCACAGTAACATCGTGTCAAGGTTTTCTCTATATACCACATAATAAGGCAATCTTTGGTAAATGATATTTGGCCGAATGTAAAGATGTTTAGATATGATTGGTAAAAGATGCTTGCCTTGTCAGCTAATAGTGTCTGCCTTATCATCTAATTCATTTATTAGCTAGATGGAAATTAATTCGTTTATTAGCTAGATGGAAATTAATTCCTTTATTAGCTAGATGGAAATTAATTCGTTTATTAGCTAGATGGAAATTAATTCGTTTATTAGCTAGATGGAAATTAATTAGTTTATTAGCTAGATGGAAATTAATTCGTTTATTAGCTGCATGGAAAGTTTTTCACGGAAGTTACCATTGCTCTGCAAGTCCCTCGCTTTACTAATTAAGCTTCCATAGTAAACCTACGAAAACTTCACGTTATTCAAAATTTAAAAACTTAAAATTTCTGGTTGCTCCTGATCAAACCTATATTTATCAGCATAGAAATACCCTTGATGCAAGCTTCAGAGTAGAGAAAACAACACGAGCCGGGGCATTCTTTGGATTTGCATATGTTCGAAACTCATGATTCAAATTCCGCACAAATGAGTCAGGTGCTAATTTCAGTAATGTAATGAGATTCACAAATTCAAGGATCTGAAAGGACTCAAATTCCATTAACTATTGTCTCTATTTTTATGTTACAGCTAGAATACGATTATTTTACTTTACATTGTAAATCAGTCCGGACCTGTCAAACCCATATTTGCTTTATTTTATGTCACCCATTTCTAATCCGGTTCCCATTCATCCATATAATTAGTACTTTGAGTCATACAGACATGGCATATGTTTAAACATTACTAATTGCATCGGGCACAGAGGACAAATTAATCATCGCCTAGAAAAAAAGAATGGTATTTTCTTGCAATCTGCTTAGAAAGCCATTTTGTCTATATTAATTTCAAGCGTGAAAAATTAAAGGTATTGCAAATGTACCTTATTGTTTCCTGTTTGTTGTGTTTATCAAATAGCGTTTACGTTTCCACATGTACAAAAAAATGGCGTTTACGTTTCCACATGTACAGCTTTTCCCTTGACCACCTTTAATGCAATTTTACGTTTCATGATAAAATAATACACGAACATATATATATATATATATATATATATATATATATATATATATATATATATATATATATATATATATATATATATATACATACACACACTCCTTGACTAAATACATACATTTACAGACCCTTGCTGTGGCCTAAGTGGTCGCGGGTTCGAACCCCAGCCAAGTCACACCAAAGACTTATAAAAATCGTACTAGCAGCTGCCTCACTTGGCGCTCGGCATTGAGAGGTTAGAGTTAGGACTGGTCGGCCTGGTGTCAGGATAATGTGATTGGATGGGACATCATGCTACATATCTGCGGCATGATGCCCTAGTGCTAGACATTACTATAAGCTGCCACACTGCAGACATACTAACGATATGATTGAATTTTTTCAAAAGCTACGTTAAAAATCCTAATCACACACACACACACACACACACACACACATCCTGAGCTACGTACATGTATGTCAGACTGAACATGAGTATAGCAGTAGTATAGTGGGGCACCCTAGGGACAATGGGACTTACCTTTAAAAATAGGGTCCCGGCAGTCTGGGGACAAACGGAAATTTGTCACTGTGAGCCTGTCTATGAATATGAAATTAACATACGGAATTTTAACATGGATGGGTCTATAGAGGGACAAAATGGGCCTTTCTGGGACAGTAGGAATGGAACAGGTAAGGTGACGTCACAGGACTGAAGATGAGTAACAATGTAGCAAGGTGGTGACCTCAATCGGGACCAAAGAGCGGGGGGGGGGAGACCTAGAACGTTTATGGCGGGACAGATATATTTAAAACATTTTATATATTTATATGCAAAATACAACATACAAACAACTATACAACCGAGTAAAAAAAAAATAGGCAAAAAACCAAATCTTTTTGAGGCGTATGAGTGGTCCCGACAAGGGCCTTTGGTTTTTTTGTTAACATCATTCCTTTAACATGGAGGGCAAAGCATAGGTCTTCTTCTCTTCCTCAAACTTCTTCTGACTTCAGGACCGTAGATAAGAATTCTCTTCAAAAAGTTTTGTCTCTCCACATAAATTCTTCTTTTCCAAATGCTCGTACCTGTGATCCGGATTATTATCCATGATGATCTGACATACATGGGTAAGTCCGTACGAAACAGCATTGACGATACGAGAGTAGATGATTCTACGTTTGTCCACATCTTGTGACGAGAACAGGTGAAGGGAATGAGGTTATTTAAAGAAGAAGTGCGGATCGAAACGGATTGAGTTTTTTCACTAATCTAAACACACGTTACAAACTTAACTCACAACACTGAGTCAGTCTTCCAATACGAAGAGAGCGGACTGTGACGTCACATTCCCAATATAGATGTGCTAGCGGTTGTGCGCAGTCAATCCATGCGACACAGTTTTCAAACAACTAAGAAGACAATGAATTGGGGTGCACCGGCCTTAGTCTATGAGAGAAGGAAGACAGTGAAAGTCAAACAGTGACAGTATTCTTAGACGTTTTGGTAGAGCTAAGGAGTCTAAAACAAATGTATCAGACATCTTTAATGCGACCCAAGAGAAAAAGACCTTTCCGAGCCAAACAACCCAGCCCTGTTACTATGCCTGCAATAAAACACTTAGTGATTTCAACCAAATCATCATCGACAGGAGCCAGTCCAGAAGTAGGCCTTGGCCATGGCAGAGGCTTAAGGCAGTTAAATCTGATTACGTCAAGTTCCTGAGTTTATTTGTTAAACAAATACCCAACGGTCATTTTCATGGCCACCCACTTCTCTCGAAATAAGATATCATTCATTTTGCCAAAATCAATTTAAGCTCAAAATCCCTTTCTTTACCCACGATGTACGTGTGTGAATGTTTGAGTGAGTGCGTGGGTGTAGATACATATTCTAAAAAATCAAAACCAACAAGGACTTACGTTTTCTATCTTGCTTATTCTGGTACAAAGTTTACAATCAAATTCACAACACAACACTTCAAAAAGTTCACATACTTCTTCTGTGTCTTTGTTCACTCTCTCTATTTTCCAGTTTGTCACCTTCACACGTTTTGTCTCCTCTTCGTTTTCACTTTTTCCTCGTCTTTTTTCTTCTCTTTTTTCTCTTTCTGCACATGTCTGGGCTCTTCCTTTGAGGAGGGTACCTCTTTTTCTTCCTGTTCTAAACCCCTCTCATCCTCATGCTCCTGTAGTTTCTTAAGGCATTCTGAAGACCAATGTCCTTTTTCTTGAGAATGATTACAAGTATTTTGACTTTTGTCTCTTGTGACACCTGGCACATGAGAAGACAGAGGGAAGTCTTCAGGGTCCCATAAACTGAAGTTTGTGATGATGAGGCCACACAAGCTTCCTCCGCATTCCCAGAAGCTACAGTCAATTTTGGATAATGATTGGAGCCGACGCTGTGTCTTTGGTGCCCGGCCTGGGAAGTGTCGCCATTAACCAGGTGCATCTGGAGTTTTTTTAAAAAAAACAGCCCTTCTCAAGGCTACCCAAATCTCTAGAAAAGAGACTATTCAAGTTGCCAATTTGAATAAGTGTGGAGTAGTGTGATTATAAACATTCACTCTTGTAATGATGTGATTGTGTGTGTGTGTGTGTGTGTGTGTGTGTGTGTGTGTGTGTGTGTGTGTTTGTATGAGCTCACGTACGGTTGTGTGAATAGTAAAGTGTGTTTGCATAAGTGCACATACGTTTGTGTCGATAGTAGGGTGTGTGTTTGCATAAGATTACATACGTTTGTATGGATAGTAGAGTGTTTGTTTGAATAAGTGCGCATACGTTTGTGTGGATAGTAGATTTTTGTTGTTTGTAAGCGTTCGTGTATGTTTGTGAGAATAGTAGATATTGTGGTTTTTGATAGTATAATTTGGGTTTGTTTTTCTCCTTCCCGTGTGTGGATAGTATATTTGTGATTTGATTTTGCTCTTCACCTCAGTGTTGATAGTATATTTGTGGTTTATTTATTCTTCTTCCGTGTGTGGATAGTGTATTTTGTTTTTGTGGATAGTATGGAGGCAGTTGATAATGTGATGAAAGTTAAGTGATTTCTAGAAGACACTTTGCATTTGACAGAATGGTCATTGGCGAAGTGCGGTCTGGACCAATTAAAGAAAGGAGAAGAAATCATGAGAAAAGGGATGGAAGAAGAGGTGAAGAAGATAAAAGCCAGCTGGGCTAAAGAAAGAAAGGAAAAAGAAAACAGAAAGAAAAAAGAGGACTTTGAGGAACTGAATGAACATTGGACGAATATACAGGAAAAATTTAGATTGATGGGACATAATGACTGGATGCCAGAGACGGAAAAAAATAATAAGAAGAAAGGAATTATTGAGAATCTGAGGAAACGGTGGAAGAACTGGATAAATAGAGGAACCAAAAGGCCCTTTTCAGGGCCACTCATATGCCTCGAAAATATGCATTTTTACCTAAATATTTTTTTAGTCGGTTGTATAGTTGTTTGTATGTTGTATGTGTTATAAATGTCTGTCCCGCCAAAAACGTTCTAGTTTTATTCCCGCTCTTTTGTCCCGATTAAGGTCAGCCCCTTGCTACAATGTTACCCATCTTCAGTCCTGTGACGTCCTCTTACTTGTTCCATTCCTATTGTCCTTAGACAGGCCCAATACTTTTTGTGCCTCTATAGACTCATGTTAATATTCCCTATGTTAAATTCCCTTTGTCCCTAGACGGACCAACAATGATAAATTTCCGTTTGTCCCCAGAGTGCCGGTCCCTGTTTGTAATGGTAAGTTCCATTGTCCCTAGGGTGCCCCGCTATACTACTATGAGCTGTACTGCTAACTGCATAATGTCAACAAGATCACATCTTGCAGATAAAATTAATTAAATTAATTGAAACGTTCTAACGCTATTGGAGAATTCCATTTTTTTTTCTTCAAGTGAATGATTGTTCCTTCTTAGATAATTTACAGACTATGCTAATTATCTCGGACTTAACACTTAACACTAATGTATACGTTTTAAATTTGTTCTTAATTGTTTTATGCAAATGTCTCATGAAGGACTGTTGTCACAATTGTGACCAGAATAGAAACAAGATGGCCCCGTTACGGTCTTCAAGATATGTTATTGGAATGCATGTATTTAATACCGTTGTAAATCTGAGCGCAAAATAAGCAACAAGAGGCAGTTAAATAATTTCGGCGACGCTTTGTTTCCCGCACATAATTATCTTTCTGTCAGGTCTTTTACAGTAATTTTGTATCTATTTGTATTCACAAAATTACTTGTTCACTAATATGAACATGTTTTAATGGCTTACGAATGAAACATCGAAAGGTTTTTGTAAGATCGCAAATACACGTTTGTTTGTTATATCTTCAAGGTTAAATAAATCAGTCAAAACTTACGATTTTGTTCTAAAATTTAAACCAGTGACGAGGATTCTACATTTTGATAGAAAGACCGTGTTCTTTTTTATCAGTCTAATGCTATTGACACCTATACATGTCAATGCCCACCATTTTCCCTTGCATTCAAAGTCTCTTTTTGTTGACAGACGTTCGTACCAATACATATTCGTACATATTAAGATAAATATATATGACAAAAAGTAAATTAAAATATAAAAGGAGACGTATCAGCCGTGCTTTAAAAATCATTTATGGTTGTTCATTATCAAACAAAATGCCAACATCTCCTATGAAGTCCTCAAGGCACAAGAACAACCGCAAGCCTCATTAGACACTGAAGGAAAGAAGTTCTGACCAATACAAAATGTCTCACTCTATAAATAATTATACAGCCTTTGGTCGTTATATAATTTATAATCCATATATTAGAACGTGACATATTTAGGCAGCTTCAAAGGTGCGGATGACATGTTAATTTAGGCGCCATATAGGCGTTTATTGTAACTCCCACAGGTGGGATTTATTGTTGTGTTAGCAGAGAAAGTTTACTCTGTTTGTCCTTTTTAGCGTCAGCCTCAAAATATGCACTCTTTTCCTTTATTAAAAAAGACAGTGCAAGAAAATTCATATCAATCACGATGGCAAAAATCGATGCGGAACTACTCAGCTGAAGTTGTGTCATTTCCTAAAAACAATTTTTCTTTAGTCTAAACTTTTAAGAATTTGCTTTGTGCATAATTATACTAAGAGGAGAGATTAAATGACCGAACTCCGGACATAACTAAATATTGTTTCAGCTAAGCGACTTGATGCGTGGTTTCTAGTTAAATGTTTTGAGTCCGGGCTAATTTTTGTTTTGTAGTCTTGTGTAACAACAAGGCTTAGTCTCGTTCTACAATGCCCTTAATTGTCTTTGAGAGATGTATCCTTAAGTCACTCGAAAGACTATTCATATGAGTAGTAATAGGAGATACCGTAGGGCAAATGAGAACATACCTGGAAAAACGGGGTGTTTTACCATAGGGCAAAGGGGAATTTAAGATGGGGAATTTTAACATGGGTGGGACTATAGAGGGACAAAAAAGTAGTGGGACTGTATAGGGACTACATGACTGGAACAGGGGAGGTGAAGTTGCGGTATTTACTATTAGCAATAATGTAGCAAGGGTACTGACCTCAATCGGGACCAAAGAGAGGGAAGAACAAATCTAGAACACTTGGCGAGATAACACACACAACAGACAATCATACAAACAACTAAACAACGAACTAAAATAAATTTCGGCAAGAAAGCAAATCTTTTCGAGGCATATGAGTGACCCTGAAAAGGGTCTTTGTTTTGGGTTTTTTTTGTGTTGTTGTTAAAATCATTACGTTAACATAGGGAGGAACGCATATGTCGTCTTCTCTTCCTCAAACGTCTTCTGACTTCTTGTCCGTAGATAAGGACTCTGTTCAAACAGTTTTGTCTCTCCACATAAATTCTTCTTTTCCAAACACTCGTATCCGTGATCCTGATAATTATCCATAATGATCTAACATACATGGGTAAGTCCGTACCGAACAGTATCGACGATACGAGAGTAGACGATTCAACATTAGTCCACATTTTGAGACGAGAACAGTTGATGGGAATGAAACGAACTGCGGTTATTTATAGGGGAAATGCGGATCGAAACGGATTGAATTTATTCACCAATCGAAACAGGCGTTACAAAATTCAGTCACAACACGGAGTCAGTCTTCCAATCCGAAGAGAGCGGACTGTGACGTCACATTCCCTATATAGATGCGCTAGCGTCTGTGCGCAGTCACTCCATGCGACACAGTTTTCAAACATGACGGAAACTAAGACGACATTGAGTTGGTGTGCACCGGCCGTGGAGATGAGAAGCGATGGTATAGTAGAAGCTACCAAAGTCCATACAGGCCAATATCCGGATGAGGTCGATTTTAATTGAGATTTAGTCGATTTTCTTTCTTCTTCGCAAGACATTGTTCCCATACCACTACCTTTGCCCCCTTTTGATTCTTTATCACACGTCGAGAATTTTAAGCAGAGACAGAAAGACGAATTGGAGAATATCTTACAAAAGCAGAAAGAAGCAGAACGAGCTAGCAGAAGAAGAGGCAAGGTCCAGGAGAGAAAGAGAGTAGTGAAATCCAAACGGTGACCGTACTCTTAGACATTTTAGCAGAGTTAAGGAGCCTGAAACAAATGTTACTACGCCTGCGATACAATCCCTAGTGATTTCTATGAAATCATCATAGACACAGGCTAGTCCAGATGTAGGCAATGGCCGTGGCAAATACTTAAGGCAGTTGAAGATGATTACGTCCCGTTCCTGAGTTTGTTTTTTAAACAAACAAATACTCAATGATCCTTTTCAGGGTCACCCACTTCTCTCGAAAAGACAGTATTTAAAATGCTAAAATCAATTAAAACTCAAAAGCCCTTTTCTAACCATGATGTACGTGTGTGAGCGTTTGAGTGAATGTGTGAGTGAAGGTCCTTTTTCTAAAAACGCAAAACCAAGTGACACTTACGTTTTCTAGCTGGTCTATTCTGGTACAAATTTTACAATCCAATTCACAAAACAGCACATCACTTTAAAAAGTGCATTGACTTCTGTGTTTTTGTTCACTGTCTCTGTTTTTTTAATTTCTTCACGTTCACAGGTTTTTCCTCCTCTTCGTCCTCACTTTCTCCTCGTCCTTTTTCTTCTCTTTTTCCTTTTCTGCACGTGTCTGGATTCTTTCTTTGGGGAGGGTACGTTCTGTTGTTTCTTATGACATTCTGAAGACCAATGTCCTTTCTCTTGATAATGATGACAGGTATCTAGACGTTTGTCTCTTCTGGCACCTGTTTTGCTTTATTAACGGTCTGGACACCCTGAAGACCAATGGCCTTTCTTCTTACAGATATAACATGTGTCTTGACTTTTATCTCCAAAGGAGGGGAAGTAGGCCGTCGGATTGTCCAAAGAAACTTTTCTTATGACACCTCGCAAAGCTCTGATCAGAAGTTCGATCTGTGTGGGCTCTTCCTTCGTTCTGGTTGGTTTGAGAGGGAAATGAATACTGGAAGAGAAGACACACATCCCTTATATACATTGGTTTGACATGGATATAAAGTGACCCATGGCGTTTAAAATGAAGTCATTTTACGTTTTGCAGTCAAGATGAAACAATCGCACCATTTCGCAGAAGAAAGTAAGAGGCAGAAACGTAATTTATCGACTCGTACAGTACCTGAAGTTATGACACAAATTCATGCCAGTGATTTTGAAGATGACATGAGTGAGCCTGAATCGAGACCCAGAGAGTCTACACACAAAGTTCACCACCATTAGTAAACCCTGAAAAGTACTACCACATTCGAGAGACTGAAAAGCGTTCCTCTAGAAAATTTAGAACGACGACTTGCACTTACACGGTGAGGTTTAAAGATTTCAAGTCCAAAGTACCACTGGAGAAAACAGAGGGCTTCATCACCGAGGTGTGGGATTCTTTGTTAATCACACAGAAACGACAATGTCAAGCCAAAGAAGACGATCACTTGAGACTTTCCATACATCACGACAATCTAAAGCCCCCTGTTTGGATCGAGTTTAGCAGCCCCGCAGAATTAACACCTTCCAAAGTCATTGGCAAGATTCAACACGTGCAATAACCCAATGACAAGTTTTGACATCAACGATGGAAAGACCACACTGTTCATGACCCACGTATCTCTTCCTCGAGGGACCGGAAGCCAAAAGGTGATATTGGTGGATAACCTTCGTAACATCAAGCGTAGCCTTGTCCAAATTAACAACCCTCAATACCAAATGTGTTTAGCCCGTGCCATCGTGGTGGGACGAACGTAAGCCGACAATAACGACAGGGCAGAATGGAAAATAGTCTGGGAGAACATTCGAAAATCGAACCGAACCAAACAACCAACTGAAGCAAAACTCTTGTTACAGCAAGCGTGGCTATCCAAAGACACACCCTGTGGCATTCCTGAAATGCAAAATTACAAGATGTCCTACGTACACATTGAAAGTGCACTCTCAAGAAGTTCACGGACCTCTATTTTTTCGAGGAAAACATTCAAAAACGGACAATACATTCATGTCTATTATCACAATGAACATTTCGATGCCATCACAAGTATCAGCACATTCTTGGGATACGGTTATTAATGTGAGAAATGTGACTATGGCTATAACAATCGAGAGCAACACAAGCATTGTGGATATACATGTGAGAGATGTTTGGCTTCTAAACCCTGTCTTAACGAAGGACAATAACAAGTGCATTGCCCTGCATGTCAACGAACATTTGTCAGTCAAACCTGGTACCAACAACATCTGAAGACGCAAGGTTCACAGTGCTCCTCAACTCCTGAGATTGTGCCATACTTGTCGAGAAGACATACGTACCAATGGTGCCAAGTTATACGTATGTTCAGCTAAGAAACGATGTCACATTTGTCGCCAAATCATGGACTTGGAACACCAATGCAAAATTCAAAAATACCATTCCAAAGATGAGGAGAAGGAAGATGACCAGAAGAAAGGGAACTCCATCTTTTTCGATTTCGAATGCATGCAAGAGACCGGTATTCACATTTCTAATTTCTGTGTGGCTCATCGAGCAAGCGAGAAGTGCATCCAAGAGCCTATCTTTAGTCATTGCCCTCGCTGCATCAAGATTCCTGGAGGACGTGAAAAAATCTTTCGGGGACCGAACACGCTAGCCGATTTCGCCCAATGGATCTGAGACGTGGAGCAAAGAAGACATCGAACGTCACGGAGATTGTCATTGACATGCCACGCAGATAGCTCACAATTTCTCTGGATACGATGGGCAATTGCTTTTGAGATACTATACGGAACAAAGTACCGAACGTCCGAAAGTGACTTTGAACGGAGTCAAAATTATTTCCATGCAAGTGGGACAAGTGTAGTTTAAAAATTTGATGAGTTACATGGCCATGCATTTGAGCCGAATGCCTAAAGCGTTTGGAATGACAGAAATGGCCAAAGGTTATTTTTAGTACATTTAACCATACTGATGCCAATGAACACGCCGTTCTACCACATTTGCCTGAGACTAATTAGTACGACCCCGACAACATGCGTACCGAACAACGAGAAGGTTTCTACGCTTGGTACCAGGCTCACGCCTCGGACCCCTTCGACTTTCAGGAAGAGATATCAAAATATTGTCGTTCTGAATTGGACATTTTACGGCTTTGCTGTGGAAAATTTCGAGAACTGTTCATGGAAATGTTTTACCAGGCCACTAGTCAGCGACGCTTGAAGTTAAAACAGCAAGGATACCAAGTGGTTAAAACGTGGGAACACGAGTACGATCACCGTTTGAAAACCGATCCCGAGTTTAAACGCATCGTGGAATGTTGCAAGTTGGTGCACCATCTGAACCCGCGAATCAGTTTGTACGAAGGACGGACAAATGCCACATGTTTGTTGTACCAAGCCGTTGAGGAAAAAGGAGAAGAAATCAAATACTTGTACGTGTGCTCACTGTATCATTACGTGTGCAAATATTGTCGCTTTTCCGCAGGGTTTCCACAAACACATCGACCTGGACAACATTCGACAATACGAAGGATATATCAAGTGCAAAGTCTTGGGTCAGTGAGGAATTGTTTAAAGCTCTGGACATGGGATATCAACTGTTAGAAGTGTACGAAATGTACCACTTTCCCAAGGCAGAAAATACCACAAGGGCGACGTGACTCGGAAAGGCATTTTCGCGAACTACGTGGATGCGGTTTTGAAACTGAAACAAGAAGCCAGTGGATATCCTTCTTGGTGTCACACTCCCGAAGAAGAAATTAAATTCAAAGAGAAATACTGGGAACAGGAAGGCATCACTTTAGACCACATCGAGAAAAACGAAGGCAGGCGATTGTTTTCCAAAGTGATGTTAAATTGCTTGTGCGGAGAAATGGCACAACGACCGTGTTTACCCAAGACTATTGGACAGAATCTTCCTGGTACTTCCAGATGATTCACGACAAAAATCAAATACATGAAACATGTTGACGTCGTTCATGAAAACTTGATCTTTGTCAATGACGAAGAAGAACTGGACTTTGTACTTGCCGACGAATTTGGAAATGCCATCATTGCGGCTTACGTGACATCCCATGCTCGCCTAAAATTGTACGAAGCTTTAGAACTGTTAGGTGATCGCGTCCTGTACTTTGACACGGACAGTTGCATCTACATCGATCGCCCGAATTAACGTCACCCTGACATCGAAGGGGACCGTTTATGAGCTTGGACAGACGAATACCCTTACGAGAACGTTTTAAGTTTTGCTAGTGGTGTTCCTAAACATTACGGCTACAAATACCGAGACAAACAAGGAGAAGTGCACACGGAGTGTAAAGTGAGATGATTGACTCTCAATTATCTCAGCAGTCGAGTGGTGAACTTAGACATATTGAAAGAAGCCTTGCAGTCTGGACAGTATGGAAACTTTAGAGTGACCACCTACGAACCGAATAAGATTGTACGTTTACCCACTGCCAAAGCGTCAGTCGGCCATTGGAAAAACTGTATCAAATCGTGTACCCGAAGCGAGTGCGGCTTCCCAACCACTTCACTTTATCATAAGGTCACGTCAATACCGGTCAGCATATAAAAAAGGTCAACGTCCAAGACCGATAGTTCATTGTAATTACAAAACTCAAGCGAGAAAGATGAATAATTTTAAACAGACTTCATTCAAATTCGGTGATTCTCAAGCGGAGTGCGATGCTGTGCCTTACTATGAGAGCGATGCCGTACGCTGTGACCTCAGCGATGCAGTAAAGCATCATGGGAACTTTGCTATAACTACTACTACTACTACCACTACATCTACCATGGAAAGGGATGCCGCGCGTTTCAAACCTGACGGGTGCGAAAGCGATGCCACTCGTTATCGTGGACTCTTTACTGGTTTTCATTGTGGATGTCAACCTTAACGTGAGACCATGCAGCTACCACCCTACTGATGTCATCCAAAACTGTGCAAACTTCTGCGGATTTCACACTACCCTCATCGAAATGAACCTGTGAAAGACGATTATTCGTTCCCTGTGCGTTTGCCTGAATACTGCAAATATGAAAGTCGATTCCAAACCTTCTAAGGAAGATGGCCTAAATATCTAGGAGAACCTACCCCCGAAGAATTAGCCTAAGCCGGATTTTCTACTTGGGAGAAGGGGATAAAGTCAAGTGCTTTTGTTGTGATGTGTCATTACGCCAGTGGGAGCGGAAAGATTCGGCTTACCTGGAACATGCTCAATGGTCTCCGAATTGTCACTACCTACCTTTAGTGGGACCAAATCATTGAAGT
The DNA here is from genome assembly GCA_028554795.2 of Sinohyriopsis cumingii. Lineage (NCBI taxonomy): Eukaryota > Metazoa > Mollusca > Bivalvia > Unionida > Unionidae > Sinohyriopsis > Sinohyriopsis cumingii. Next base: position 73,298,943 of record CM068827.1, on the reverse strand, counting down.
GGCACACCATGTCGTTTAAGAAAGCAGCATGGCTAGGAGTCAAACGTTGGACAACACCTAGATCAGTATTTAAACCTCATTTAAAAAATAAATTCAAGGATTACCAAACGAACTGCAAGAGAAGATCTACAAGGAAGATTGGCAGGGACTTGCCAGAGCAGAATCTCAATGGGTGACTGTAAAACGTTTGTGTCGAGAAATTCACAAGAGGAAAGTGAAAGAAGTCAACAAACAGGCAAGATTTATCTAGATCAATTGTGCGTTCATCCTATTATTCCGCTTTAGACAATTTACATCAGAAGATAATATTGACATTCTTGACTGTCACCCTGAATTGAAGTGGTCAGAACTTACTATGTTCGATACTTTCGCTCTAGGAGAAAATTTTAAATAAAATAATACTGACTGATATGATCATGAATACTTTACAAGAGAATATTCGTAGTTTGCCCGTGGCGTTGAGAGAATGAATTTACAGAGATCTATTCAAAATACAAGTGAAACGCAAAGAACAATTGCATCCGTTACGTCACCGATCTTTAAACCACTGGTACATGAATGATATAAAAGGACTAAATCAAGTGAATGTGTTCCAGTGGTCAGACATTATTAAACTGGACGTGGGCGACAATGATTGGTTTTATGTGACTCGTTCTTTTCAGTACAAGATAGGCTTACTGCAACAAATTCTAGAGGAAGAGTTAGAGAGTTACCAAAATCTTTTACACAACGTAAACTTAGTTGAAGAGGAAACTTCTGAACGGTGTCTTATGATGTGCAAGTCAGTGATTTAACCATTTAGATTCTCCACTGGAGTACGATCATCTCTGTGCAGAACGTACACATATTGCCTCCGACAAAAAGAGGTATAAAAACAGGCTACCATGCCACAGCCTTTGTCAGAAGTGACACAACAGATTCCGTGGAATGAAATCAATGACACTGTTCAGACGGTGGATGATTAACATCACTTATTACAAGAACTGTGTCCATTGAATTTGGGTCAACGTGTGGTGTGTGTCTTAGTGACTTGCTTTCTGTGATTTCGTTTACCAGCCGATTCCTTGTGGACTCCTTACGAGCAGGACTTACCACCAGATAAAACATGAAACTGGTCCCTTTAAATGTCCACAAGAGACTCATTTTGTGTGTGTAGCTTGTGACTTACACCCTCATTGGACAGATGAACGTGACTGGAAAAATTGGGGTTTTGAGACTTGGACCAAAGAAGTGGCCAATTATGCTCATGAGTTGTGATCCTCAATTCAAACTTCCAAGGAAAAACGTAACTTTTAACCCTGTGTTAGTAACAGTGCTAGACGAACCCGTCACCGAGGACAACCAATCCTTTCAGGACAGGCCTGTCATGGATATTCCCGATAGACCATTCCGGGAGGACACCTGTGTGACATTACACAATGTAGAGACTGTAAGAACATTACATACTGTCCCCCTAGAACACCTTAGTTACCACTGACTTGTTTATATTCCACTTAAATCGTCGTGATGTATTGTTTATTGCTGTCCATAACCATTTGGCTTTAATATATTTTTGTCTTTCGTGTTGTTCCATTTTAACTTGTACTAAACGTGTTCTGAAAAAGTATAAAAACTCTTACCTTGTCTGTCTACGTGTCAAATGTGGCATTCCTCGCACTATGGTTAGCTCTGCTGTCTCTGCTCCCTCTTCCTCCACTTTCAAAGTCATCGTCGAACACTTCGATCGTGCCAGTTGGGACGCGTTGTATTTTCGCCATCCCTTTAACATGTTAATTGCTGTTCATGCAAAACGAATTTTTCAAACATTTGATCGAACATAAATATAATTTGATCGATCGTCCACCTCAACGGATCGTGTGGTGTTACAAAGAGTGGCAATCAGCGTACATCCTCTTACGAGAAAGTCAAGGTGATTCCATTGTATTTGTGGAAGGCATTCCTAGCGAAGACGACGGAATCGTGTTTGACCCCAGTCACAAATATCTGGTCATTTTCGACATGTTAGGAGAAGACGAAGAAGAAATTAAACTGTGGTTTACGCGCAAGGGGCATCTTTGTACAACCATTGTCATTTACATTACTCAAAATTTGTTTCAACAAAGTAAAGCCCATCAGTATCAATGCTCATTACATGGTCTTGTTTAAAAGCCCTAGAGATAAATCGCAAGTGCAAGTCTCAGACAAACAGTTGAGAACGCCTTGGCTAACTCATGCGTACGACGATGCCACTCAAACACCACTCAAACACCACACGCCTATTTACTCGTGGATTTAAAACCCACTACCTTCGATTATTTGCGATTTCGTACCCATCTGTTTCACCACTGATGTCAAGACGGACGGCCTGTCGTGTACACGTTCCCGTCATTGACTTAACAAAAAAAATAAATAAACCTCGGACACTTTGGGTCTGTCTCACACGGCATCAACATGACATCTTCCCATCAAATTGATTCGTGCCTTGTACGGCATCAGTCGAGAAAAAATCCACAAATACGTGCTCGTGTCTTAGAATCCAGTCTCAAGGAAGTCTTACGATGGTTTACGGTGACAGCACATCAAGTACTGCAAGGCATCATTCACATTCCTCATCAAACCACACGCTTTTTTGAGAGAAACAAAGTAGCCCTGACGCAACTGGCCGTTCTCCGCATCGATACTCAAACCAAAAAGCAAATCATTTTGAACCTGGAGGGAGCGGTTCTCTAGGAAGTGTCATCATTCGTTCCCTCTTAATGAAGGCAAAGTTCTCCCCAAGAAAAAAGCCACTTCCAAAAGAGCCAAGCGAAGCCCAAAGAAGAAAAAGGGCAACGGTGTCAAGACCAGGTCACAACACAAGAAAATGAAAAGCAAACAGAAGAAGAAAATGGAAAGTCCCCAGAAAAAGACCGCCCAGAACACAGCGTCTACCCGCAATAGAGACATTTCAGCCAGGAGGCAACCTTACATTCACACACCACGACCTGCAGCGACGGTGACCGCGTCTCCAGTAGCTTCAGGTTCTTCTACTTGTTCGTTGCTTGTGATGCCATCTTAACCCAATTTGACACCCGTTCTTCCTCATTTGATGAAACAATGGAAACCCGCATATCCAAAAAACTTCTCAATCCGTGACACCCTCCTCTTCTTTAGCTGCATTGGCAGCTGCTCACAAAATACCAGCTCCCAAAATCAAAGTCCCAGAGAGATCAAGCATGTTACAGAGCTTACTGGATTTGTCCAAGCAAGAACTTTCCCGATTTAGTCCAATGCGAACCCATCCATGATGCATGATACCTGTCATCAAATTGATACGATGTAAAGACAATAAGTGGAGACGCGTTCCGGTATGAAAAATGCCTGAGAAAAAGAATGGGCATCAGTGTTTTTGTGCTTCTGAACATCCAAAGATGTCAACCCCCAGAAGCCATCCCTCTTCTAGACCCAAAGGAAAGAAATGAAAGGACTTCCTCCTCGTTTAGTCAATCATGGGGACATGGTGTCCGTCCTGTCCAAAGCTTCTCCACCCATGCGAGAAAAACACATTCAAACCGCCTTCAACGATGTCATCGATACCGTGTGCGAATGTTGTTTGAACGTCTTGAAAGGCACGATACCTTTGTCTAAACACCAGAACAAAATGCTTAGCCAAACATCGTCACGTTCTTCGCCAAATGGTTCAAAAGAAAATACCCATTCGTCAAAAGAAAAAGGTGTTTGTACAACGCGGAGGAATTTTGCCTCTGTTGTTACGAATCTTGCGGAAAGGAGTATTGGGGAAAATGCTGGGAGAACTCGTGGAAGCAAGATAAAAAGGACAAAGAAGACAAAAGGGACCTCTGGAGTCCAAACATCTCAGACGTGACCCTTGAAATCGAATGGAAGGTTGAAAACTGGCTTTAGTGCCTTAGAAACGATGGATGGAATACCATAGTTGGCAAGAACAACGAACTCCACATTTGCCTCCGAATCCGAGTTTGACCGAGATGTTCTAGTTACGACACGAATTGCAGTCGTTGATGGATAGCAACGATTTGTCCGAAACAGAAAAATCGCAAAAGTACGGTCAGTTCTTTCAACGACTGCAACTCTTTCACCAGAAAGCTTTAGACAAAACAGCTCTGCCCACTCTGAAAGATTTTACGACCTTGATGAAAAGTTCACCACCACCACTACGCCCGATGATCACGACATAAAAAAGAGAAGAAGAAGAGTTCAAATTCCACCAGAAGAAGTACACAAGTTAACAACACCACCAGAGAAAGTAAGCAAGTTAACAACACCACCTACATCCAGAATTGGATGGATTAAAAAAATGATGGCCACCAATTCTTCATCAGAAACGGAAGGTGAAGACAAAGTGAAACAAGAACCGAATACCCCTGTTCAGACATCTTCCTCCTCAACAGCTATCGCTCGCCGGACAAGCAAAGCATTACAATCCAAGAAAATACCACACGAAAAAAAGAGTAGCACCAGTGAAGAGTGAGTGACTTATTAAAAAATTTTAAAAGGTGTTAGGGTGCATTTACTACGATCCATCCCATCCTGCGGAATACGGAGGAGTTCAGGAATTGTATCTTGCCACCAAAACTTGTCTGAAAAGTTTCCGTTTACATCAAGTGAAACGATGGTTACAAGAACAAGCTACGTACTCTTTATAGAAACCCATTCGACAAATATTTTCCAGAAGTCGCACCCAAGTGGAAGGCATCAATCACCAATGACAAGCAAATGTCTCTCATTTAGCTAGCTACAAATATTTGTTTTGTGTCATCGACGTCTTTTCCAAATTTGCATGGGTAGTGCCATTGACTTCCAAATCGAGCAGTGAATTAGCGAGAGCCCTCCAAATGATGTTGCAACAAAGCGGTCGTCACCCTCTTCGATGGCAAACTGACAATTGCACCGAATTTCTGATCCAAGCTTTCCAAGAAGAATTAAAGAAACGTGACTTTCATTTTTCACCAACGAGAATCCCGAAACGTACCTTGAAAGAACGCATGTGGAAATAATTTACACATCAACACACTCTCAAGTACATCGACATCTTACCGCACCTGGTTCAAGAGTACAACCAATCTGACCGTCGAAGCATCGGACTTTTCCCCAAGACGTGACTCCCGACAACGAAGTGACCGTTTTCGAGCGCCTGTTTGATACGTCCCTGATGGTGGCTGTCCCCGATAAAAGAGGAATGTTAGCAGTAGGAGATTGGGTGCGCATTGGCAAAACCAAACGCACTTTTGACAAAGGCTACTTACCCAAATGGACCACCGAATTGTTTCGTGTCACTGGACGAGTGCGTGCTCTTCATCCTACCGTCTATAAATTGGAAGACATGAACGGGGAACGTTTTACTTGCCAGAGTTACAACGCGTGACCAAAAAAGAAGACGAAGTGTACGACATCGAAAGCATTCTCGAACGAAGAAGCCGTAAAGTGGGCAAACGCCGTGTCGAAGAAGTCAAAGTACGTTGGAAAGGATATCCTCCCAGTTTGAATTCTTGGATCGACGCTTCGCAAGTCATCGACTATAAATAGAAGTGACGATCTTGTCCTTCCACACAGCCTCAGCTACCGCTATCACCGCAGTGACAACTCCTTCTCACAGTTCTTCTCTGCAAGATCTAAAAAAACAACTATTGTTTGTGTGGTGCTGAGAACGTGTGCCTAAATATCAAATCGTCTTTTTCTGCCAAATCTTTCTGGTACATTGTGTCATCGGTGCGGCCATTGCCAATTTGAGTTTGCAACAAGGAGACAAACAATTGTGGACCATTATATTGAGCAGTTTCATCAGTTACCTTCTTCCCAATGCTTCCCTGAAATACTCATCGAACGGGAATAACGGAATCTTGCGTCCAGCGTCAGTCATCACTCCAACAACAACAACAACAACATTTTGGGCGGAGACACTCCTCTGACTTCCAATGACCGATCGGACAGCAGAACTCTGGAATTATGAACAACAACAACAAATTTTACATAACCATACCCAGTGACAGTTCCATGGAGGTGTTTCCCAATAACACTTTGTGTTGTTACACGGCCAAATCACTTCAGGCCATCCATTTAGATCACAAAGCCCATACCTCCGAACCGTTTAAAATGGATAGTACCACGACCAGTGACCAGAAAGGTGGAAACATCTATCACGTTCACCCCTAATTTGTACACCCTCATCATTCACCCGTCAGTAAGTCATATTTCGACACAGTCAACATTGCTATAAAAGGAGATTTGGGACAAAATAATCCATTCTTCAAAGGAAAAGTCATTTTCGTAAGCGATTCTCTAACTATTTGTAAGTCATGTATCCAGTGTACCGAGCAGTCGCTCGACAGCGAGGACATGGTTTAAGAGATATGTTGAAATAGCCTTTCGTTCGATACGTCCGATGTTGAAACCGATGGTGACACGAGGATTGACTCACGGTAAAGAATTTCTCCAAAATATCATCATCGACAAACAAAACCCTAAAGAAGTTTTCTTGAGAGCAGGCAAAACTGTCTTGCTTCAAACAGACAGAGACATATTTGGGCGGTGAGAAACTCCTATAAATGCCCTGGGAGCTGCGGAGTCAGGCATTCCCACTTCCCTGACCGCACAGCAAGCAAAAGGCAGAAAGAGAGGACGAAAACACCCCTTTCAGAAGACTTCACACTCATAAAGCAAGAAAGACTAAGAAAAGAAGAACTGCTCGAGACTTATAAGTTTTTGATTATTAAATCATAGAGACAACAAAGTGACGCACAGAGAGTCTTGCGACTGTTCCAGTTTGAAATCAAAGGACAGCTCGAAGATCACATCGATCTGAACAGTAGTTACTTGTATTTGAAAGTCAAAGTGAACGATTCGGATGATGGCGATCTAGATGCCGATGAGGCAGTAGCTCCCGTCAACAATTTCATATAGTTCTTGTTCGGCGAAGTGGACCTGTACTTGAATAAAAAAAAACTAGTCAGCATCAGCATGGATACTTGCCCTTATCGAGTGGTATGGAAACCTGACACAACGGACAAGTTCGATGAGGTGGCAGATAAAGATTGCGCCAATAATGGATTTGGCGCAGTCAAAAGAAAATTGATGGAAGCCGAAGTTTAGAACTGATGAACTGCTTGCATTTGGACATGAGGTTACAAGAGACGTATTTGCTGAACGGCGTGGATGTTCGTCTGAGACTAAATTGCAGCAGTACCACTTTCTATTTGATGGCTGGTGCTGCCGATTACAAAACCTACATCGAGTAAGCCAGACTCTGCGTGCGACATGTGGAAGTGTTACCTAAAGTGGGAAACGACATCAGTCACAATTTGAGCAGAACGACCTCCAAGTATCCGATAGGACGCGTGGAACTGAAACCTTTCACCATTGCCACTGGATTCCGATCCAAGATCGAAGATCATCTGTTCCAAGGACAGTTACCCAAGCAGTTAATCGTTGGTATCGTGAGCAATGCAACCTTCAGCGGATTATTGGTTGTTTTTTGTCCCGCTTTTTGGTCCCGATAGAGGTCAGTCCTCTTGCTATATTGTTGCTAATAGTCAGTACCGTGACGTCACTTCCCCCGTTCCATTTATGTTGTCCCTTTACATTCCGAATACTTTTTTGTCCCTCTATAGTCCTACACATGTTGAAATTCCCCACGTTAAATTCCCCTTTGCCCTACGGTACAACCCCCTGTTTTTTCTTACATGTTTTCATGTGCCCTACGGTATCCCCTATTACTACTCATATGGCATGATTGTCACTGAGCTACCCAAAAACAGAATGGTTCACGTATCGTCATGCTATAAATCTTTGCATTTTTCAACCAATTGCAAGTATGCGTTATGATTCATCAGTCTACACGTTTATGCGATAGAACAAAACTCTTCAATCATAATTGACTGAGAGCGCATTTCACTTCAATAAAATTAAGGTAATTTTTACTAACCTTATTTTTATTAGAGAACGTTTACAAAAACACAATATTCATGCAGATTTATAGAAAACGCTCAAACTTGTTATTTAATTTTTGAAAGGTTGGTCGTCAGAGAGGTATCGAAAAGCATTACACATTGAAATAAAATGGAAGAGTTTAACATTTTAAATCACAAGCCATCATTAATGTAATACATAAATAAACGTAGTTTAAAATTTCGCTAAATGAATGGAGCACTAGTGGTATTATTTAAATGCTTAAAGGTCAAGACCATATTGGCAAGCATATTCATAACTGAATGACAAAGCTCAATTGTATTTATATACAAGAACAGATCAAAGGTTACGTTATCTAAAATTAGCGCCATTTATTGAAATTTAATGCAGATTTGTTCCATCTAAATTAAGTAACTGAAAGAGACAAATTGCATTTTAAGAGTATCACAAAGTAATTTCTGACATGAAGAAGACAAGTAAATGCTTGTTAAGATACGAACGGGAAATGCATGCACGCTTCGGAGTTTATGATAGATGTTACGGCTCTTCTTGAATTGTATTGAAGAAAAGAAACAAAACTATAGATCGCTTGATAGGAAGAATGCAAACACTACGAGATATCATAGAACTTTTCAAAAAGCTTTGTGTACCACGCAAATGGTGCAATAATATGCTTGCGTAAAACCTATTCTTACTCATTATAAATTAAAGTCACAATCTTTAAAAATGTTTGATTTCGCTTCTGCCCTGTGATAACTGACTTGTGCAAATTATTGATGGACCATTCTCTGACACCCTAGCTTAAAGACTTACTTCCATCTCTCACAGATTTCACTATAACAATATAAAACCTTATCTTACTACTACCCACAAAATTCACAACGGGTATAACGAAAAGGTTTTGTTTCTTCATGGGTCTCATCATAACCATGGACTTTTAGTAAATACTCCGAAACTATTCTGGTTGTCAGCGAATATGATCAAAACATGAATTTTATCAGCATATATGTCATAGATCTGTCACGTGATATGATCAATGTATGCAATTATCAACGAGATTTATGATCAATGTAATGGTCATCAACATGTCTGATGGTGTTTTATACTGATTATCGCACATGATGATATTGACTATTTGATTCAAACAATATATATATATATACATATATACATACGTATAGCCTATCGTGTGCTGAAAAAAGGCGTTAAACCCTACAACAACAACAACATACATACATACATACATACATACATACATACATACATACATACATATTGTATTTCCGGTCCATAGTTCCAGACTAATGGTAAGACAACGACCCTGTGTGGTCTGTTCTCGTAGCCTGCCGAAGGATCTTTCAAGAAGCTCTCTGTCGCGCAGACCATTTTCTACCTGATATCATGGTGCTATGTGGCATAGATCTTGCTTTGTAGAAGATTATAATACATTCCAAAAACCTTAAATATATTAAACAATTTCATCATATAGAACGGATGGCAAGAAAAAACAGTTTTCATTTTCACAAACCTCTCCAGCTGACGATGGCTTCTGTAAAATGGACAGCTTCCTGATAAAACTCACATGTATTATGATGAGCGTGTCCATGCGAGCGCGCGTGTGTGTAGATTGGATTTTTAACGTAGCTTTAACATTTTGTCAGTCATATTGTTTCCAGACAGAGCGAATCTGGATTGTAAGTGGTAGAACTGGATACCATGAACAACTGTGTACCGCTGTATTTCTGAAAATTCCGCGATACGTATCACGGTATACCGCAATTATATTACGATACAACAACTCGATGTTCAGGGGCCAGAACCTGATAGTCTTTTGTTTAATTTCCATATGTCAATGGCTGGAAAAATTTCTTCTACTTTAAAGCAAAATAACACCATGTTATATCCATTATATTATTTGGGGGATTTTTTAAAAATTTTCTTGAGATAAAAGAAAACAGTTCAGCTCTAAAGAAAATCACAGCCCTCCCCCATAAAGAATTAAATAGCCAGTACGTTATAGTAGCTCATTTCGCTACGTATATATTAATTGTTGAGTAATTTTCAATCTAAAAGCTGTATCTAAAGTGTGATGATTAGCTTATACTACTGCTGATACTGTGAAATACATCGTGCTGAGAATGGTCTATTGATATTTAACACATTCACATTCACGTGTTTCTATTTTCATTTTGAGTTGAGGGGTTTTCCATCCGAAAATTTTCCGAAAGTTGGGTTTGGCACGAATATGTTTCACAATATTCCACTTCGCCTGCGCGTTGGCATACTTGATACGTGTGAAGCACGTGATTAAAGATTCATAAATATAATTATTTGATCATATTTACCATTAATTTATGACAAATACAACTATTTTGTGAAAAAATATTATTTTTTAACTATTTTTGTCCTTTTGAATAATGAAAACACGCTGTAAATATCATTAAATTGTAACAAGGTTCGTCGGGAATTTCCGTACATTTCTTTACTAAGGAAATTAACAACATACCGGTATACAGGAAACGATCATGGCAGGAACCATTAGAAACAAATACTGCGCTAAACCGATATAACTGTGATAACACGCACCTCGAATAAGTAGTATGAATGTGGCCGTATCCAAGACCAGCAAAATCAAGTTAAAACTGGTTCCTCGCTGTTAATGATTTATGTGTGTGTGCATCAGATAATGAACAGAAATCAGTATATCTAAATCGCTAAGGTTATAAACGAATACACCCTGTGTAACGCTGAAAGCGGCAACGTTCATATCAAGTACAAAGGTATTTTCCGTGTTCATATTTCCGTGACACTGGATCTCAGTCAAATTAGGCTTCTCTTCCTCAAATAAGTAATGATGACTACATCACGCAATGAATGAAATAAACATGCCAAAGGTAAATTATGACCGTTATACGATCGTAAATCGCTTGTTACGAAACAGCAAGGCTTTCGATCATTCTGACAATTACAACCGGCAGCGTTCTCATAATGCCTGGAAAACAATTAAACGTGTATTGTCAGAAAACAGATAATGATGTTATTATATACGTATTGTCAGTTATTATGGTTATAGTCACATCGTTAACTACACCCCCCCCCCGTATATTATCCTGTTCCGTTGATGTCTTTTCAGACGACAAAAATTTGTGGATAAGGATCGAGTATGTATGTATGTATGTATGTATGTATGTACGTATGTATGTATGTTAACATTTAGAGAATACGGACATGGCTAAGCAAGTGAATGGCCGCAAGATCGGACATAACTGTGCAAATAATCTTCAGAAAACAACACACTTAATAAGTATGAGCTAACTTATACAATTCCATTCCCTATGGTCTTTAATGCAAATCTATATTATGTGGACTCACACGAAGGAAACACACAAAAAATGTTACACATATGCGGTCAAATAGTTTCGCTGCATGTTAAAGGGATCAATTATTTATGGAAGTTGTTGTTTTGTTGTTGTTGTTTTCGGTCTAACGTCATTTCCCAGCACAAGATAGACCATATGTGGCGGTTACATTAGCTGGTGGAGGACGATCCCGGGACAATGCCGGTAAGAACCACCGACCCGAGGGAAGCTATTGGCAGTTAATCTCACATACCCACGTTGTCCGAACCCGAGACTCGAACCCACATGGACATAGGTGAGCTCATTAGACCACTCGCCCTCCCTCCCCGCAGGAAGACCTTAAACCCAGTGTAAATAACATTTGAAGATCAGGACTGGATGTTTAAAATTACACACAGGGCAATAGTATGCTAATTGTTCACTAAGCACCCCATGATATTAGAGTAAAGTTCCTTTATAAGTGCATGTAAGCCTTGTCAGTTTGGAATATTTTAGGATCGTTTATTTTAAAATGTCTTTCATAACAGTTTCAGTAAACACCAATATATTTTTTGGGGGGTGGGGATTTTTAAAAATCAATCTCACTCTTTTGTACATAAGAAATTATTTTTAAATATATTCAAATAATTGCGAAATTTACAGACTTGTTACACAAAATCAATGTACGGTAACTTTCGAATACGTGGAAAATCAATGTATTTACTCTCACCACGCATGAGCTATAAGTCTCCAATGGACTCGAGCTAATTTGATTAGGAGATGTCAGTAAGGGCGATGGACATATCGGAAACGTCTGTAAAATTATCATACAAGAGATAGATTAATTACGGACTTTTAAATCCAGGTACTAAGCAACGAAGCTGGTATGCAGGAGTAGACCAAATCTACGGCTGGATCCGTTTTTGTGCGGATTCTGAACTTTAGATGTGGATACACTGCCAGATAATGCAAATATGCTTATTTATTAATGTTCTATATTTACATAGTTAAAGTAATAATTCCTTTTTAATCAGTGTATCGACCGCTTAATTTATGTTTGTTTTCAAAATCTCTCTGCATTTGAAAATGTTGCAAAGTGGAGGGTTAACTGTAGAAACAAAATTGATAGACATATCGATTGTGCGTGCTGCTAACAGTTTCTTTCTTTCTGAAACTTTTTTTTTTTTGGGGGGGGGGGGAGGGGGAATCTCCAGGTCACCATGCAGTTGTAAAGATACAACCAGTCATAGAAAATACAGAACCAGTCATAACTTTACTAATCACATCAACATAATGATATTATCTTTATCAAGAAAGGGTATGAACAGAGATCTTGATGAGCAGAAGGTCTTAACAGTTCTTTTGCATATGCGCTTGTATTCATGCTGATGTTCCTGTGATGGAATATTTTTCATGGTAATGGGTGGGAGAGGCAGATGGTAGGGTAGCTTTTTTATTTTGGAAGTGAAACGTTTTGTTTTCATTTTGGTGTAACCTTCTGCTAAGTTTGTGAAATTTTGCGATTGCTATATTTCTGCCTCAGTCGACTTTATGGGTAGTAAATAAACGTATTTCCAGTAGATTTATATCAATAATACATCTTCTCTCTCTCTCTCTCTCTCTCTCTCTCTCTCTCGGGCGCGCGCGTAATCAGGATACATTTCATAGAGTATAAAATATTAGTAGAACTGTTGAAAATAAGACACGTACTCTAAATATAAAAAATTTCTTGTACATTTCCCCTATTTCATAGTACACTTTCTTGACATCCCTTTCTCTTCATTAAGTCCATGTTATAAATGGTTTTATTTTAGACACATCTTAGCCCCCTAGGCTATATGTTAGTTCACAAAAGCAATTCCCGTTAAATCGTCGAGTCTCGCCTGGAGCACATGTTCTAGTGACGATATATAACGTATGTCAAACAGTTGTCAGGTGGCGCTTAAGTGGGGTCTTGCTAATTAGCCTCTGTATTTCTCATTGGGCGTCTCAGGGAGAAGATGGCTGAAGCAATCTACAGTTAACTTTGCCAATGGCGAATTGTTTATGATCCTAACAAGCGCCATGGCATCTTAACATTTTTGGATGTGTTCAGAGAAGCAACATTTTGGAATTGCTGATTCTTGATAAAGACAATAGTTTAAAAAAAAAAAAAAACTACAAATATGAAGGCGCTGTTTCGATCAACACTTTGTGTACTATTCTTTTTGAACATTCTTTCAAATATCATAAACGGTTATGATCCTGCAACGTGTATTGAATGTCGTAAAAGCCACATGTGCAATCCACCAGAATGTTTCTGCTGCAGAGACGAGCTTCCCCTTCCTAAACGGGATATACCACAAATGGTTTTCTTCACTTTTGACGACGCCGTTACGCCTCAAGTAGCGGGCTATTATCGGAAGCTGTTTGACGCAAGCCGAAAAAATCCAAACGGATGTCCCATCAAGATGACGCTCTTTATTTCCCATGGAAATACTGTGTACAACCTTGTCCGCGAATTCTACCTTAAAGGTATGGAAATTGCATCGCACAGCGTTTCACATGGTCATCCCGATGTCAACACATTTCTTAATGAAGCAAAGAGGCAAAAGGAAAATCTAGCAAAACAGGCGAGAATTCCATACAGTGAAATTGTCGGATGGCGAAGTCCCTTCCTGGAACCATTAGGGGATACTCAACCTGATACCTTACATAAACTTGGCTACAAATATGACGCAACTTTGACGGTAAGCAAGCATAACATTAATGATAAAGCTGTAACGCCTTTTACCCTAGACTACGGTTGGCCATACGACTGTAAGATAAAACCATGTCCGGGGAAACATCACTCTGGTTTTTGGGAAATCCCTGTGGTGTCGCTGCTTGATTATATGAAGAAATACGACTGTGTATATGTGGATGGATGTAACAACCCTCCACCAGACGAAGAATCTGCCTACAGATTTCTGTGGGATAACTTCCAGAGTTATTATAAAAGCAACAGAGCTCCATTCGGAATCAACATGCATGCATCGTGGTTCTATTATCCGGATAGAATGAACGCTATGGATCGTTTCATTCAAGACCTTGCGAATTTTAATGATGTTTATATTGTATCAGCAAAGCAAGTGATCGAATGGCTACGACATCCCACACCTTTGTCACAAGTACATAATTTTGAACCATGGAGCTGTGGAACGCAAACTAATATGAGCTCTGCCTTTCAAGTCCGCCAACAAAAGATTCAGAACTCTCTGAATGAAATACGTCATAAGAACAACGTTTTGGAGCAGACGAATATAGTTGCTGGACATCAAGAATGGGTAGAACAGCAGCGGAATATTCGTTTTGGAGAAAATACAACGGAACCATATATACATTCACCTCCCGTTGTATTAGGAATGTCTAATTCGCCATGGCAACTTAGCCAAAGTTACCGTGAGACTGCACCACAGCCAATAATACAGCCACCCCAGTCGCCCATTAACTTTTGGTGGAAAAAACCACAAAGCTCTGAAAGAGTTTCGACAGCAGACACCGTTCAAACACCCCATCAAAGAACTCTTGTACCAAAAGGAGACAATAGATTAACTATGGCAGTAATGAGACAGCACCAAGAAAATATGGATGCATCACAGATGGCAAGACCTGTACATCGGAATAACATTGGAAATACAAGGGCTGCTTTGCAACACTCAGGCCGATCAGTGACCGATGTCCAACAACAAAATCCAAGGACAGACGAAATAAAACCAAGTTCCCAGACACACACGGATGAAATTACACAGACAAAACCTGAAACAGAACAAGCGATAAAAATGCTGCCAAATAATCAAAGCAAACTACAAGATGTTGCACAGGCAAATATGCACAGAGGTACATCGCAACAAACAAACTCTAGGAGTCAACGTATAGAACGAAAGGAGAAGATATTTGAAAGAGGATCACAAAGTAAATCTTCAGATCAGATGACTCTGGCGGATATTGAAAAGCTTCAAGAACCCTGGAAGACATGGATGCTTGCTAAGTATAGAAAAGACCTTAAAGAGAAAGCGTCTGAATCATCTTCCCAGTCAAATAATTCAAATCAGCCGGATATTCAGGCTGTTGGAGCTATGGTGACACAGGCACCAAGCGAATCTGTTAATAAATTAGAGACTCTTACTGAGCGAAATTATGTCGTAGCTGCTGAAGTTGTTTCTGCAGCAAACTCATTGCAAAATAAAGAAGAAAACCCAGAAAAGAGGCTGACCATAAAACCAGCGCATGATATGGAAAGACAAACATCTGAGAAACAGACCTCAACGTTTCCTGTTGATTCTGGCAACTCGGGGGCTAAAGAGATTTCCCAGTCGATGAGCGATTCAGGACTCAAAATAACAAGTAGTATAAAGAGCGAGGAACAGTCGAGTAGCGGTTCGAAAACGTTGTGGAGTTTGGACAGTATTGATCTTGCATCTCTGCTTAATGGAATTTCTCTGAAATTACCTTCGAATTTGGATACATACGGACAGAATAATCAAGAATCACGAGCTAAACCCACACTCTTGTCTGCTGAATTTGTCCCAACGAGCACAAAGAATCCAGAAGTTTTATCTTTCAAAGGTAAAGAGGTCATGGAATCCGACCGTATGACCATGGCGACAGAAGTTATAACTACTGGTCCCATACTTTTTGAATATAATCATGTAACTTTGGCTCCAAATCGAGCACAGGATAGCTCGTGTATTCAAGGAGATAATTGCATTGCACCAGAATGCTTTTGCAAAAGCAACACCGTGCCAGCAGGAGTAAAAAATATGAAATTTCCACAAATTGTGTACATAACCATTGATGGGGATATCAATTTTCAATCCTATGCAAAAATGAGACAAATATTTGCCCCAGCAAGGACAAATCCAAATGGGTGCAAGATAAGTGGTACGTTTTTCGTGACACATTCTAGCACAAATTATCGACTTGCACAGATTCTTCATTCGGATGGAATTGAAATTGCACTAAATGGACTAAAAAGCTCTGCCTATAATAATATCGAAGACTTTCACCGAGATATACAATCCCACATTCAGAAAATTGAAACAGAAACATCAATTTCTCGAGATCAAATAAAAGGTTGGAGAAGCCCTGATTTTAGACCACTTGGTGACGCACAGTTCAATATCCTTCACAACGAAAGCCTTTACGATTCGTCTCTTATCTCTGAAAGAAGCGATAGCAAAGCCAGTAAACTGTGGCCATTTACTCTCGATTTTGGTTGGGGTGAAACGTGTGAAATAGAAATATGCCCAACGTTGTCCCATCCAGGCGTATGGGAAATACCCATTATTCCAATGAGGGGCATGAATGGTTCAACCCCATGCGAATATGCTGATGGATGTGACACATCTCCTTCTAGTGAAGATGATACGTTCCAGTTTCTAATGGAAAACTTCAGAGATTACTACAATACTAACAGAGCCCCATTTGGTCTTCGACTTCATCAGAACTGGTTCCACTGGTACTACAGAGAGAACATGAATGGGCTTTTGAAATTTATAGACAGTCTCCTTCAGCTGGGCGATGTATATTTCGTTTCGATAGCAAGTACCATAGAATGGATGAAAAAACCCACAAGTCTTTCCGAAATACAAAATTTCGAGCCATGGAAATGTTCGTGATAGCGCCGTGTGTTCTTTGGCTGATTATGCCTTCAGACAGTCCGATTGTCTGAGGTAACGCTCTAGGAAGTCCGAAATTTATGTTACTACTGTGACCATCTTCTTTACATGCAGCAGAGACTATCAAGTATCACAACGATCTATTCAGTATTTCATTAATTGTGCACTGCGATTCGATTCAGTCGATAATTGACAGATTTCCAGTGTTCGCTTTATCTGTGACTTCATTGTGACGATTGTCCAAAGCAAGCTTAACCTGTTCAATTTAGGATTTTACAAGCTTTACGCGTGTTTCAGTTTAGTTTCTGTCGTTCTGTGCTTGTTTTAAAGTGTGCTTTTAGCGACAAGAAAAAAAAACGACTTGATTTTGGTGCTTTTGACGAAGTCGAATGAAAAGAAACCTTTGTTTATTAATGTTGTTTAACGAGGAAAATTTACATCGGCCTCGGAAAAATACGTTTTGGGAATGGTGGTGATTCAATTTGAGACTTTTTATTTGCAATTTGAAATAATACCTTTAAACGTAATTCTTCGTCTAGTTTCAATAATTTATGTGCGACTGTGATGTATGCGATGCTGTGTGTAACTTCAATGCTAAAACGAAAGTGTCTTATTTTATGGCTTTGCTAATGTACAATTTTTGTATTGCTTCATATCAAGAAAAATAAAATTGCAAATTTTATCTTTCTGAAAAATCAATTAGTGCAAGAAATAAATATTTTGCAGACCAAAAAAGTCCTAAAATTTCAATCACAGATGGGCTATAGGAAAAATTTACTCTGCATACATTTTAAATATGATCTCGTGCAAATCAAGCAAGTCGGTATATATATATATATATATATATATATATATATATATATATATATATATATATATATATATATATATATATATATATATATATATATATATATATAATTATTTACGGAAACCTTCAGCTTCTAACTAGTGTCATGTGCTGAAAATAAAATTTATTGTTGTTTTTTTACTTGGGACAAAAAATATAACTAATAAGGATCTTAATAATATAATTTATTTCATCTTGATATCTAACCTTTTCTCGCCGTCGCAATACATTTGTATCTTCTCTCTGACATTCTATATTCATATGACCTGAAGGTTTAATCAATTTCATTACAATGCCTCAGAGTTTTGTTGAAAACACAGGAATTCAATTATGCTTTTCTCGACAGTCCTATATGACAAAAAATGACAAAAACGAAATGAAATGGAATTATATTATGAGAGAATAATCTTTTACCCCTTATGTGCACTGAATATACATCAGAGACTTGCTTGTTCTACAGTAACGACCATAAATGAGATACAATGAAAAATTCACATACTTTAATATAGTTAATGATAACTTTCAAATGTCATTAATTTAACATATTTAGATGAAACTTGGGTACACATTTGATAGACGTATCAATATTTAGGCTAAAATCGAAGCATTTCGATAGGCATTTGATAGTAAATTGGATATCTAAATATTTAGGAGAAACGTTAGTGCATTAGGTAGACATTGGATTATATACTAGACGCATAAAGACTCTGAATAGTTGCTTCTTCTGATTATTATTATTATTACGTACTCAGACTAAATTGACGTATACAATATAATTTCGTTATTAATAAAAAAAAGATTGCTTTCATTTTTAAGAAAGGGGGATTTAACACGAATGACGTACTTGCCATCAATTCAAACTGTCACAGGCATTATGAACTATGAATCATTTTCTTTTGAAATAATATTTACCACATGTATTACTTTGGTAATTAAGAAATCTATAAATGAATCAATTAGTTATAATAAAGAAATATTGACTCTGCTGAAAGTCACTTTTATATTCGTATTGTCAGCGTCTTCATTCTTTATTGTTCAAATTATAGTTTGACCACTGATTGCAATGGTGGAGGTTGTCTTTCCGAGAAGATATTACTTCTGATTGAATGGTCATATTGAAAATGGCCTTTTACTTTTAAAAAAGACTTCTTGTGGTATCTACTTGGTCCTAAAGGAAAATGATGTCCGTCAAACATCCAATATTATCACCACGGTGGTAATATTGAACATCTTGCTAATAGGCTAATCCTGAAAGTCATATCTATAAAAAGTGTTTGTTTTAAATAATCAAATACTTTTATGACGTCTAGTTGGTCCTGGATGAAAATGATACCAGTCTGGTACTTAATATGGCCACCATGGCGGCCATGTTGAAAGTCTTTTAATGTTACTCCTCCGGAAAAGATAATCAGATCAACGTGAGGTTTTCACGATAAATACTTATTGTAATGTGTCAATGGTCCTAAGTACAAATGGTGTTCGTCTGATAACCAATTAGGCCACCACTGCCATCTTTCAAATGTTGTTATTGCTGCTACTCCTGATCAGATGTTCATATCTATATTGGGTATTCAGTGAAAGAATTCTTTTGCTATCTAGTTGGTTTTAAATATAAAACTGTATTATTTGACATATTATCGCTACTCACCCTGAATGGATCCTTCGATATAAATTGTGTTTTCACTGAGTGGCTTCTTATGTTACCTAGTTGGTCCTAGATTAAATATGTGCTGATCTAATATCCATACTGGCTGGTATGAAGTCCATCTTGAAATTGTTTTTTTTAAAAGCTACTTCTGAATGGATAGTCGAAGTGACATGGGGTTTCAGTAAAAGACTCCAAATGATATCTAATTGGTCCTTGAAAACAGGATTCTGATCAGACCTCCAAACATGATGACAATATTGGACATTTTGAAAATCTCGTTATCGCTTGTCCTCTTGTAGGATGGCTTGTTGACATGTGAATTTAGTCAGCACTCAGAGGTGGGTTTTATTGTTAACGGTATTGGCTTTGATCGTTTAGTTGAACTAGCTTGCTATTTGATAGCATATATGAATACAATTGCATTATTTCACCCAGTTTGCGGAAGGACCTGCAACAAAATATTGAATGATACTGCTACAAAAACTCAATTTTTTTTTCTCCCAAAAATGTAACTTAGACATTTAACCAAAGTTGACTTGTCGGTATATTTTGATGTTGTCTGAGACAGTTTCAATGATCTTTTATCCATAATATCAGATTCAAGATCAAAGGTCAAAGGTCATAGCAACGACTAATGTACTGCACTTACATGTATCATTGTGAACATGTTAGCTCAAACATCCGAAAATAATTATGTTTCAAATTTTATTCTGCTGGAGTTTCTCAAGAATAACGGGGGTATTGTTAATGCTCGGCAGTTAAAAAGAAAAAAACGGTCGTATCGTGGATTCCCGGAAATTGTTCTCAGACAGTAGAAGGACTATGTTATGCATGTGAATTCTTTATTTTTTGTTTGCCTTTGTTGAATTGTATTCAGGCGCTTGTTTCCAAGTCATCACGTTTAATCACAAGACATACGATGTACATACATGGCATGCGTGTCCTTTAGAGCAGACGGTGACGTAGTTGTTCAAATATATAATTAGTTTTCAGTTCAGAAGGTTTATCATGAAAAGATTTGAAGCGAATATAAAATCTTTGATTTACTGAACTTACACAAGTTAAGGAGCTTAAATACAAAACATGTTGGAGTCTTTAGTATATTTTACTATTCAAATACCAGGGTCATTGATATACAAGGTATATTTATATTATTGTATTATGAGAGAGTTTATGCGTGTAAAAGATGAAAGAAGATTTCTCTTCTAATGAAATAGTGATTTAAATACGATGTTTGTGGGTAAGTTATTGACTCAGATTACAGCACAATGTGATGTAATATTTACCATGAACATCCAACGGATGCTAAATAAAATTGCTTAATCGCAGATTGATATTGTAAAGTATATTTATCATTATCTTTAGTTTTAGAATGACATAAGAGTGAACCACGCAGCTTCAAACTGGTCTGATCACAAATGTTTCAATAGACTATGATTGAAGTCATTGTCCTTTTCTCCAGTGGACTGACATGCCATGTGTATTTAATGATAGTGATGTACTATATTGTCATGAAACGTTGCATGTAGACAGTGCAATTTTCAATCTTGAAAGCATTATTATTTTCGTTTAACCACGTGCTAATGATGAACATTTGCCGTGACTGTCATGTAGCTTATTGCTTGAATTAGTCATATGTTTGTCAGTTTGTTTCTTGTTAAATAATGTGTTTGAAAAAAAATTATACTGGTATACTTATTGTTGATAAGACTTCTTCTCGATTGTTTCGCTAGATGACGATTGCTGTATATTTGAATCAGATGCAAGCCAAATCAAAATAAGTATTGTTATGTTCTGTACATGTTTAAACAAACACATAAACTACCAATGGTGCAACCGAGAATAAAGTCAAATCACAATTATGTATTCAGCCTTACATTTTTCTATACATCATACGCACCATTATTATTTTTTTTCGTGGCTGCATTACTCTTGACAAGGAAATTAATGACGGCCTTGACATATTTATTTATATGTATAAGTCATATATACTGGGTCTTATTAAGGGAGGCTTTCGAATTAGACGCTCATTCTATTATTTGATTGGAGAAATTATATCTTCATTTTGCATTTTGAAACATGCATGTAAGGTAGACATTTTAAGGCGTTTTGTACTGATTTTAGGCACACGCTCTGGATATTTATGTAATTCCAAAGCAATATATCTTCAATTGGAGCGTTTCTTGGTCTGTATCTGTCCTTTCTTTTTTATATCAAAATATTTTTTCAAATCAATCTTTAAAACAAATTTCGTTCTTAATTTTGCACAAGAACATTTCAACAGAAGCAAATGAAAATTTTAAGACAGTCAAGTGATCGGTGGGTAATATGAATTATTTTCAAGGAAGACAAAAATATGGAAAAGTACTGTGAAGAATTGTATATACTTAAACGAGTCAAGAAGAAGAAAACAGAAGTAAATGAAGAAGATGAAATATTTTGGTGATCAACGACAGTAAATAAATTTGATGGCTTTGCAGATTGGTGGTCGCTAGTTCTCTTGGCCAGGTTTATATATAGGCTCGGATAGCTTGAAATTAATCTTTACCAATCAAACGAAAACATACTTATGTAGCAACAACCCAAAGCAAGAAACTACCCATCTTACCCTTCTACCTACTTAACTACCTGCATGCCTGCCTGCACGCATGCCTACCAACCCACCAGCCGACCTACATACCTACCTACGTACCTTGTATTGCCTATGTAAAATGAATCTTAAATTTCTGTTTCGTACGAATTGGTATGTTTCTCTGTTCGAAACTAATAACCGTCTCTCTGGTTGTTGGACTTTTTCTATTTTCTTTGTTCACTTTTCAATTATACATTTATTACAAAAACTATCAAACGCTCGTATTCACTTGTTACATTATGAACTTTCATGCGTCTCGAAGACACGTAGCCTTCCAGTTCTTATTAATAATTACCGTTGGAATGAGCTAACAGTCATTCGTATGATACATCTTTTAATTCAAACAATTATTATTGTAGTGTTCATGTAATTTATTATGAGAATCATATATCATTGTTTATCATAAATTTGAACGAATACTTTTGATATTTAATCTTAGTTCTTTCTACTTCGCGATAATGCTGATATTGTCTTATATAGGATTCTTATGATAAATTACGAATATCGTCTTGGTTATGATGTCGCGCAGATAGTGTTAATATTTTTCAGTCAAAACTGAAAATGTTGTATGCTCCGCTGACACAACTAGATTTATGTTAATGTGTGTCCATGCAGCGATATATTAATCAAACTGTTCAACTGACTTTTGAGACAAAGTAAATGGAGGACCTTGGAAAGGCGTTTGACACAAACAATCAGTCAACTCGACAATTATTTCGCACCAAATGTCACCTGGTTGACCATCGATATTGAGCATCTAAGTAAGCTTGGCACAATTAATTGTGAAAAAAGGACAACTCACCTCTAAATAAACCTTTTAGTGGATCGTAAAGTGATTAACTTCCACGATATCTAATATTTTGCTCATGAGGCCTTTGATAAGAACGTCTGGAGGCCAAATGAATAGTCATACTTTCTAACGAGCGTTTTCTTCATGAAAGAGAATCTGTTCTTTTTATCTCGACACATCGTTCGAAGTAATGTATACACTGACAGGCCTCTATTTTCACAAAACTTTTATTGTCACAAAAACAAAACATTATATACATACATGTCTCGTTAGTTCATATGGCTAACTCTCGTCGTATTCAAATATGTCACCTTTTATTTTTTTAGTCGTCTTTGGTTAGTCGCCATACAACTTATTGGTCAGGCAGGACTCATTTCTCTACAAAAACCAACAAAAACTAAAAGACAAAGATTTTCCTTGTGTACTGTGTTTGACCTTGAAATTTCTCGTACAGCTGATTACCGGAAAATAGCATTTACATCTTTACCAATCTCTTTTGCGTTTAACAGAAGATGAGTTATATAAGATCTCAATTCTTGAAAACATGTTTCCACGATTGTGATGAATGTAGATACAAAGATAAATAAATATACAGATAGTAACGAAGGCTGTGTGCCATGACAATCTGTCGTTATGTTTAGAGAAACGTAAAGCGGTCATCACCGCAAACGATGATGACCAAGTTCTAAGTTCACACAATTAATACTTCAGGGATGTTACGTTTTATTCTTCTATTTCATATGTTTTTTATAAGACGTGTATAATATCCCGCCAGTGTTCCACACGACATAACATATGACCAAAACTTGGTACGTGAAACTAATTTCATTAAAATTCATTTGAATGCATAAGATATGCAGTTTCCCTTCTATCATATACGAAGTCTTACATTTGTGCCCATTATGTATGACTGATACAAAACTAGAGTAAGAAATTCGACCTATATTAAATGCAAATATTAAGGACAACAAAAACAGTTCCAATGATCGGCAAATAAATTTAAATGCCAGCTCTGTCATTACTTTATTGCTATGAACATCCAACCCCCATTCCTGGACCATAGTAGTATTTTAGAGTTGGACCACTTTCTGTACTACTGAGTGAAAATAAAAAATACACTTGTGTCCCTTTACCATATTGCTGTATACCATCATAATATCGTGATTTGATAACTGTACTGCCTGTTATCGAGCAACTGAAACTTGCTACTAAAATAAACTTAGATTATCAAGGGATCATCAGCTGTTATCGTATTAAAGTCGTGTTACTATAGTAAATAAAGATGATAAAATGATGCAATTGTTGGACTGTAGACACTGCTCGTTTAGGAAGCCGCTTGATGGGAAATATCGGAAATTATTTAAGCGTTCATGAAGAACTTGCCGGTTACACATGCAACCACTATAGACGTGTCCGTAATAAAGAATGTCTGAAGCATACAAATGCTTAAAGAGAGACAGGTCTGTACTTCGTTCACAATTAAGCACTACTTTATTTAATGGCATATATTTATAGAATCAGTACATATGCAAATGTACTCCACATAAATTATTCAGAAATACAGGAATTGTTGACATATTCAAAGATATAAAGATAAATATGGACAAAGCTGTTTGAATGCATGGCTATCTGGTGGGTTTGCTACTTGTCGGATTTTGGGTTCGGATTCGCTAGAATCTACAAATCTGTAAGTATTTATTTGGTTCGGAGCAGTATATGTTGTGGATATTGCTTTAATAGTCACGTGGTGTTGAAAAGATCTCAGATTAACCTTCATCTGAGGCCATTCACATTTGTGACTGGGTTTGCTGGCATCGACCCCGCTATTTCCTTATTTACTGAGGAACTAAACTATTTAGAAGGGCCAATCATCCAGCACATTTATCAACACAAATTCTTAATGTGTTTTCTGTGCGCCAGGGAAATCATACGACTATGCAACACTTTAGACAGTTCGATAGACATAACGCCTGGACAAGGATCAGTTGTCAAATGAACAAATTATTATTATCAGCTAAATGTTTTAAATGTCGTTTACGGTGATTTAGAAAGGGTACTGTGTGAAACAGGTGAAACACGTATATCAATAACATCACAACTTGAGTTAGAATAGTTGACTACGAGACCTTCCTAATGGCTGAAAGTTGAATTAGAGTTGGAATTAGCATGATCCCACGAAAACATGCAAAGGCAACTGGCACACGTTACGCAGACGAAGATGGAGAGATAAAATATGATGAAGACATCGAAAGGCAAATGTCACTAGGTGATAACAGTCAAGAAAAGGTGATGTGTCATGTGCCTAGGGTTCAATAGCTTATATAATTGGCCTATGAGTCATGCGTCCAATATGCCGGTTAAGAAAAAATGTAATGGGCGAATGATCATTACATCAGATGCGTAGAAAAAATTCTGCCAACAACGCATGATCCATCTTTGAAGTTGATTTGGAAATGCCAACAGAACTCCATGACTAGTGCAATGACTACCTGTTAGAACATGTACAACTTGTATCAGGTGAGATTTGTTTTATCTCATTTGCAAAAGAAGATGATAAGAAGTATAAAGTTACAAAACTAACTGTACCAAATCTATTACGTATATTGCAATGTTAAGTATATAAGTCATTACTGAATCTGACAAATTTGAAAATAACAAAGATACTTGTTATTGTCCCTAAATTATACATAGATCTGAAAAAGGAGTTTGAGATGAAAGCTTAAGAATGCTTTTGAAAGGAATTATTCAAGTAAATAAAACACTCCCTATTCGGGATGCAGTTGGAAAATCTATGAAAACAAAAGTTAAATTATGAGCAGACAAAAACACATATTTTCAAAGGCGAAAAAGATATATGATTCGCCAAGAGAACGATCATTGACGATGACTTGGTAATTGCCAGTCGGGAAAACAAGAAGAAAACATTCAATAAACCTATCTGTCTTGTTTTTGCAGTGCTTGAACTATATAAATGTTTGATGTACGACATTTTCTAGACCAAATTTGAAAAAATAAATTCGTTACAAAGGTAGCTCTCCCTTGTACCGATAGATTTATTGTTCATGCATAATGAAACATGCAACCTTTACACCGACATCAAAGATGATATCAAGTTTTATGCCACTTGTAAGTATCTCAAGGATAACATCTATGACATCCCTCAAACCGTTGGATTATTAAATGATAAACCAGTCAGAGAGTTTATTGGCTTACGGACACAACTGTATTCATTATTCAGGATTGATAACGATATAAATAATGTTTGCAAAGGAAGAAAGAAATATGCAATAAAAATATGTAAACCTCTAAAGGTATTTAAATCGTCTTTACGAACACGGATAAAATTATCAACAGATGAAATTCAGCAGGTCATATAATCACGGCATTAAATAGGAATAAGGTAGCGTTGTCTATGTTTGGCAACTGAGTTTGTTCTATGGACAAAGTAAACACCTTGTACTGCAGTTGAAAGCTGATCCTTATTAACGGTTTGCTTCTTTTGTGCTCTTAGAATGCATGTACAATCTTTGGTCATCATATGTGATGAGATCTTTTTATATCTCATATCTGCTAACCTTATAATGTTTCCAGGAATTTTCTATGGCTGAGATGACAGCATCTTCATAATCACTTCTCAACTCTTCTTGCGCAGTAACAAAACACCCTACAAGCCCATTCTAAGAGAATGCTGCGTAGAAGTTCGTAAAAGCTGTATTAGATGCTATAGCTAATTATCCTTCCATCCATTTGTGTACATTTAATTTACATCAATGAGGTAAGCGTACCGTACTACCATAACGTAGGCAACTGATTCTTTTAGTTCATTGGTTTGATTCCTTTCTTCGTCATTTCACCTGTTTTGGCAAGTGTAATGTTTAATCTGGAACTTTTGAATAAGAACACATGTATACAATGGACATTGATATAAAATTAGTTTCGTGCTCCACAGACTCTAACTTTCTGTATCAGTGTTCTGCTCAATAGCAGTTCGTGCTAATAACGTTCTTAATTTTTCATTCGCAATGCCTTGTTAATGCCTCATGATGCTTTGTTTTAACCAGTACAGATAACCAAAAATAATTTTATGCCATGCAACTGTTTCAGTCATTTAACTTGAAAAGATAATCACTTTTTCGTGACATAGTGACATCTTTCACAAGCATTCTACCCAAGTACAATCAATATATTTTGGGTTAGCTTTGGGGGTACATACTTGCAAAGTTTGTTCTGGTTGAAATAGGATGAAGCCGGGTTGGGGCTGGATCTATCGAGGATATTGAGCAAAGTTTCATGAATGACTTTTTTTTAAAATTTAGTTGAACGATAAATGATTCTGACACAAAACTCGTTTGCATAAAGTCCAAAAATTGATTTAACAGAATGATGCGCATAGAGTTAAAAATGGTTACAGGAAATTTATATCATTCTTAAAACGACCAAATCAGCGATGTAATAAATGTATGGAACTGATAAACAAACATGGACCTATCACCATTATGATGAATGTATAGAATTTGTATGATGCATGAATCGTACATGTTTTGGACTAGCACATTGTTCGGGTCATAGACAAGTACGATGCATGCATAACTGATTTTCACCAATATAGGGATATTAAATGAAACTTTCAACCATATTATGATTCAATAATGGAACTTAATTTATGCATCTCATGGCGTGTAGTCAATGATCACGATGCATTTCCAGTTCCATTGCTCTCGTTGAATAGTCAAGGAACACACACGCTTTTCCAGGTCCTTCCAGTCTGCCCTAGGATCCCTTGAGAGCCTCGTTATTTGATGCAGACCCGTTCGTCCTTCAAACCGATATCGTCCTGCAAGGCAACGTCACCATCGACCGCAGCATTAAATTATTTTGTCATAACTACTGTACGAGATTATTATTAACCACGTGTTCGACAACAATAATCTCAAAGGATTATAAGAATTCGAACATTATCCGTTCTGCTATAAAAATGGCGAACTTGAAACAAACTATATTCTGTCTGATATCATGGCGTTATCTGACATAGGTACTACTTTCTGTTAAATTTAGAATAAATTCTGAAACATCCACTATAAAATAGCAATTGTAGCATATGAAATTATATCAAGCTGTCTGAAAAAAATCCTCTGTATTGTGACTACGGAGAGAATTTAGAGATACAACTACCCTGATTATGGTGAAATCCATGGCCATAGAACTCGGAGTAATCGGGTTTATGCGAACGCCAGTTGGGAAATCTAAGTCAGGATATTACATACCGACGGCCAAAAACAACAACCAACCTCGGGTAACGCTGTACATGGCAACGAAACCCGAATTTTCTTTCACATATAATGCATTGCCATGAAGTACACAGGTCTGTGACACTGGTTTAATAGTGCTAGAGGCGTGTGAAATATAATGATATGTTGAAATGAAGTTATATAACCTCTTGGAATAGTATCTCCTGCTTGTTAGGAGTTATGAGTAGTGAATAGGGTCACTGTAGCCTCAATGGGAATTAGCATTACAGACCCCCCTTGTTAGGAGTTATGTATTAACCATACGTAGACATGTATGCTATTTATGGTGTTGGAAAATTAACCGTTACAGTCAAATACGTTGTAAGCATCAAACACATAATACGAATCACAAGCGCATGGAAGCTGTATTCAGATAGTACTTGTCTATATCAGAATGTTGGTATAAATCATTCAGTTTTTGTTGCCTTTGTTTTAAAATTCACCTTTGTTTTCTTCAGAATCGCTTAAACAATTCACGACATCATCCCTGAGTGGTTGCACGTAAACAAAATAATCGCCCAGGTTATTTATGTACTGAGTCAACAAGTTTTGATTTTACATTGTTTATATTCAATTAGTCAATTATCTTTGTTCTGTTTCATTACATTCTGCAGTTTTTTTTTCGTCTACTTTTCTATTATACTCTGTGTCTAATTCTTTCGTTTCAACCAGTATACAGTACTCTTTTTTGTACTCCGTTTAGATCGATCAATCTCACCTTGTAATTAGTTATAAAATTCCTTTAAATATTTATTCTTGTTTTGTTTTGATCAGATCAATCAAAAGTGTAACCTCGTCAGTTCTTTTCAGAACCCTAATCGTGAATTTATTTCACTAATATTATTGTTTATGTCATCTGTATTTCTGGTTATTATTTTTTTTGGGTAGGGGGATCTTTTTTCTGTTGCACCTTAACAGTCATTGTATATGTGGTATACTCTATTTTACATCGAAAATAAGGGTTACAGATATACTGTAAAAATCGACTCCTTTTCCATGTTTATCTCTGATGCTGATACAATCTGTTATTTGCAAACCTGTGCAATGTTTTTAATGGCCGTTACCAATGCATTAAAGTCACCATGAAGGAAGCATTTTTAATGGCATAGTTCCTTGAAATGTGGGGTTTTCTGTTGTTCGTTCTAAACTGTATGTGAGTCAATAGATGATTGTGCAACTTGCTGGTTAATGAATCCCTACAATTTAGCATTATAATTCGTTGTGAATTATGTGTATATGTTAAATCGTAGAATTAAAACGTTTGAGTTGTGTTTCTATCATGCAACATCAATAATTCCTTCGTTATCACCATTTACAGTTATCTCTTCAATGGTTTTTCGGGTCGTAATATCCGTTAGGACTTAAAGCAATCATTATTTCACTCGTGTTACTGATGCAGTAGAAGAGATTGTTTGAGTTCATCTTAAATGTTTTGTTTTATACTGTATGGTCTTGAACTAAGCAGCAGAAAAGAGCGAAAACCAACAACTTTTGTAAAATTCAACAAATGATGCATTTCCCTAGAATACAAAGTAAAATTTAAAAGGAACTTAAAGTATTGTTACCTAAATCCCAAATAGCCCAAAAGTTATATCACTAGTCCAAAAGTATAGAGTATTCCGAATGAAATCCCGTGGTGATCCGAATGAACTCTGATATCCAATGTGATAATGTGCCAAGAGCCGAGAATGCGGCGACGTCTTAACTGCCTTGATGTATCACAAATATATATATATACACACAAGCAAAATCATTTCTCCTCAATGAAAAGGACTTTTTTGTTACTAAGTGGATCTGAAAATTGTCAGGGAAGAAGATTATTGTAATATACCAATTTGTGGCATTCATTTATTGAGTTTGAATCATTTTACAGGTAAAAGTTTATGTTCTATCCAGCAATCGATTTTGAACATCAACATCCGTTGTTGTTGGTGGTTCAGTTGTAAACGTAAGTAGCATTAACAAAGAAGAACAGAGTTTTATGTTTCCGTGGTTAATTGTATTCATATGTGTGGGGTCTTTATCTTTGTTATATATATATATATATATATATATATATATATATATATATATATATATATATATATATATATATATATATATTGCCATGAGTGAGTCAATTTGGAACTGGCTAAGTGAAATGGAATGATTAGTTTTGCAATTTTATCAGTATCCGTGGTTCCTGTTGTGATTTATCTGTTATTGACACAACGTTTCAAAAGCAAGTTGTATGTAAGTGTCAGAGCATATTTAATTGCCGGATGGTAAACAGGTACGTTTTGTCTTCTTCAATATAAATAATGGTTTTATTAATAGAAAAGGGGGCCTATGGACTCTCTCAAGCATTTCTAGTACTGGATTGTATTTCGTACAGACTTACGTTGAAGGTATTCCCGGCTTTATCGTTGCTGCTTGGACTTTACCGCTGTACTTTGGTTGAGTGTTCATTGTTAGCTTTAACTTCTTCTGCTGGATGGAAAAGCAGCAATTTTATAATGTGACTAAATGAACACGAATCTTTAAACAGCTAGACCCGCGCATATCAAATCATATACTGTGATGTTTCAGTTTCTTTCACTTAACATGAGTCCATGATATTGTGGTCCTGTAGACTAGTGTTCTTTTATTAAGCTGTCAGCTTCTGCATTTTTATATTGATGTCAACATCTTCCAAGTTGTCTTCAACGTTCCACTCTTCGTGGATCTTTTGTACTTACTGAACCTATCTTTTGTTAACTTTATTTTCATCTTCCCTTTTGTTGTTTCTGTCTTCCATATTTATGTCAAATAATGCTGCAAAACGAATGAACATAAAAATCAATCTCAACATAGTTTCTTTGTAAGATGACTTACGATTCGACTGTTTTGTTTACTAGTTAATAACTTGAAGTAAATGTGGGTAAGTAAAGAGACGGACTTCAACACATGGTCAAAATGTTAACAAAGTGTAAACATTTCTGAGTTTTACAAAATTAGTTTATATTGTGAACTTTGTCATAATGCGTAAACTAAATACAGGAACAATGATAGACGACAACAGAGCCAAAGGAAAGACTGCATACAGAAATGAATGACAAAAATTTTAATTTACCACAATCACAAAAATGTATGACTCATCAATAGGCTTGATGTAAAATGTTTACAAACTTTGACGCCAAACGTTCCGTATGTTGATTTCTATAGTAAATGGTTGAATGTGAGAAATCCCGAATGTGCCAGTGATTATGATTTGGACATAGAGCGCCTAATATCATATGCTTCTTTTGATTTATCTGATCCGAAATAAGAAACGAAATGGTTCTACTTGATGTATACCTTATAGCCAGCAGAAACAAGTTTTAAAACAATAACTATACTTCTTCGAGTAAAGATAAGATTAACAGAAAATATTCGAATCGATCAAGATCTAGAACTTTATCGTTGAGGAAATCTATAATAGTATTGTCTAACCTATCACCCTCTAAAACTTTTGCGGATGTTACCTAGTTGCTCGTGCAATTAGGACTATTGTAACGAGTGTGATTAGTTACAAATTCACCAATAATAATGCAACCAGTACATATTGTATTTGTCAAGCATTTGTTTAAAAGTAGGGCTGTGCTTAGTCTTTGACATCTATTGCCTTCTTTTGTTTTGTTGAAAAAGAAATGATTGAAAGTTATTAAAACTATCGCTTAGTTTAGATATATGCAGATATTTACAAACATAGTGTAAATGACAAGAATGCTGAAGAGACGTTTTAGGTATGATCTCATGTAGTTATCTTTGAACAGATATATGATCCCTGTTTGTACTGTTGCGACTCTGGCCTTAAACTATTTAACAGAAAGAAGCAAAACTATCAAGTTAATTAAAATCGACAGATAATTTAATTTTCTAAGTTACAAAGCGAAACTTTAAAAGGAAATTACAGTAGTGTTAATACAAATACTTATAAAAGTTCTAGCACAAATCCAAACGTATAGTGTTCCGAATGAGTTTCAAAATTGAATGTGCTGACGTGCTAATAGTCTTGATATATCACAATTATGTAATCCAAAGTGTCTTTGAATAAATTCACAATAGTCCAAAAATAGTGTTAATCGAATCAATGAGCACTTTAATAATTCTAATGAATGATTTAAATATGAGCGCTTTAATAATTCCGATGAATGATTTAAATAAAAAATATTCCTCTCTAATTACATCTGAACACAACAGTGATTCCACAAAGACTGATATAAAAATAGGAATGAATGATTTTGTTTATCAGAACCTTATATAAAAACCTAAGATACAATAACATGAGCAGGATGTGCTTCATATTCCCATCAAAGTTCTTAAACACGTTTGCTTCTAAAACATTTTACATTTTGTAAATAAGTATAACCCTTGAACTCAAATATCAGTAAACAACTTATTTATAACTTTTACACAATATGCAAATCAGGTGAACAACAGAATTTTCAGTCGAAAAACCGAGGTCCTGAACTCAATTCTAAACAAACATATTTTAAAAAATGACATTAGTCACGTGCCACTAAACTCCTACACTCAATTACGTATAAAAATGAAGCACACGCTACAAGTTAAATATCATAGCATCACTACTCAGTTTCTAAACATCGGTGCTATTTTTGACGTCGATAAACCACATATAATAAATAAACGTGAATTTTATTTCTTTTTCCAACTGTGACTTATCTTTTTTGTCTTTTAAATGCTGAAAATTGCTAAAAGTGAAGATTTTGAAACGGAAGAGCAAAACAGTCTTGGCGATTGTATCATAAAAGACATTGAAAATATTGATTTATTCAAGATTGTTAAAACACATTTAGACTAATCTAAAATATCAAGGACATGTTTCGTTACTCTCAAAAATATCTTCAGTTAGAATTTGTCTATGGGTACTCCAAGGAGTGCATAATGCGTCATTAAGAAAAGTTGAAGACAAATTTTAGTCAGTGGTAAATTATTTTAGAAACCAAGACAATACCACTATATTTTACGACGCAGCGGAATGCTTTGCTAGAATATAAACTTTAAACAAACCTCGAGAAATCCTCACTGAAAACCAACTAAAAATAGATTTGTAGGTAAATAGAGAAAATAGAACGAAGGATTTCAAACAAGCTAAATTGGCGACCATGTAGTCATTCCAAATTATTAGTTCAAAACTATTTGTTAACATCTAATACAAAGGTGATGCATTTCCCACAATTAAAGAAACGAAAGAAACAATCAGGGAACGAATATACAAGTCACTGGGATTCCAACAATATCATCAGATCAGTAGTTTGTTAGCCAAGTATATGAGGCAGAAGGAATTATAAGTGTGTATTACGAAACAATACAATTCAAAAGTTGAGAACCTCCACCCGTGAAAATAAAACGGTTTTCGACAGCACAAAAGGGTAGGTCAAATGCTGTAGAAGTTGTCTAATTAAAATAAGATTTCATGAAACTCAATTGTGAAATGTGTGGACATCAGACTGCGAAGCATAAGATAAAATTAGCAAAGAAACGGACCCACAAAAATGGATTTAACACAGGAACATTTGGTAAGGTCTGAGATCATGAAAGCTTAAATGTACTAGAGTTGCAGAGCATATGTAGAGAAGGTGAAAGGCTGAAGCAATTGTTTAAAGAAAAGTCTGTAACAGTAGCTGCTGAAAAGAGCTACAACAATAGCTGTGCTGGTCTCAGCAATTGCTCTGATAAGATGTACAGTTCTATAAATTGTTATATCCGACGATACTATCCATTTACATTAGCATTTCAGTCGTTAACCATGTGATTACCGTTACCACCAACGGCATAGTCTAATTTCACTTTTGAATTTATTACATTTTACTTAAGTTATAAAGTGATGTTTTAATCTGTTTCTTAACCATGTCGTTCTTGAGCTAACATCAATTAGCTGTACAACAGCGCGATGATGCTATAGAAAACTATTCTGTAAGCGATATTCTGTTTTGTGCAACTACACATAATATGTAGATTACATAAGAACTTAACCATTGAATCAGCCTTAAAAACCATTGAACCATTGAATAAGCCTTAAAACCATTGAATCAGCCTTAAAAACCATTGAATCAGCCTTAAAAACAATTGAATCAGCCTTAAAACTATTGAATCTGCCTTAAATATCTTTGAATCAACCTTAAAAAAAACTTTGAATCAGCCTTAAAAAGCTTTGAATCAGCCTTAAAAACCATTGAATCAGCCTTCAAAACCATTGAATCAGCCTTAAAAACTTTTGAATCAGCCTTAAAAGACTTTGAATCAGCCTTAAAAACCATTGAATCAGCCTTCAAAACCATTGAATCAGCCTTAAAAGACTTTGAATCAGCCTTAAAATCAATTGAATCAGCCTTCAAAACCATTGAATCAGCCTTAAAAACTTTTGAATCAGCCTTAAAAGACTTTGAATCAGCCTTAAAAACCATTGAATCAGCCTTAAAAACCATTGAATCAGCCTTAAAAGACTTTGAATCAGCCTTAAAAGACTTTGAATCAGCCTTAAAAGCCATTGAATCAGCCTTCAAAACCATTGAATCAGCCTTAAAAACTTTTGAATCAGCCTTAAAAGACTTTGAATCAGCCTTAAAAACCATTGAATCAGCCTTAAAAACAATAGAATCAGCCTTAAAACTATTGAATCTGCCTTAAATATCTTTGAATCAACCTTAAAAAAACTTTGAATCAGCCTTAAAAAGCTTTGAATCAGCCTTAAAAACCATTGAATCAGCCTTCAAAACCATTGAATCAGCCTTAAAAACCATTGAATCAGCCTTAAAAACTTTTGAATCAGCCTTAAAAAGCTTTAAATCAGCCTTAAAAATCCTTGAATCAGCCTTAAAAGACTTTGAATCAGCCTTAAAACCATTGAATCAGCCTTAAAAAAAAACTTTGAATGAGCCTGCCTTAAAAAGCTTTGAATCAGCCTTAAAAACCATTGAACCATTGAATAAGCCTTACAAAAACAATTCAGTCAGCCTTAAAACCATTTAATCAGCCTTTAAAACCATTGAATCAGCCCTAAAAAGCTTTGAATCAGCCTTAAAAACCTTTAAATCAGTTTTAAAAACCTTTGAATCAGCCTTAAAAATCATTGAATCAGCCTTAAAAACCTTTGAATCAGTCTTAAAAATCTTTGAATCAGCCTTAAAAACCATTAAATCAGCCTTAACAACCTTTGAATCAGTCTTAAAAACCATTGAATCAGCCTTCAAAACCATTGAATCAGCCTTAAAAAGCTTTGAATCAGCCTTAAAAACCTTTCAATCAGCCTTAAAACAATTCGTCCTTCAGATCACCACTGTCATGCAGAAAGATGTTATGTTAAGCCTGTAGATTCTTCTTTACCTACCGTAGAAATCACTTCATCGACTAACAGTATTGTGGATTCTTCTTTACCTACCGTAGAAATCACTTCATCGACTAACAGTATTGTGGATTCTTCTTTACC
Source organism: Sinohyriopsis cumingii (assembly GCA_028554795.2). Lineage (NCBI taxonomy): Eukaryota > Metazoa > Mollusca > Bivalvia > Unionida > Unionidae > Sinohyriopsis > Sinohyriopsis cumingii. The sequence goes on along the minus strand of CM068827.1, from coordinate 73,263,406 downwards.
TACCGTAGAAATCACTTCATCGACTAACAGTATTGTGGATTCTTCTTTACCTACCGTAGAAATCACTTCATCGACTAACAGTATTGTGGATTCTTCTTTACCTACCGTAGAAATCACTTCATCAACTAAAAGTATGTCCAGCTTGTCCCCGAATGGCCGAATGGCCGAGTGGTCTAAAGCGCTCACAGCTACGGATGACTGCCATCTCAACTCTGTCTGCGTGGGTTCGAGTCTCGTACTCGGTCAATGTGGGTACGTGAGAAAGCTTGCCAGTAGCTTCTCCCGGGTTCTTCCTCCACAATTTATACTGGCCTATCTTGTACTGAAAAATGGCGTTAAACCCTACAATAACAACAACCACGTCCAGCCTGCAGATTCTTCACCAACCGTAGAAATCACTTCATCAGCTAACAGTAATGTAGATTCTTCTTTATCTACCGTCGAATTCACCTAATCATCTAACATTTATCTTCATTATTCAATAATATCATACATATTTGTTATATTTACTTTTGTATTCTTCAGTATTTAACTATACCATATCAATTTGTTATATTTACCTTTGTAAGTAGCTAATACCGTGGGAGGTGCAGGATTCACAAAACATTGCATGGTTCGTATTCTTATGACTCATATTCTATTAAATACTTGTTTTTTTCCTTGCGGATATCCAATTATTCTGAAATTTTTGCAAGTTAAATTAAATTGTTCCATATCTATGCTGTTGTTGTTTCATTTTAACGCATCATCATCTGGTCAAGGTATTTTCCATTCAAATTTGTGTACTGATATGACAATATCATGTATTTTTTGGTCTGTCAAATGCACTAAGAACATTCCGCGTTCAGATATTACTGTTAGCGCTGTTCTGTGCAGTTGATGCTGCCTAAGTTGATGTCATGCTGTGACCTGTAACTTTCGTAAAACCAACCAAAGTCAAAGTTTAAAATATGGTTTTACATGTTTAATGGCTTGAATATGAACAAAAATCTTTCTAGCGTGATAAATTTGATATCGCTAGATTCCTTTGATAGGTTGTCTTGCTTTTGGTGCCTTAACCAATTAAACCCATCAAGTTCAGTTGCAGGATAATGGTAATATGATGTTCTATTTAGTATTTGAATCTGGTATTGATTCATTTACAGACAGTGTTAGCTTTCTTAACCCAAGAATCAGTATAAAAGTTACTTTTTTAGCAAATGCTTTGATCCTATATTTAATTTTTTTCCACATTCACATGTGATTCTCTATTGATGTTGCATTCTCATTTTTCATGTTCTCCATTATTCTCTTTGATCTGATGCGATCATTGTGTCCATGGTATTTTGTATTTCGATTTTCCATTTAATTTAATTGTTTCTGTATTTTATTCTTGAATCATGTCTCAAATAATGTGTTCTCATGCTGAACGATTCACTTATGTAGCTGATCTTTAATTATTACAGGTGTCTGCGGAAACTGTCAGGCGATGAATATGTGACTATTAGCATGGTTCCACAGAGCAGTTGGGGTTACAGTGTAGAATAAATCTGATCAATATCACTGCCCTCATGTCCTCGAAAAATAAGACTGAAACTATTCTAAAGTAAACTAATTTTACAGGTGTTAAAATAGGGAAACATACTTCTCCCACAGTAGGCAATACCAGCTTCTGAAATACCAGCTTCTGGAAGTGCAATGCATGAATTGCAAAATATATAAAAAGTAACAATAAAGTATTATTGGATCTTTTTTCTATAATTTACCTTTGAAGTCAAGAAGGTGAAATCTTTTTGATAGTGTACATCTGAAGTAAGGCCAAGCTAAACACTCTAAAATAACGAATTACATCCATTAATCATACACACAAAGGGTAATACAAGTTTCTCTGTCAATACCTACGATATACAATGTCTTTTTAAATAGCCAGGTTAGCCAGTGAGGAAAATTTAGGAACTTATTTTTCTTTCAAACATTAAATTCGTCGCAAAGGCTGACTTCGAAACTGTAGAGCACCACCAATAATGGTCACATATTAATTACGTAGAAATGATATGACAAAGCCACATATATCCAAGCTACATGACCAAAACTACCATTTCGCAAAAGCAAAGTCGCATCTGATTGATAGCTCAATATTGATTGAACAAAATGTATATGTCGCTAAAAGGCCTTTCAACAGACAGTAGCTGAAACGCCGCATGAAATAAAAGGTGTCTAGCAGTGATTGGAATGTTTTCTCATGTGTTACGGACAGATCTGTCTGCGATATTTGAGAAGTTCTACAAATAGCTGAGATCATGATAGTTTCGTTTTAAATTACTTTTATATTGTTATGCGCAAGGCAATTGCGTGACAGTGATTTGCATCAAATGCGTCATCATTCGTTTACATAAATCAAAATATAGACTAAAACACATTTATTTTCTATATATGTCTCCTTTATTTGTTTCAACTGTTTGATATCAAAACAGAATTTCGTTCGATTGTCTGTCATTCTTTATATCCTTCATTTAATGTTTTCTGCATTCTCCTGTTTAACTTTTGTGTGTATTTTATTTTTGTTTTATTATATTAACTGTGCGTGGACGACAAGGTAAATAAATTATTTACTGTTTTTAATTTAACTATTGTCTAGTTCTTTCGTTACTGCCCTACTATATAATTTAACGCGTATCATAAATTTCATAATGAAGGCTCATAAAAGAACTTATGTGTACGGTCCAAGCGCAAATGTTCTTTTATGTTTTTCAGCTGATGTCTAGAAGAAAAAACAATAATGCGATAAGTACAATTAGATAAATTTTTAAGGCAATACAATATAATAAACCAGCCTGTTATTTATGCAGACTGCACACTATTAATTTTAACAAGAATATGTGTACATATTAATAAAGTATTAAATTATTTCTATTTATTGCGGACCATGATATTTCTACAACACTCTTACAAATTCAACATCTGTATTTTGTTCTTTAATAAAGAAGTCTGGTGACATCTGGTCTTTACATTTCGCAACTAGAACAGATCGTCTCGAAATAGATATGATATAGTTGTTTTATTAACACTAAAATGAATGAAAAGTTCTTTTTGCTCGAATACCATAGATTTATACCTTTCATACACTGCTGTACCATTGTATAGAAGCTTGAATAGAACGAAACGTTTACAATTAATACTCATGAGAAAATCTTACAACAAATGGAAAGCAATCTTTGCACATAATGAATCATGTTTGACGTGTAGGTATGTCATTTTCAGTAACTAACTCCAGTGATATCACTTATATCTTATAACACAGAACAGAAAAACGAGATGATACAGTCAAGTAATAGCTGTGAAAAACGGCATTCCAACCCATGCATTAGTAGTAATGTCGGTGATTGACCTCAGTTCAGGGCTTAGTCCATTTCCAATCTTCTCGAACAAGCAATAACTGGCATGGAGTTTGTCTTCGTTCATTTATTTTCGAATAGGTTATGCATATAAGGACAATGGTGGTCAAAATGGGTTGTTGTGAAATTATTACAGTAGCTTTTGTGATGGAATCCATCAATGACTTTGCGTATGTACCTGCTTGGTGCACTTAATGTTCACGCTTTTCCACCAACGCAGTAAGTTTCTCACTTTCTGAAGGTACATTAGTTGCTGTTGTCACGCTAACATTAATATGTACGAGTAAGCCTAACGGACCATGTGACTTGTACGATATTTCATTATATTTATAGTCATATACAATATGGACAATGAGGTAATTACTCCAACAAACACTTGGTTGCACCGGAGCTTACTTCTATAAATAAATAAATAAATAAATAATGATTATTATTATATACTAAATGTCATCTTTCTGTAATCATAATTCATTTGTGTTGTAGTGTCCCATTAACCTTGCCCTCTTTCTAAATGGATATTATTACACAGTCGATTATTAATCCTGCTTTGCACTATAAAACTGACATTACACATAAAAATGGCAATAAACTACAAAGAATGATGTATTTATAATGCTGTATTCAGTTACATACAATTCAAACTGGATTAGGTTGATTGGAATGGTACGTTATGAACGGCTAGGGCATATAGAATTGCCCCGATGCGCTCTCCTGCATACCGTAAGAGTCTACTAAAGCTGGCAAAAGTCGCATTGGATCTGTGGTTGGCATATTGGACTCGCAACTGAAAGGGTGCGGGTTCGAATCCTACCATCGGATCGATCTGGTAGGCAGGAGGTATTACATAACACCAATTGCCGCGGTACTAAATTGTCAACTTGCCTTGATGTGGCGTAAAACAGCAAAACAAAGGTGGTGAAAAGAGTAGCATGTGTGGGCATGGATATGTCACTGCTGGCTGCACCTCTAAATGGGACAAATTACCGATTTGATGAATTATATATTGAGCTATTTATCGCACATAAATGTATATTAAAGCAATAACGGAAGGAAAATATGAATGATGTGTATAGATAGATACGTATATCCGTGCCTACATAGCTGGATAGATAGGTTATAATCTAAATCTCTTAGCTGAATTTGGTCCAGCGCATGAATTATCACTTTTCTTACATAAAAATTATATATATAAAAAAAAAACGTTACCAAACAATGGATTTGGTATAGCACATGAATTATCAGTTTTCTTCCATACAAATATGGACAAAAAACGTTACGAGTCAATGGATTTGCTAAAGATCATAGCATGTGCATGTTGACGTTTAAATGTTTTGAAAAATTACTCACACATTTGTTGGTCATTTTGCGTTATTGAATATATATCCCCATGAAAGCGTCATTATATACAAAAATATGATAAAATTCTACCCCCGTCACTAGCTGCACATAACATTTTAGCGAGTGAAGTTAATCGGGTTCCAATGCCCTCTGCATAGCAAGTTCTTAAGACGACGCGTAAAAGTAAATCATCGTATGTAAAATCTATACCCTGACAATCTGAAAATATCAGCACATGAAGTACATGTGGTCGCCGCCATTATCCTACTACCTTTAGCACATGCCTGATTATAAAAAAAAACGACGAAAGCCAAGTAAGTGTCTTTGAAGTTTACCATAGATTAAAATCTACAAAATATTCTCTAATGTTAATCAAACGACAGTTCTGGTATTTGTTTCTTGTAATGTCAGGGAAATTTCTTTACACTTAGAATTCACACAGTTCGTTTTATTTCCACGACACGATGCTACGCGACATCGGTCATTACACACGACCTATTTTAATATTAAACCATTAAATTTAGTTTACATCTAATATAATCGTGATATAAATAGATACTATGTTTTTATTCAAAATAGTTGTTGTATGACAGCTTCAAGAAAGGCACATTAAATAAGAGACAGCCGAATTGTTTCATGAACTTTAATGGCGGACGAAACTTTAAGTCCCACGATGGATTTGTAACTAAAAATTCTCAAATTGGACAATCAGATTGTTTGCTGTTTGAGGTATGATGCTTATGCTGCAATGAATTAGTTTTGTTTAAGAATCCAATACGTACATGATGTTGTGGATGTCTAGCTCAGTGTGTGTTCAGAGTCACTGCTTGGTTTTGGAAAGCAAATATGTGCATCAAACGTTAGAAATGAAATTAACAAAGAAGTATAGTGAATTATCTGATCATCGAATTTGGTATAATGAAGACAAACCCAGGTTGTTAAATCTAGGTATGAGTGTAGTATTTAAAACACTCGTCGCAACAAGAACAGGACAAAAAATACCGGCTATTTACGAAGAACGTTTGCTAGTTCACATGTTCGATATAAATCAATGCAGAATAATTCTAACTTAAGATCTCGAGAAAACTGGAAGCCAGACAATAGTGAACTTCATTATGGAAGGTAAGAGATTAAAATGGCATTAGTATAAGATAGTTTCCATTGCACGATTGAAATAACATAACGTATGCATAATTTGTTGAGAGTAACCGTGGCGGAGCCAAACGCAAGCTCTTTAGGTATATTGCATATGCAAAAGACGTAATGTAAATTCTATAAATACTAGTATCGGAAGCGCCTGTATTCTTCGTCGTTATATTCTGGTGTTTTGTGCTTGCTACGTTATAGAAAAGAACCAAGATGAACTACTGAGTGCTCATAAAGTTCCGCAGATTTCTTTATCGATCATTAGATTGTTGCACCTAAAGTGGTTACTCTTGTTTTCAGTTCAACGACAAATAAAAAAAAATTCTTCCGACTCACGAACGAAACAAAACGCCACATGCAGATGTCGTCACGCGTTGTCGAGATATAGAAATGATACTCTTAAATCTTTCTCGCTACTAGGTTTCACTTATTTAATATTATCTAAGCAGTACGGGAATAAGGAAACATTTTCCCATATTACAAATGAATGAGATATATAATTTATTCTCCCAAAGTACGACCGATCCTGATTGGAAGTTCGAAATGTTGACATCATAGCTGTTTTGCTAGCTGTGCACGAGCCACGAAACAGATGCAGGGCAGGCTAGCAGGCGTAAAAACACGTCTGAGCTACGTGTACTTCCTGTAGCTATCTAAAGAGTGCACACATGGGTTGCCTACATGTCTCCTACATAGATAACCTCATTCATAAACATATTCAGCGCTTGTCAAAATGCAATTGTGGATCAGTTATTGAATTAAGAAATACGTTTGCCTACAAAGAAGAAACATTGATCAAATTTTA